>CM034155.1:588988441-589588441 GCA_019776745.2 Taxus chinensis
AAAAGAAATTTGCAAGAAGGGAAGTAAATTAACTTTCCCAACAACCCAAACCATTTTTTTTTTTATCCTGGACACCTTTCCCAGGAGGAAACCCCTCCCAAGGAAAGGGCAAATCCGTGCTTTCTTTCTTTCCTTCCCACTTTTTATTAGTGTTAATATTAGAACAATTTTCCAAATTAACAATAATTAAAATGAAAAGAAGCAACAATGTAAAACACTTTCTCCCTCCAAGTACTTTGCCTGCTCCCCTGGTGTTGTTCTACACCTTTCTTTCCTCCCTAACAATTCCACTCCAGCACTGAGATCCCCTTGCTCACCTGGCTTGTCTCATTACTTACTCTTTGAATCTCTTTTGGATTTCTTTGAAAGAAATTGATTTCGGCCTTCCCAAATTCCCCCTTATTCGCTTCTTGGCTCCCTTTTTCGTGCATTTTTTTTGATATCCCTCCATGTTCCCTTCCCCTGCCACCTGGAAGGAAATTGTGAAAAAAGGGCAGAAGGGAAAGGGACCAACTTGGGCCGCTTTTCAAAATTTTTTGTTGTCCCATTTGGTGGCTCCATTTCTTTTTTTTCCCTGTCGCAAAAAGTTGGTCCCCAGAAACCCGCGCCCCCTGAGCAACCGCCAGTCACAACGACCGCCGCCCTGCTGGGCAAGCGGTTCTTAACCGCCAAACCCGCCCGCTTCTGCACATATGCCCCTGGCAACAAAGTTTTCCCTTCCAGTAAACCTCCGTTTAGGACCCTCATTTTTTTTATTATTTTTTTTTCCCTTCTTCTTCTGCTTGGTGGTTGATGGAACTGATTGAAGAGGTGGGTGGTTTTTTGTTTTTCTGGATCCCTAGGGATCGAGAAACAAACGCTTGAAGATAGTGGGGAGAATCTTTTCCAAATGGAAATACCAACGGACACTGTTACCAGAAGTTTTTTGTGGGTTCTACAACTAACCACTCCCAATGAACGATGACTCGAACTCCCATGAGCGCTCATAAGAAACCGGGAAAACAATAGTAATACTCTTAGCTGGTTTTTTGGGGTTTGGAGTGTCCCCAAAGTGGAAAAAGCCCAAGGGGAAAGAGTAAAAAGGCCCGGGGGCAGCCCCCCCAAATTTCCCAGTTTTGTTTGACATGTTTTTTTTGATTTTCCAAGGCAATGGGAAGAGGTCAGATGTTCTATTTGGAAAAATCCTTCTATGTTGTTTTTTGGGAATTCCCAATTAATGGCTGGCTTGCGAATTCCTTTAAAATGTCCTCCACCTGTCTCCTTTAAATTACAGGAGGGCTATGGCAAGGGTTTTGCAAAGGCAAAGTTACAAGGTTTATGTGTCCTCCCTGGAGAACCACAAAAACTGAGGACAACCCCTTTGGAATAGAAACATGCCCAAGGTTTTCATATTTGGATGGATGAATTTGAGGTGAACATGGGTTGTCACATGATGTAGTGCATTATCATGGAAGATGGTGGACGGAGTTAACACTTTCCCTTCATCATTATCATTGTTTCTTTTTCATTGCAAAAGAGAATTGTACTTTTTTTGAGAGGCAATTGGGAAAATTTTGTTTTTTCTTAGGAAAGCAGAAAAGATTGTTTGGGTTTTTTTTTTTTAAGTAATCAAATTTTTTTTGAAGACATGCCCCAGTAAAGGTGGAGGTTGGAAACCTTTTTCCAAAGGTTTTGTTTAAGCAGGTTTGTCCACAATAAACCAACGAAATGTGGTGCAGAGCAAAAAGCCAGGTAAGTGTAAGTGATCGGGAATATACCTATTATATTGGACTTTCCCATGTTTGTGGGGGTTGCCCATGCCCATGAAAAAACAACCGGCACTGACAGACATAGGGAAAGATTCAATGGGTCAACCAAGTAGTTGTGGACCTGAGGCCAGGGAACAATTCCAAATAATTTTTCCCAATATGTAGCACCACAACCAACATCAATTTGTCCACTTTTTCAAAAATCAAGAAGGAAATTTTTGAAACCAAGCTGACACGAGCCTTTTTGCAATCCGTTTTTATTTTTTTGTTTTGGAGAGGAATGTCTGAGTTTTTTGCCAGGCCCAGCCCCTGCAAATTATGAATATTAACCACAAAGGCTGAATTGACTAAGGGTGGTTTTGGTGAGTCCAAAGACCAGAATTAAGGGAAAGAAGTGGCGGAAGTGGGGTGTTTTGGGCGGGAAACCTTTTGGTTTAATATTGAAATACATCAATATCAATCATAGCCTTTCAATTTTTTTGTGTCCCCCAAAATCAAATATGTTGATTCTTTACACCAGCCCCAATCTTGTGATATCCTCTAGTGCAATTTTGAACAAAGCATGCCTTGTGGGCAATTAAGGCAGCTATTTCAGTGAGGGGAACTCCCCCTTTTTGAGTTTTTTGTTTTTTTTGTTTTAATATGAACATATACAAACCATGTATTCAGCGAGATGGGAGAAGTTTTTTGGAACCCCTCCTTCCATAATGATGCTTGCGTAAGCAAACTAATTCCAATGGTTAAACGTGGGAAGGGGCTTAGGCAAAAGTTACCCCACTGAATTTGAATTAATGAGGGGTGAAGAAGGGCCTTATGAAAAGCCCTTTTTAAAAAAAATGTTTACAGTCCCCACAGGACGCTTCGCAGATCCAGATTAGAGTTGTGGCTCGGACTTCCATTCAAACTTAATGTGGGTAAAAACAAAACATCAAAACAAAAGCAAACAGGGTAACCATAAGCACAGGAAGAAGCCCGTTGAGTTTTGGCGGCGACTGTAATGGGCCTTCCAGGACTGTTGCGACCAACTTGTCCCCCCCCCCATTCGCCTCCTTTCCCTAGGTTTTTTTACTCCGCTTAACCCTCTTAGAGGATTTTTGTCTACATAATGGTTTTTTTGATACACTCTGTTTAAAGAGGAATAGGCCTTTTTACCTTCCCTGCGAGAGCGGAAGGAAAGCCCTTGTTAGTTTGTACAAAAATTTGCTTTGGTCTTAATGGATCAAACAAGACACCCTGAAGGTTTTTTTCTCCAACAAACCCCCAGCAGTAACAATGGGAAGTAATCCAAGGAGCCGATGCAGGTTTTGAAAGACAATACTGTGGCAGGGCGTGATTGATTGCGCCGCTTTACCCCTTTAAGGACGAGGATGCTAGTTTTCCCCAACGAGAGTTTCATGGATATTTGCTTCCAATTTTCATTCCTAATTTTTTTAGGTTTTGATTAGCCTTTGTAGTTTGTTCCCCCTCTTTTTTTTTTTTTTGAATATTGACAATAGACAATTGGGTTGGTGTATTTGGCTAATGAGAAAATTTAAATGTACAGGAAATATCAGCCCTAATTGTCACTTTGAATCAATCGTAATTTTAAGAATGGTTTTTTAACCTTTGTATTTTAAATATATTTTTGAAAAAAATTTTCAGCCTTCTCCCTCAAATTCCAAATTCAATATGTATTTGGAATTTTTTTTTTTCCCAATTATGAACATTAACATATTGATGGATTTAATGGTAATTAAGGGAATGTAATTTTTGAAACTGTTTTTTATGAGTTTTTTCAAAGTTTTTTCAACCTTTATTACATCCTCAAATTGGTTTGTATTCAGCTCTTTAAAATTTATATAATTTTTAAAGTCCCCACTATATCTTTTATATTTTTATTTTTTAAATATTTTTTATATATTTTTTGTTTAAATCAGTCCCCCCGTCTCCTCCCAATCCCCCGCCCTTCCCAAACATTTTAAGAATTTTTTTTTTGGCCGTCCCCCCAAGAGTCTTTAAGGTAAAACTTAATGGGTTTTAGAACTGCCTTCAAACCTGCAATTAACTAAACACAATTTTTGGCTTTGTTCCTTCATACTTTTTGGAACGTCACCTGTAGAATCCCCCCCACAAGGGGCTGTTAAATATGTTTTTTCATCTTTTTCAACTTCAGTTTTTTTGGGAACATGCAAACGGAAGCCTTGAGGCAATTTCCTAAAATGTTAGAGACTACGATGAGGCAAACACAAATGGCTCCTGAATCCTGAAGAAAACCGTTTTTTTGGGCAGAATATATATGGTTTTGTTTGAAAACTTTCAATCCAGCTCATTTTCGTAAGGGGAATATTTTTTTTTTTTTCGAAATTCACGCAAGAAACTGTTTTTTTTTTGTTTGGGTGATTTTTATTGAAGACAATGATTTCCAGTGAAAAAGAATAATAAAAAAAAATAATAAACTTAAGCAATCTTCCTTCTTATACATCCTTTAAATAACAGGGAAAATTTACATGGAAGATAAACAAAACTTCAGGCACGCCCCCTGCATTCCTGTTCTGCTTGCCTAAACACTTTAAATTCCAAATGGGTAGCAATCAGAAGAGACCACCAAAGAGAGGGCCCTTTCCCCTCTAGTTGATGGATGAATAAAAACAATAATGAAGAAAGAATTTTTTTGGCTCAGTACTAACAAATAAATTTTTAATGGGCCAAGATGCTTTCGGAACTATCAAAAAAAACTGTCAATAGAAAATAAGTTTTTCCACGTGCGTAAGAAATGAATTTTTCTATATTGAGAATCCCCTTATGGATATGCCCCATGCCGAAGAAAGACATAATAGAGTTTTGGGGGGGGGTTTGAACTTGACATGGGGCGGCTACAGCAACCTGAATCACATCCGTTTTACAATTATGATTTCCTTCCTTCGGAAAACAATTAAAACCCCCTTTTTCTTCGGTGGAGAGAAATTGGAGTAAACTCGTTTTTTTCATTTATTCCACTAAAAGGAACCCTAACACCATTCAGGCATGCTTTGCCCATATAATAATGTTAACAAGGGTGGGGCCAACACAATATATCAAAAAATTTTGCCCTGAATGGAACTTTTATGGTCCCCCCCCCTCCTTGACAGTGTTTTTTTTTTTTTAAAAAGCAATCAAAAAGCCCCTTACGTTCCACTCCAATTTTGTTGAGTACATTTTGCCAAAGCCATTCCATAATCAAACCCTACAAGTTTTTTTTTTTTTTAGGTGAGACAAATGGTTTTGTGATAACCCTTTTTTTTTTTTGGCCGATGTAAAAAATTTGTCAACGTCGGCCCTCCAATTCATTTGGTCAGGTAAAAAATTGGTTTTTTTTTTTGCATTTTCATATAATCCATGTTTTGGGGGATGATTTATGAAGAAAAAAAAATAGTTTCCCCAATGTGGGAAAAAGAAGAAAACAACAAACTTAAGGAGGATCCCTTTCCTCTATATAGTCTTTAAATTTATAAGGAAAAACAACATTGAGATGGAACAAACTTACACCCTTGCAATTTGTGGGTTTGCCTATTGCCTTTAAAAAAGTCCGAAGTGGTATGATACAGAAGTCCACCACATTAAGCCCGCTTCTGTAATGAGATAACCGATTAATGAGGGGGATTTGTTTTTGAGGCTGCCAATGAAAAAGTTTTATTGGTTTTTGAAAGGATCTGTTGGAAATCGTAGAGTTAGTTTTTTTTTTTTTTTTTTTTTTTTTTTTAACATGGGGTAAGTGATTTTTTTTTACCAATGGAGACCCTGTATATAAATGAAGTGCAAAAAGACCCTCCCAGTAAAAGTTGGACTGAACCATGGCCGTTTGAAGCACTTGAATCGTATCATTACAATATAGTTTTACCCTCCACATGTTAACCCAACCTACCCAACCGCCCCGTTTATTCTTCTTGTGAGAGGGAGTTTGAAATTCTTTATTGTTTCCCATTTTAATCGCTAAAAAAGGTAAAAACGAATGTTTAAGTCCATATACAAGGGCCAGAAACTCGTAGTTAGCTATTCCCGGCACACTTCCGTCTTTAATTTTCCCTTGTTGTTAGACCCTGGGTAAAAAAAAAAACACAAAGGAGGTTCCCTTTCAAGAAAAAAATGGGGACAAATTCCACCTTATGGAGGCAGCCACAGGGGCCCCTTGAACCATGAAGGTGGCTTTTTTAAGTGAAAGGCCTCATGATTCCCGTAGTTTTGATTTCCTAGAGGGGAGTCAAAGTCCGAGAGGTGGATTGAAAATATATAGAAAGCCATCCAGAAAGAAGGGACTTGGAGATTTTTAAACTTGACATAAGCCACTAAATTTACATTAATTTTTGACCATCTTTCTTAGTAAAGGAGATATGGACACAAGGTACCGCATTCAAAGAACTTTGTCTTTTTTTTGCACACCATAAATTTTTTTTTTTCAGGATTTTTAAATAATGTAAGATATGATTCCAAAGTTAGAGGTTCCCCAGATAATGAATGTAGCCAAGGTATCAAAAATATTAATATTTTTTTCGTTGACATCTAATTTCTATACTTTAAACATATTTTTTTTTATGCTCCAATTTTTTATATTTTTTTTTTTAAGTTGCAAATAGCCCATCATTTAAATATATTTTTTCCCTTTTCTTCAAAATTTTTATAATTGGGGGCATAAGCCGATTATAATAAAAAGCCTTTTTGGGCAATTGTAACTAAAAAAATTTTCGATTATATTGGTTTTTTTTTCAAGCTAAGCGAGGTCAAGTTTAATAGAATGGCTAGCCAAATGAAAAATGTTTGAACGAGTCCCCCATTTTTAAAATAGAGATTTAAAAAAAAAGTAATGTGAAAGCAAAACATTGTTTTACACCGAGAGGACGCATCCTTCCTAGATTTTTTGGTGAACATCACAACATTTCAAGGGGTCTTTTGGAGACTTGGAGGGGGAATTTGTTCCCCCAAAAAAAAAATAGAAAAAATTAAATCTAATGCTTTTTAGCTTTTTAAAAACTGTGTTTCTATTTTTTTACGGCAAAAACATTCGAAACACAATCCCCAAAAAGGTGCCTAACAACAATTAATAAATTTTTTAAACCCTTATTATTTCAATTGAATACAGTTTAAAAATCATTAACAGAATCATTTGTTTGGTCCCCCCCCCTTTTCTCCCTTGCCACCTTCCCCGAACCCGCAAAGTCCCCGAGGAAACATTTTTTTTATGCGCTGGTCCCCCCCAAAGACTTGGGTAACTATGGAAGTGGCCCATACAAAAATTTGGGTAAACGAACAAATAACGAAAGTGTTAATACTTAACAGTAGGGTTTTTCAATCTCAAGCTAAAGCGTCTCAATATGAAGGGATTTCTAACTAGAACAATGTTTACAAAAGAATTCCTTTTGTTTTTTTTTTTTACCTAAAGAATTTTTAAAAGAAAAAAACAATACATGAAGCACCAACCAAAAACATTTGTAATAAAAACATGCAAATTGTGGTTTTTTAAACAGATTTAAATGTACATTAGAGAAAGGTCCGGCCTAAAAGTTTAAAAACGTCCAACACCAAAATTTTAAGTAGAAACATGTTTTTAAAATAGGAAAAAATAGCATAGGAATGGGAGGAAGGAACAAAGGGGTGAGATGGTGTTTCCTAATAGAAGCAATAAGGTAAAAAGCCCAATTTTGTAAATGGAATATTAAAAATGGAAGAAAGGTTTATAGAATTGATTTTAAACTCTAAATCATCTTAGCTTCCAACAAAAAAAGAATTAATCTCCAGTTTTTTTTGAATTTGGAATATTTTTTTGTTCGTGTGGCTTTATGACTTTTTCTTCCCACAGCACATGCAAACCGAAAAACAAACAAAGAACACAATGTGGACCATCATTTTTTTTTTTGTTTAAAGTTGGCTCAAAGTATGGTTTTTGAAACCCCAAAAAAAATGAATCATTTTTGACCTCTGTTCCCTTAGTTTTTCCCTCCTAAACTGAGATTTTTTGAAATGGGGTTTCATAAGGGTGACAGAAAAACCAAACTTTAATCTATCTTTGGTTGCTGAGTAGGTTTTACCTTGGTCGCATGGAAAGAAAAAAAGAAGACAACAATTACACTCTAATTTAAGATTCAGAGTTTTTGTAAAGGCAGCTTTATTATAAACATCTTTTTTCCTTTGCAGCAATTTTATGGGAAGAAGGGGTTGTCACAGCGCAAACTAAGTTTTTTTTTTAAAAAACTTAAGGCAGGACTCAATGGTGGCACATTGCTCTTTTCCCCTAATTATTTCAAAGTTCTTGGGCGCAAATACCAAAAATCAAACCAAAATAAATTTGTGGGAAGACCCCTCTTGGTGACTGTTAAACCAAAAAATAATTGAATGAAAAAATTCCGAGGAACACTATCAAAGACCCAGCAGCCAAAATCTAAACAGCTTTTTTTTTGGATTGTTTAAATGGCCAGTACAAAACGAAAAGCTCAAAAAGGCAAAGATTCAAAATTGATTGGGGGGGGGGTGATTTTAAAGATAAAACGTGGGAAATTGGCCCTTATCCCAAGTTTTTAAGATGCCCCTCCCCTCTACTAAAATCAGTGTAAATGCCCAACCAAAAAAAAGGAAAATGGAAATCACTCAGATTTTAAAGATCCAAGAAACTGTAAATTTTTATTAAGGAAGGGGACACACATCCCCATCTTTTAAAATAATGAAATGAAAACCTTCTTTTTAATTTTTCATAGTAATTTTTTTGTTGGAAATTATTACCTTTTTTGTTCACTTTAACAATATAATTTTTCCCCACATAAATTTTTTAACTTTAAAATGTTTTTTATTGGCAAATGTGGGTTTTTTTTTCTTTTAAAATCAACTATTTTTTCTGTTAAAACAACAAATGAAAATTGAAAGAAAAATAATGTTTTTTTTGGTCTAACCTCTCCCCTATCACAATCCCACAAAGGGGAACCCCAAATATAAATATCAATACATGTGGTTTTTTTTTATTTTTTTGTTAAGAAACAAAACAAGGTAACTTCTTAATTTTTTGGGGGAAGTTTTAAAAACTTTGGAAAAAAAAACGGAAGTCAAACATCCCTTTCCCCTAATTTTTTTTTTGGGTGGCCTTATTCATATTTTTTGTTTTTGCCAATTCTTTGCCCAAACCAAAATTTCAGAGAAAAAGTCGACTCAAAACATCAAGATTAGCTTAAGATAAATATTTTTTCAAGGGACAACGTTAACGTTTTAAGCCCCCAACTATTTGGGCCCGAATGGCCCCTTTGTGTCCCTGTAGAAAATTGTTGGGCCCTGTTAAAAATGGGGCTTGGTGGGGAGAATAAAGCCCTCCCATTAAGCTCTAACGAAAAATTTGGGCAAATCGTACCCAACAAATGAAAATCGTTGTCCTGCAAAAAAGGCCTTTGGTGTCCCTTATGGACTCCCAATGGGTTTGTGGGAGGAGCTTCTGTCCCCCGAAAAAATTTTGGGTAGGGCCAGCAAAAACAGGGTAAGTTTTTTTTTTCACTAGGCCCAAAGTCAATCCCCCCCATTTTAATCTTGGTTTTTTGTTTTAAATCTTTGAAAAAAATTAAAATTAAAGTCAATCTCTAACATTACAAAACAACAGAGGGAGACCAAACAACAAAACCGTTACCGTTGTCAGAGGTATAAAACACGCATGAAGATCAAACAGTAAAAAATTTGTGTTTCCAATTTTTTTTTTTTTAAAGCCCTTTTACTTAATCTTCATAACTTTTTCCCATTTGAAAGTTTTTTTTTATGCTCCCAAAACCGGTCCTGGGCAGGCCCAAAAAGTTTTTTTTTTTCTAGCTTGTCCAATTTTTTTTTGGCAATATGAAAAAAATAGATTTCTTCCCCCTTTCAAGCCTTCCTAAAGAAGTGTTTTTTTTGTGAATTTTACTGGAAAAAAAAAATTTTGGGCCCCACTCCCCGAAACACTATTTTGTTGAAAGTGGCCTCGTCAAAATAGTGGTAGTTTTTTTTTTGTCCTTTAACCATCTCCTTTAAAGGGTGAACAAAGCAACCTTTCCCTGAAAGTGGAAAAACGAACCCGATGTACTGCAAGGAACCCTTCCCCTTGAACAATAATCGCCTTCCCCCATCAATTACCTGAAATACTCTCAAAAAAAGCAGCAAAAAAAGAATGAAAATTAAAGAAAGAAAAATTACACGATAATCAAAATATATCATCCCTTAAGATTAAAAAGGATGCAAACCACAATTGGGGTGGGGAAACAAACCAATAATCATAGTGTTAAACTGTAAACAATGCAATTTTATTTTATTGGAAAACAAACACTTTAAATTAAGGGTTTTTTTTGGTTTTTTGAAAAACAAATATAAACATCAATATACTATGTAACAATACTCCATGCAGGTTTATTTTTGCCTAAAACTTTATCCAATGCTGACTTCTTACAAACTTTTACAAATGGCCCCCATCCAAATTTTAACATTATATATTTTTTTATATGTCTGGCACTACAATTACTACAAACTTTCAGGGTTTCCATACGTCTTTTTTTAAACAGTTTTACATTTTTGAACACAAAAGTTTTTTTTTTTTTTTTTTCACTTTTCCTTTTCCCTTTGGCAGTTGATGACTAAGCAAATCAAAAAAGTCATTTGCTTTTGAATTATCTTTCCTATCCTCCTTTGGTAGAAATAAAATATTTTTATTTTCGTTGCCTCCTCAATAAACTGGAGGAAAACCCCCTATAATAATGCTCCTTGGCCCAGAAACAATTTTAGGTAAATAGCCCCAAACCTTAAGTGAAAGTGTTTTTTGTTCTTGACCCGCAAACATTGGTTGCTCGCCCTTTCCAATTGTGGGAGCATCACTGAAAAGTTAAATATCCATAGATATAATTTACGGCGAAACTTGTTTTTTTATTGTCATCTGAATCTGCCGCCACTTTTTTCGTAGCTGTCCCAAAATGCTAATGTTTACTACAAACCAAATATTCCTTTTTTTTTGGCACTGCAACTTAAGTCCAGTAAAAATCATATTCAAGCCGGGCAACTTTTCAAGGTATACTGTGAAAACTCAAATGACCTCCAAAACTCAAGTGAGACCAAACCCAAAATCAAAATCGCTCCGAATCCAAAACTTTTGACACTGCCACTGCCTAAACCCAAACAAAAATGAAATGGGTTGGGGGTTTTTTTATTTAACATAACCTGAAAAAATTCCAAAAAAAATACAAAAACAAGATTTTTTTTGGCCCAATTCTCAAAAGGGGGAAAGGGCGGGACAGGTGAAAAAAATGGCAAACATAAGAATAGGCCCAACGCAAAAAACCACAATTTCCCAGCCTCCAATTCTTTTTTGGCCAAATATAAAGGACCCATTTTACATTCAGAATCCCCTTGTTTTTTTCCCCCAGCCACTTCCAGCTGTAAACATAAAACTGCGAAAGCCTAAACCTCGACACAACTTGGGCCAAGCACCGCGGGCCCCTTTTTTTTTGACTACAATATAACAACAAGGAAAACACAAACTTTAAAGTTCCCTTTTTAAAACCCCAATCCCCCCTCATCACCAAAGAGCCTAAACAACCTCTTTTCTTTTGCTAGACTCAAACTATTTCCCAAATCCAAAACTACAGACCGTAACTTCTTTTAACTGAAAACCCTTTTCGGTCAAACTGTCATGGGTGGCAACGTCTCTCTGGAAACCTTCGCTTACGCTGGGTGAGAGGCTTTCTTGTTCCTAACCCTTCTATTGGTTGGGAAACTTTTCTTGGTCTTAACCCTTTTCTATGGTGGGAGCCCCCCCCTTCCCAACCATCCTTTAACGCAAACAACATATTTATATTGGCCAAGGATTGCCCTCATACGAGAAAATTTCCCCAGGTCATGGGAGGACTTGGATGCATACCACTAACTGTAACAATTTGCAGAAACGAATTCATAAGCAAATGAGCAAGTTTTTTTTTTTTTTTTTGCTGTTGAATCTTTTTTTTCCAATGCATTTTTGATTTTTCCTGTTTGTGTAACGCTAGATTCCCTTACCCTTCAGCTGCTGGATAAATGCCCCCTTTTCCCCCCCAAAAATAATAGTTTTGTTTTTTCCTCCAATGTTTTTCTCCTTGCTAAACCAAAGCCTCCCAGAATTGGTGATTGGTGTTACTTCAATCATTTGCCATGTTTTTTTTTTTTTTTTTTTTGGTTCTAAACTGTTGGGCCAGATCTAATACATTGAACAGTGGATTGCCCCCCTGAAACGCAAATTTTACGAGGCAAATAATCAGGGCAGGAAAAAGGGTGGGGCCCCCCTTTACCACAGTAAAATACAGCTTTCAGTCCCCAACTTCTGTCATTGTAAGGAAAGTCCAGAATGCCCCTGCAACAGTTGGGTAAATTGCACCTTCCCTATCAAATTAAGGAATTACAATCTGACTTGGGAATCACTGCCTTTATTTTTTCCCACTTCTTCAATGCCCCCTTTGTTGCAAGGGTCGACAATTGGGCCAGAAAAAAATCCTGCTGGAACGACAATTTTTTCACAAACCAAGGAAATTCAAAAATTTTGCAAAGGTGGACCAAAATAAGGCTCAAGCCAAAAAGTCCCCCCCTGGCCGTCTCTCCTGGCCTGGCGAGCTTTCTTAAAATGGTTTTTTGAAAAGTGTCCAGCGAGTTTTTACAAAGGGCTTTTGGCACAGATGTCCTTGTGAAGCTTTCCCCCCTGGGATTTGGGAAGGCCTCTTCCCCGCTGTGTAGCTCCTTTCCCTCGGATCCCCTTGCACAATTTGGAATAACCTGTGAAGCCCTTCCTATTGGCTTGTGTGAAAAAAGTTTCCTCTAACAAACGCTTGCAACAAACCAAAATACTGAACTGTAAAGCTTGTGAAGCTCAAATTAAACCTCGTGAAGAGAGAATTCTTGCATTTGTTGCAGGAATCTTCACCTAACAATGCTTAACTCTTCTGAAAGATAGTCAATTCAATTCCCAAGCATAGGATAGCTCAGCTATCCAGGGATGCTACTGCATCACAACTGCGCTTTCATCTTTTAACTATTTTTCTCAGGTTTCAATGGTGACCAAATTTACCAGCTACGGTAATTTGGGAATATTTCACTATATTTAAACGGTATTTAGAAGTCATAAATTACTTAAATAAACAGTGTATGCAGCTTGTTTACTAAAAACTAATTATATTTTACATGTAATTTTGTTATTATTTATCTTATCTTAAATGTAATTTGCTCTGTACAGCCACAGCTTCACAGACAACGAGGGCTCTGTAGAGAGTTTTTGTACTGTTTTTAGGCTCTCTATGAAGCTTTTGAATTTTTTATGCTGTAGATATGGAAATTTTCTTCCAGAGAAAACATTGTATTCAAGAAGAGGGCAGTTACAACACCCACTTACCCAAAACATTCTGTTGTTAGTTTCACTAACATCAAATTTTGTTAAATGTCTCGTGTCTAATGACACTTTGATTTGCCAATTTTTGGCCAAGTCCGTCTTAGAGAATCTGTTTTGTTGAGTCCGAATCTTTCAACTATGACATGAGGTGATCACCCTTTCAGATTTAAAAGTATGGAAAAGCTCCCCAAAGCATGTCACCAAACTAACGGAACTTGGGAGAGTGATTTATACCCCTTGTGCTACTTTGACATACTTGAGGCCATATTGTTGTGGCATTAATTACCTTTTCCACTTCCAATTGGTTAGTGAGTTTGGCGAGCACAAACTACGTTTTCCACTTCAATTCTACTTCCAAATTTTCCATATAGTAACTTCATTGAGCTTTGATGGGCTGATGAGCCCCATACTGTGGTTGTATAATGTGTGTGGACGTGGAGTTGAACACCCTTTAAAGTGATCAAAACCTGTTGTGTGAATCAGGATACAAAGAATTCAGAACATGGTAGTGTATCCTTAACCAAGACATTGATCAATCCTGTTGGGTGTTGCAATTCTGCGAATCAAAGAGACATGTCAAACCCCTAGTCCAATCTCACAACATTCCTCCCCACTCTTCTATATCTATGGGGGGGCCATAGATAACATAGTTCAGGGAGGTAATAAAATTGATATAAATACACCTTATGCGGATGCGATTTGTAAAATGGATATAATGAAGCTTCATTAGGTAAGGGTAGAGGCCTCCTTTAATGTGGTGAGGTATAAGTTTGAAGCATATTCTTATGATTTGTAAACATGGATACGCCGCATGCGTGTTACAGTCGTGGTCTGAAAACCTTAGGTAACATCCCCGATTACCATTATACCACAACCAATAGGAAGTAATATGTGTTTTAGTTTATCGAAAAAAAGGATCCCTGAGAAAACAATGTGCATTTAACTAGACCAGACGAGATACAAATACAGACATTAAGGGCTGGATGTTTCGGCAGTTGATAATAGGAAAAACCCTAACAATGTATGTCATCTAGATTCGATTGAAACGGTGTGTAGGGCAAAAAAGAATTGAAAGGACTGACCTGAGAAATGGCAGGGCTTCGATGCAAATGCACAAAACGATCGATGCCTCGCCGTAACCCCTGCCCTGCCATGTCAATGCCCTGAAATGTAATGCGATGCGCCCGTCGAAAATCAAAACCAGAACCAGAACCAGAACCCGAAAAAAGCACCGTATCGGCAAAGACGAACTTTTAAATCCCGCACTTAGCAAAAAACTATTTACTAGTAAAAGGGTTAAATGTGACGGTCACCCCTACCCGTAAAAAAATAATTGTGACGGTTTTTTTAGATTAACATCACTTTGCACATGGCGTCTATTTTTCAATTTTATCTTTCATGATTTTCATATAACTAGCAATTGCAAATGAGTTGCAAGTTACGCCGGAGAGGGAATGAGGTTTGTGTATGCAATATAGTTTGGATATAAAGTGAAGGTGAATTGTGTTTGTATTGCATTACAAGTGGGGTTTGCATATATATATGTACAATTCTTTACTTATTTAATGTTGGAGTTTACCAATGGATCCTAGATCATGGTATTGTTTTGTGTGCATGATGGGGGAAGGAGTATTTCCATGCCTTGTACGCCGTGTGCCAATGCTGTGTTGCAAAGTCTTTTCTCCTCCTCCTTGCGTGATTTTATGTTCTTGGTATATCTCATCTGTGCGTAGCATTCAAACGTAAATGCTGGTTGGATTTGTAGATCGTTGATGGCACGAACTCTTGACATTGCTGTGAATGTTAGTCGTTGGCGGTCAACGTTTCCGATGTCTACTGTGGCCTTGTCAAGTGTTAGGCCCTATGATTTGTGGATGGTAAGGCCCCAAGACATTTTTAGTGGGATTTGGCGACGATTTCCATGTGTGACAGGAGGTAGGGGCAAGTGTCTTGGGTTGAGTATGTCCCATGGGGGCCCTTGGTAGTGTTTGAAGTTGACAACAACAAAGGATGGCAAGTCCGGTGGTTGTGTTTCTGGGTTGTACATGATATTTGTCATTTTTCCCGAGTGCACCATTAACCAATCCTGAGCTAACCCATAAGTTAGATGTCAACATGACCTCTTGTCCTGTGCATAGGAAAACTACCAGGTCTAGTTGAGTGTCATTGATGTCTGAGTCAGAGTTATGTTTGCTTTGTTCTGCGATGCTCATTGCAATTGGTACGTGCAAGGATTTTAGCATTTGTTTATTGTGCTTGTTTGCTACGTCCTTTGTTGCAAATAGGTGCTTCTCAGTCATGAACATGGATTGCTCTGAGGTAGACATGCACGACTTGGTACGTGACATGAGAAGAGACCAATCCTTAACGGTTGCTTCTGCGTTTCTGATGTTGGTCAACATTTCTCTGAATTCAAGTTGTGTCGAGCTTAATCCTTGTTGCCTAAAGTTTGTGTCCAAGGTGATCACGGTATCAAAAGCATGCCAAAGGGAGCTTCCTACTTTGTTTCCTACATATAATGGTACATCATTGACCGGAGGGAGTTGGCCTAAGTCTCCCACCAAAATCATTGAGCAGTTACTGAACGCGTGGTTACTATGTCGGGGGAATGCCTCACGAAGTCTTTTGTTGGTGTTGTGTAACATTGTAGGACCTATAAAGCTCATTTCATCTATGAGTATGTAATGTATGGGACTCATACGCTCTTGGAAGATTGCTAGGGCTTGGCCTTCAAGAGGTTTCATGTCAGATATGGGTATTCAGAGGGAAAAATGTATAGTAGATGATTTTATATTGAATGCAGCAATACCTGTTGGGGCTAGTACAAGGAGGGAAGATTTTAATTTTCCAGTCATATTTTGAAGCCCATTTCTGATGCATTGTATGAGGTATGATTTTCCTGTACCAGTGGTTCCCTGAATGATCATCTTCAATGGTGGGTGTTCCCCTTGTTGAGTTGCATGGGAAAGCACAATTGAGTAGGCAAGGTGTTGTTTTGATGATAGCTGCAGAGCGTCTAAATGGGTAGGTGGAGTAACAACTGGTGGTGAATTTTCAGTGCGGGCAATGTCTCTAAATTTAGGTGCACTTATTTGTAATGCAGCAGGGATTGAATGAACCTTCCAATCATGGTTAATGTCAAAGTCATGGAGGCCTATCATGTCTACATCATCAATTGTTGTATTGAGTGTTGGGTGCATGCGTGATATATGCTCCCATTTAAATAGTTGTGCATGCAGCGGATTAGATCCTTGCGAGTCATTATTGTTGCTACTTGCCCCAGTTGTAGTTTTTGCTAGAGTAGTGGCTCTATTAACATGTAAAGAGGCGTAAGAGTTTTTCATTTTTTCCCATTGGTTAGTTATTTCAGATGTGGATATGCCAATGTCTGTTTAGATATGTCGAAAGGGTTTATAAAGCAGAAGCTCTGTCCAACAGAAATCCTCATAGTGTATCACATCTGGGGGCGGGGACATCACTATACCGGGGGAATACACAGACGACAGCAGGGATTCTTCTTTGTAGCCATTGAGTAACTTTCCTTTGGCTATTGTAGGACCAGGAACGAGCAGCTTCAAAGAGGGAGGTGTTCTCTAATTGTGTAGGGTGTTTTATGTATGCATCTATGAATGAAGGGAATTGGAATGTGTTTCCTAGGTCTGGGAGGACATGTTTGAATACCTGCTTGGGACCGACGGATAGGGTAATAAATGTTCTGCTACAACTGGAAAGGGGGAGTTTTTGTAACATGTGGCATGTTTCTTGTGCACCAATGTCCCGGTCGACAATGGTTTCAGAGAGGAATTTGCTGTAGGCCGTCTTTGCAGGGTGATCGACGCAAACTTCATTAGATATCCTTGTCAACATGTGATGGTAGCTTTCTGATTTCTTCTCTGCCTTGGCTGCATATTTTGCAATGTATTGTAAGACCGCATGTTGTGACACAATGGGCTGGCAATCGACATTGGCTCGCCATAGTGCTAGCATGTTTGAGTTGTGTATGTTGACCCGTGCATCATTGCGTGCAGGGTTGTACTTTTTTTTACCGGTTTCATCTAAGCCCAAGCTCAAATCCTCTTGGAGTGGCCAAGGGGCTTTATATCTACATTGAAGCGTCCCTTTTTTTTTTTTCTGCAAGTAGGTTGCCTCACTACATTTTGTGTGGCGTTGCACGTGGTTCAACAAGTTCTCATAGTCAGCTACTGGGTTGTTTGTAAGTATCCCGTATGTGTCTAATAAGCATGGGTCATCTTCCTGCAAACTTTACAAGTTGCCTGATTTTAGATTTTTTTTTTACAATCCAAGATATTTTTCTACAATCTTATATATTTTTACTATCCTAGATATTTACAATCCTCAATTCATTTCAAATCTCTTAACCCTACTATAAATTTGATATTTACAGTCCTAGTGGTTAAACAGATCCAATGGCTGTGGATCATGCTATGCAATTAAGTGCAACAATGATCCACAGTGGTGCCTTCCCAATATAATTGTGGTCACTGCCACTAATTTCTGCCCACAAAACAACGCCCTTCCCAACAAAGCAGGGGGTGGTGCAATCCTCCATTAGAGCACTTTGATCTGTCGGAACCTGTTTTCAAGCACATTGCAAATTACAGGGCGGGCATTGTCCTTGTTATGTACCAAATGTTTGTCCCTAGGAATCCATTCCTCTAAATCTCTGTCACCGAGTTACCCTTCACTTTGGTGGTTTATGGAAATTTATGTAACTTTTTTCTTTTGTTGTTGTTGCAGAGTGCCTTGTCACAGAAGGGGGGGAATCAGGTTCACCATTAATGGACACTCCTACTTCAACCTGGGTTCTAATCACCAACGTTGGAGGAGCAGGGGATGTACACGCAGTTTCCATCAAGGGATCTAAAACTAGGTGGCAGCCCATGTCTCGCAATTGGGGCCAAAATTGGCAGAGCAACAGCTACTTGAATGGGCAGAGTCTGTCGTTCCAAGTGACCGCCAGCGATGGGAAAACAGTAACCGCGTATAATGTGGCTCCCAGCTGCTGGCAGTTTGGCCAGACTTTTAGCGGTGCTCAGATACACTAACATAACCAAAAACATCACAAATATATAGGACAATAGCAATATTTAATTTATTTTGAGTTGTATTTCGCGTTGATATTGCGGGGTTGCTCTATATGCTGTTGCAAAGCTATTATTTTGCTATTGTCCATATTTTTGTAAGACACAATTATTTGCTGGTAGGCGTCTACTTTGAAGATGCCCTTGCTGAAAAGTGTCAAATTCCGGTGGCTCCAATATTTACTGTCTTGCCAGATTTTAGATATTTTAAAGGTCGCCGGATTTTAGATATTTTTCTATAGTCCTAGATATTTACTATCCTAGATATTTGATTTTGATTTTATTTGTCATAAAGTAAATTCTATAGTTTACTATTTGGAAAATAATATTGGTCATATATCTTGTTCAAAGTTTTTGAGATTCAAAAGTTTTCTGATTTTGATTTTATTCTTCATAAAGTAAATTCTATAGTTTACTTTTTGGAAAATAATTTTGAACAAGATATATGACCAATATTATTTTCCAAATAATAAACTATAGAATTTACTTTTTTTATGAAGAATAAATCAAAATCAGGAAACTTTTGAATCTCAAAAACTTTGAACAAGATATATGACCAATACTATTTTCCAAATAGTAAACTATAGAATTTACTTTATGAAAAATAAAATCAAAATCAAATATCTAGGATAGCAAATATCTAGGACTGTACTTGGATTCCATGTAGTTACTAATTGGTCAAAGTAAGTCTTCGCCGCATCAAGTTCACGGGGGTTGTCCCAGTTTAGGTCCTCCATGTTTGGCGCATTTGGAAGCCATATAAATCCGTAAATATGAGCCGAGCCTTGGTGTTGCCATTCGTACCTGTATTTTGCACAAAGAGGGTCCAACTTGGTAAATGGGCTAGGCGGGGTATTGTATTAAAATCTAAGTGGTAGTGAGCTCACCTGTACCAGTAGTCAGTGCAATGCATTTTTTTTGAAGTACCTCCTCGTAAAATATTGTAAATCTTTTTTCCATGTATGCAGTGACGCTATGGGGGTGCATGTTCAAGTTCACGTTTCTCCATTGCTGGCTAGTTGTTGAGGGTGGCGTCGGTGTTCCTGGCATTGCTTTGTGTAAATCTGGCCATTTAGTATCTGCTGCACTTAAAGTGAAGAAAAGTGTAGGGCTTTCTAGTTGGGTTATCATATCTGTGAGTTCATGTCTGCGCTTGCACCAAAATGATTTAGTTCCTCGTAAGTTGGACCCAAAGTGCATTAGTTGCTCTGCAATGTGGGCATTTGGGTAGTGTGCAAGTTGTTGGCGTAACATCAAAACTGTGGTAGGCAAGTTGTCGCCTATATTTTTTTGTGTGAAAACAACAGATGTTGATTGGCTTCTGTGGCGCAACATAATGTTGAGAATGAAGTAACGAAAGCACGGATGGCTTCCAAATCTGTTATCATGGTAACATAGTAGGTGTAGTGCATATTCATGCATGTGAACCCTCTTGATGCGTGCCTGGTGGAACAATGCAACCCATGTAGGGAACAAAGTTGGAAAAGCCATAGATAGCAAACCCTCAGTGTCGTATTCGCTGACCATAGATGAACCAATGTGTGGCCACTCAATTGACTGTAGCAGAGTTTTTTTCCTGCCTTCGATGAAATTTGTTATTTGGTCAACTTTCTGAAGTTGCTAGAGGGAGGGAGGACACAAAAGATGATGGTTGCCGCTCATGGGTATTTGGTGGGGAACTTGGGCGAAGCTTTGCTTCTGGTTTTGCTTCAGCATTTTCGGCGATAGTTGAATTGAAGTGCGGTAGGGAAGTAGATATATCAGTACTGTGAGGTGGTAGGGAATGCAATGCAGGTTGGTCTAGGACAACATCCTTGTAGTAAGGGTCATGAGCTATTTTGAATTGCAATGCAGCCAAAACATGAGATCTACTTACAAAGCAGTCGTAAGCTTTATTTGTTTCTCTGATTCTTTGGATGATTAAGATGTCCAAGTCTTCAACGCACCGAGGCAAGTGTTTAGTTATGGATGAAACTTCTTGGGGGAAGCATATGGTGTGGCCCCTATATTTGTATTGGCCACCTACAGTGTGAGTCACTTGCAATATTGGGTTGACCCTTGCTATCAACATTTCCTCAACTTGTGTAAGTGAAGATAACACCTTAGGTTGCGGGCCTGGGTCCATGTTATTCCAACTTGAGAAGCGGCGATTATCCTTTTCAGCAATGCATCTGTGACAGGTATGGTCACCTTTGTAAAGCCTTGTACGTAGCCCAACATATAATTCATTACAACATGAACATGAGTTTGGAGGCGGGAGGTGATCTAATCTTTGGCGGAATTGGCGTTGTGTATCTTGGAGTGTATGCGTATTTGGTGTGTGATCTTTGAGTAGGTTGGACATGGCTGGCTATATAGACTGGCACCTGTGTGTTCAACTTTTGTCGTTTCATGCAAGCTATATGGCGACGATGCTCATTGAGGTTGTTTTTGCTGGCTGCATACCTCAACCGAGCCTGTGCATTTTTATCAGTCCGTGTTAGGCCTGCATAAAATGGGTTAAAAAGGTAATAATAAGTAGGTATAGAACGTAGTTAATGCAAGCAAAAAAGAAAAGTTCTTTTGTTTGATTGGACTGAAGTGTAACAATGTATGTTAAGAGTATTTGCATTGCTAGTATAAAGTGACTTTGATTGCACCCGAATATGTGTATTATAAAGACATATTAAGAACACAGAGTGGTATATAAATATAGGAAAACTTGAGCACAACATGCGTTAATATTAAAGGTTATATAACTTATGAATGCAAAAACCTATATGTGGAGTAGGTGGTATGGTAAGTATGTATTGGTAAGTTGCTCACATTGTGTGGGTACAGTATAATATGTTTTTTGAGGTAGTGCAGGATCTTTTTCATCAATACATAGTTAAGGGGATGCGAGGAATGCATCTAGTGGGGATTCCTGCATGCTAGAAGTCATGTCCTTAACTGCAGTGACAACAGTGCACTGGGCTTTCTCTTCTGACCTGTAGACCTCTAGCTTCGCAGATATTGTGAACATGTAGCGGTGGAACAGAATTGGCTGAACTACAGGCCAAAACTTGTCAGGTGTTGGTGCAAGAAGTTGTAGCTCTTGTGATGATATACCCATGATTGATGTAGCAACCTCATCAAAAGCAGTTACCCATGTTGTTGATGTGCCATCCTCAATGATGAAGTGTAATGCATATTTGTAGTCGTAATGAGAGATGTCGTGCTTGCATTTTTGGCAATACCAAGAGGAGTTTGCAGTTAGATCAAGTTTTTTCTTGCATTGCTAGTTGTTAACAATTGATGGGCATGCTGGATAGCTAAAGGAGGACATATTAATGTGTATAATTGTTGCTGCGGTGCAGAAGGTGAGCAGTTTACCTAGTTGCGAGGAGGATTTCATGCCTACGATATCGGTTTTCTCAATTTTTCCAATACTCACTGAAGGGTATGCAGTTGTAGAGGTGAGCGAAGTAAACCATGCACGCAGTGCATGAGCCTCAGTTATATCAGGATCTATGAAGATTTGTGTATTAGGGCCCGTGGCTAATGTTGTTCCTTTGAAAGTTGTAGTTTTTTCTCTCTTAATTGCAAGAACTGGTCAGATTGATGTTTGTGTAGCACATAATTCACTCAGAAGTTTGCCCTCATTGTCACTAAAAGCGCCCCATAATGTTGCCTCAATACATAGTGCCGAGTTATCACTTAGTACGACTGTGCGTTTGTGGTTGAAAGTACTATCACTTTTCCTGATAGTGGAGGGGGCGGTAATGGATAGTGCAATAGCTAGCAGGTCAATGGTGGATTTGGCGGGGGTGGAGTTGATTTCTGCTATTGTTTTGAAGCGGAAAAGATATTGCGGTATGTTTACGGACTGGTTTGTACTAAGCTTTACAGAGGAGTCCAAGTCTAGGATGATGTCCCAAGGAGTTGTGGAGTTGTTGTAATATTTTTTTACAGTGCGCAAGGTGCCTCCTTTGATTGTGTATGTTTTACCTAGTTGTATTTGGTCGTAGTAAGAAGTTATAGCTAGGTCAAAAGAAGTCACCACTATATCTGAATTGCTTTTGTCGATAATGTCGACGTTGAAACCCTACCCTGTGTGTGTTTCTGTGTTGTAGTTGGTTAGGTTGCCTTTTTTGATGACCCTACCTTCAATAGTCCAACCGATTTGGTAAGGATTTAACGATTTTAATTGGCATGAGTTGCATGTAGCGTATAGGACGGCCTTCATGAGTAGCTGGTGCCAAAGTATCTGTGCAGGATGTTGGCATGTGTACGGCCAGTTAGGGAGGAACAACGTTGGGGGCAATGGAGTCTGCGATGCTGGTGGTTCCTAAACAATAAAATAAAATGGAAATGAATTAGCAAATGGGGTAATGTTAAGTACGAGGGAGCATGCGCTAAACCATAAAGTGGGGAAACCAAGTTATGGCCCATGTAAAGTGTTTTTTAAGAGAATAAGCACGTAAAGCTATGTGCAGTGGGGAAGATGTTTATATAACACAACAGTTTCTATGCTCATTCTTGAAGTAAAGTACGAAACATATGAACAACAACTATAATGTATATATCGTGATTGGAATTATACAAAACTTCTGATGACTGTTTCAAAATGGAACATGTACACCATATTTATGCAAGTATAGGTTTATTAAGTTAGACCTTCAAAAACATGTTATTGTGGGGTAGGATGAAAGAGGTGGGCATATGTATGAGCAGTGCAAAGTTGTAGTAGGGGTGAGGTAGGGACTTAAATTAAAGGGACACAATATAAGCTTTGAATGCAACTCTAATGGAGTGTTCCTCGCCGCCAGAGTAGTATTGGTCATAGCTGAGTGAACAAAGGAAAGTGTACAATGCGTCAAGCCTAAGGTACATCGCATCTGCCTTCTGCATCATGTCTAAGATAGTGGTTAAATCACTATCGAGAATCATTGCTGATGGGATGAGGGACTATGATATCCTACCAGAAATGGTTGAGCATGTAGTTGTAATAGAAGTAGCCAAAGAATGGACAGAAGGTCGCAAGCAGTGGCTGGACACTTTGTATTGAGCTTTCGTTGGTGGTTCCTTGGGTTGCATATGACTGAGGTGTCCCATTTGAAGCTACCAGTTCAATAGGAGGGCTCCCGATAATGGCACCAGAGGTATCATCAGATATTGTGATAATGGATGGGCTTCCACTTAGACTGGCCATAATACCTGGAAAAAGCAACCAACTTTGTTTAGTATAAATTTAGCTTCTACTGACAAGTACAGAAATACATATACATATATATGACACGGATTATGGTTAGGACAAAGACAAAACCATGATATTTAGTGAATGTCATGCAATTAAGATGGAGATGTAGTTAAAACAACATTCCAAAAGGAAAAATGATCTGTACATTCCTTTCAGTTAGAGAAGTGTTGAAGAATTCTAAACATTACAAAAAACATTGGCTCGCTGAAACTAAAATTGCAACTACATCCATAAATCATATATCAGATATTTCATCCATAATTCTCTGTATGCAACTATGGAAATGTCAGACATGCTCATTGTAGTTTTCAGCAAAGTTTACATAAAGATTATCAATGATCAGTTGAAACCTAACCCATGGATTGGTATTTTAGTTAATACATTCCCTGAGAGAGAATTTGTCTTATTTAATGATTGTTTCCTTGCATCAGTGCCCAGTGCCCTTTTCGCAAAGATATGGAGAATATTAAAGAGAGCTCAATTTAGCCTCTGTAGTTTCATTTGATTTTGGGTATTGTTTAAAAGACATTGAAGCAAAAAGTCAGGCAAGTACTTTGGCTTCAATATTTTTGTGTTGTGCAATTTACAAAATAGCACAAAGCTGAAGCAATAGCAGAAGAATTTGAGAAGAATAGAGCATTTTCCAAAGGAGAAGATAACAGTTCTGGAAAATAGAGAACAGAAGAACAAAGTCATAAGCAATGAAATAAGATAAGTAGAAGAAAAACATAGCAGTAGCTATTAGTACCACCTACTCATGCAAAAATTACAGAGTACATATAGACTGAACTCAATGAGATTGATCCTAAATCAGACATCATTCATGCGGTCTGATGATAAGATTTCAAAGGGAGAATGCCATAGAATGTATAAGCAGGTTGCTGATATTTCAACTGCGCATATCTATAGTCTCCTAGCCGCATAGCATTTAAAGTGGTTAGTTCTGATTGGGTTGATGAAAAACAATAACAATAACTTCAAGAAAACTACGCTCTGGACTCCACTATGACTACAGGTACTAAGACAATATACCATAACGTATGGAGGTACTTTATACAGGTGATTCTAACGCACGAGATTGTTTTGACTTAAAAGATGTGACCAATAATGAACAGCAATGGCCTGAGCATACTACGCATTTTGTGAAACATATCCATGGCTGAGCATACATCATATCTAGATCTTTATCTTCAAGTCTATGGAAGGAGTTGATGTACTGACCGTGTCCGAGAATTGAAAGGACATAACTGGCAAGGGCGAATAAAATTGAATCAAAGCCACTCAGATAAGATCCCTATAACATATCAGGAGCGATTCTGGTCTTCTTGTGACAGGTAATGGTCAAGCTTTTATCAGACTGTGACTAATATTTGTCTAAGTCTAGCACACCAACAATAAAATCTTTTGAGGGGATGTCTCATATGCATATCTAAGAAAATCCCAACCATCATAATTGATAGTACATATTACGGTCCCTGTACACGGATTTACACGGCAAGGTAACAAACCGTTGCTAGATTAGCATGTTCCACTTCTTAATGTCAACTAGCATATAATCTCAATAAAATACGTTCATCGCAACAAAACAATAATTTGTCCATTATTTACTATGCGCCATGCAAAATTATTACAGCGAATAAATGAAAGAATTATAGAGAAGGAATCAAATGCTGTTAAACAACTCAATCTTGTTCTTTCTTCATGATATCCAGAACCAAAAAGCCTCCTGTCTTTTTAATAGAAATTTACAATAACTAACAGGAGCGATGGGTAATCATTCACAGAGTTCAGGCATGGATCAGACTGTGACAAATTTTTGTCTAAGCCTAGCACACCAACAATAAAATCCTTTGAATTCTCATATAATAGCCAACATATTCACGACCAAGGATGATAGTACAGAAACGTCCCTTGCACGGAGTCACACGGCAAGGTACAGACCGTTCTAGATGGGTTTGTTCCACTTCTTAATGTCAACAACATATAAACTCAATCCGGAAGATAGGTGGCATCGCAAGCAAAACAATAATTTGCATTATTTAGCATCTCCCTGCAGAATTATTACAGTGAATAAATGAAAGAATTACAGTAGAAGGAAAGAAATGCTGCTAAAAAACTGATCCGGAAGAAGTTGGCATAGCAACAAAACAATACTGTGCAAACCTGTTATATCTCTGAACTGTGGCGTATATGAGGTGAGAGGGTGTTGCAAGCGCTGGCTATAACAATCAAGCGGAGATGGTGGAGGATGTAAATTTAAAAATGCAGGGATGTATTTATAGAGAGAGATACTTTAAGCAGCCTGTAAGAGGAGGACAACAGGTAGATAGCAATGACCAACTCTATAAGAAATGCAATTACTGCTCTAAATATCGCACCAGCACACTGTTTATTACATCAACTTTGCACTATTACAGAATTGCACGTATAATTCATTTACAGGGTTTTATTTGTATGATGCATACACAGTGTGCAGTTTCCAACTAGAGTTATTGCGAAGCAGTGGACTGAAGATTGATATGATATAGCGCATTTTTGAATTGGCGAGATAGATGTGACTGTGTATTTATGCTTAGCGGTACCCAAGCAGAGTCCACCGACCCTGAACATAGCCGCCAAGCTGTATAAGTTAAAAAGTATTATTATGAATGAATCTGAAGCTGAGGTATGGACATGGTCGGTTAGGTAAGTGATGGTCGGTTACGATGATACTCTCGAATATTGCAATTTCATTATATGAAAGGAAACAATCCTCTTTGCCTCCCATTTATTCTTTTCTTTTTATGGAAGTTGACGAAGACGTCCATGCGCTTGTATGTTTTCGAGATCTTCAAATTGTATGTATTCATTCATGGACATTTAGCATGAAAGCAAAAAAGTTATGCGATGGCTACCTACCTTTCCAATTTAGAAGACACTATTCAATTAGTTTATGGGTATATACCGTATGTCATCTTACTATCCTTTTATGTATGTTTATCCTTTTATGTATGTTTATGTAAATTTAGTAAAGTGGGTAGCCGGAAAGGTTAGGCCGGAAAATGTTGCCGGAATTTGACACTTTCCAGCAAAGCTTACTTCAAAAACTGGGTAGCCGGAAAGGATTAGGCCGGAAAATGTTGCCGAAATTTGACACTTTCCAGTAAAGCCTACTTCAAAGTAAACGCCTCCGGTGAAAATATCGAAATCTATATTTTTATATAATAACCCTATATAAAATGGAGATATTGCTTACAAAAAATGAAATATTATTCTATTCTAAGTATATGTGATATGATAATATATATAAGGAACATTAACTCGTCATAATATTGCAGATACATTTATATTAAAACTCATAATAATCAATGAAATGATTACAATAAAATGTGCGCACTGATTTAACATTAAGAGTTAAAAAACTAGCAATCGCATGTATACAATGCAATGTGAACATGGTATATGTTATTAGATTTAGAAATACAGTTATTACTTTTGCAATTGATGTTGATAAGGGGTGTGATTGACAATACTGATTTTCTATTAAAGCGAGAACAAATGTTGCGAAATACATTAGAAGGGATGTTAGATAACACTTAGTTGTGTAATATTTGAATACAAAATTCTAGTGAAACATTTAAGTTTGCTAATACTCACTCTCAAGAATGTAGTGGATGTGAAGTGTTGTTGTCAAAGTAGATTGAAAGAATGACTAAGTGCTTTAACATATTATCTCTCCATGAAACTAAAATGAGACAGAATATGCAATTATATATAAAAAATCTGAAATGGTTATGGTACATTCCAATTTTCTTTATTACGTCAACGAGTTTGAGTGCATCGTTGTTAGAGCTATTTTGTGCATGTCTTACAATCATAACACTCCATGAGACCACATTTCTTTAAGGCATTTTGCAAACAAAAAATGGTATATGTTATGTGTTATAGGGATAGTTTTTACTTTTGTAGTTGTGTTTGTTTAAACTATGGGTGATTGATTTTGTATGTGTAGAAATATAGATGAGTCACTTCATTTAATAAGCACAAACATGAGGTCCAACCCTTTAAACTATTCAAAATGCAAAAAAGTGATATAATGTACAAAGCTTTGGATGGAAACAACTATAATTTGCATTGTCCTTTCTCGGCATTTTAAATTTTTAGGTATTTGTGTGCAGATGAAGACATTAAAAATGTGTTGTTGTTGGTTAACATAAAGAAACGAGCAACAATAAAAAGGAAAAATCGAACATGTATGTTGAAACGTGTAATTTTGTAATTGTTTGAACTCTTTTTTCATCTAAACCAGTCTACGAGCATAGTCGCAAATTGTTGTAGCTGCTAGGCATATGGGCTCTCGCAACAGTTGCACCACTCCTTGTACTTGTTGTTTGAAACCTTTTCCCTAATACTTGTGACGGTGTCACTCTTTGCCTATGCAAATTGCCTTGGTGAAGAATGCATACAAGGCGACCCCTAACGTGTGACAAAGAAAGTGATTCCAGGGCTCGTGAAGCAAAAAAACAACTAAAAACCTGTAAAATTAATCGTATTGAAAAACGTCAAACGGACGTTGAAAAATATATCCTCTTCACACACGGATCTGGCATAATTTCATCGTTTCAAGGTCAATCTCAGCGAAAGAAAGTTCATTAATCCAAGAAATCTACAAATAATCAAATGTTACAAAGTAATTACCTTCCATGCACCTCATTCAGCTTTAAATACTCAGATTTAACGAAGACTTTGCAAATATTTGCAACGGATTCAACAAGCTGGCAGTCAAAATAGTTCGTATCTTTGAGCGAGTGAAGAAGAAACTCATCGAAAAACCTTTAAGTCATTATCTTGTACAACAAAATGAAACCCTGATGAAAAATCTTTAGCAACTTAAAACTCAAAACTAATGCAACCGAAAAGGATACAATAAATTTCGTTCTTTAGAGGTTTAACTTTCTTCATGGGTGAATTTTTGTTGTTAAGTTCTCCTTATGCAATATGCATAAGGTGTGTGTCACATAATTATTTGGAAGCAAATCATCGAGGAACAGTCCAATTAGGTGAGAGTTCTAGATGGAGGTGAGCAGATTGGCAGTCATTGATAAAGCTATTGCTCGAGAAGACACGTTTTACTTTTAGTTTCTTCCTTGGGGTGATATTTGATGATGAAATGCATGGGGAATTTATTACCATGAAGACCAATGTTGGATGGACTCATTGCTTCCCTAAATACCCTTCCCTCTCTAGCCTAGGCAAGACTCTTTATCTCCTATATGTCCATATGCACATAGTGAGGACTACATGTAAAAGCATTGGTTCTTAACAACTTGAAAACATTATAAATTTGGAGGCAATACTTCAAGTAGTCTTTTACTCTTCTGTGAAAGATTACATGGGATATGACTCATATGAGACACCTGGAAATTTGAGGATTTATTATATGGCTGCTCGAACATGTAGAGCTATCATCTAGTTGGCTTGAGTTGAAATCTTATTCTAACCAAATAAGAAGTTAAGTTCGTTCATCCTCTGAATCATGCTCAAAGATCATCAAGTTGAAAACTTGGAGGCTGAATCACTTTATAGTTCCATTTCTAAATTATATACATATTTACTTTCCAATAGTATAGACAATTACAACCTAAACTGTATCATGTTGGTTTATAGGTGAAGAAGGAACTTAATAGAAAAAAATTATTGTTTAAGCTTTGAATGTGGATGGCTATCTGACTATCTCAAATAAATAGACTCATATTTCGGCTTTTAGTTTGGAAGTTGATTCGGTGATGTGTTCCCCACAAGCAGTATATGGCAAGATGGAATACAAAATAGTGTGTCTAATCAAGCTAAACAAGAATAAACTTTGAGTGCCTGCAAATAAGCTTAACACGAAATATCCTAGGTACATTAGATTACATTCAATATTATTCTTCAAAGAAAAAGAGTCTTAAAAGACATCCACCCACCACATAGAAGCAAATTGTGGGTTTGGGACGCAGGTTCAAATCCCTCCACCGCAATAAGATGACCCATATCACCAAAAAAGATGAGGCACGATTTTCTGTATAATAACATAGGTATATTCAAGCGTTGTTGTGTTCACAAATCTTAATGATGTGGTCCAAGAATATCCCAGCCTGTGATAGAAGCGGGCACACTCTATTCAAAAATATGCCAAGTGCTTTGGTAATATTCTTTAGAACAAGGGTTCAAAAAACATCCACCATATACAGGTGTTATGGTGTAATGGTAACATGGGACTCTTTTAAGAGGGTGATCCAAGTTCAAATTCCTCTGACTAATAACCAGTTGTTAACCTCACCCAAGATTTACCAAACAAAAAAACATCCACTAAAAAATTGAAACATACCTACACTATTGTTAACCTCACCAGATTTACCACTACCAAAAACAAACATCCACCGAAAAATTGTGAAAGATTACATGGGATATGACTCATATGAGACACCTGGAAATTTGAGGATTTATTATATGGCTACTTGAACACGTAGAGCCATCATCTAGCTGGCTTGAGTTGAAATCTTATTCTAACCAAATAAGAAGTTAAGTTCGTTCATCCTCTCAATCATGCTCAAAGATCATCAAGTTGAAAACTTGGAGGATGAATCACTTTATAGTCCCATTTCTAAATTATATACATATTTACTTTCCAATAGTATAGACAATTACAGCCTAAACCGTATCATGTTGGTTTATCGGTGAAGAAGGAACTTAATAGAAAAAATTATTGTTTAAGCTTTGAATGTGGATGGCTATATGACTATCTCAATTAAATAGACTCATATTTCGGCTTTTAGTTTGGAAGCTGATTCGGTGATGTGTTCCCCACAAGTAGTATATGGCAAGATGGAACACAAAACAAGTGTGCCTAATCAAGCTAAACAAGAATAAACTCTGAGTGCCTGCAAATAAGCTTAGCACGAAATATTCTGGGTACATTAGATTGCATTCAATATTATTCTTCAAAGGAAAAGAGTCTTAAAAGACATCCACCCACCACATAGAAACAAATTGTGGGTTTGGGACGCAGGTTCAAATCCCTCCACCACAATAAGACGACCCATATCACCAAAAAAGATGAGGCACGATTTTCCGTATAATAACATAGGTATATTCAAGTGTGGTTGTGTTCACAAATCTTAATGATGTGGTCCAAGAATATCCCAGCCTGTGATAGAAGCGAGCACACTCTGTTCAAAAATATGTTAGGTGCTTTGGTCATATTCTTTAGGAAAAGGGTTCAAAAAACATCCACCATATACAGGTGTTATGGTGTAATGGTAACATGGGACTCTTTTAAGAGGGTGATCCAAGTTCAAATTCCTCTGACTAATAACCAGTTGTTAACCTCACCCAAGATTTACCAAACAAAAAAACATCCACTAAAAAATTGAAACATACCTACACTATTGTTAACCTCACCAGATTTACCACTACCAAAAACAAACATCCACCGAAAAATTGTGAAAGATTACATGGGATATGACTCATATGAGACACCTGGAAATTTGAGGATTTATTATATGGCTACTTGAACACGTAGAGCCATCATCTAGCTGGCTTGAGTTGAAATCTTATTCTAACCAAATAAGAAGTTAAGTTCGTTCATCCTCTCAATCATGCTCAAAGATCATCAAGTTGAAAACTTGGAGGATGAATCACTTTATAGTCCCATTTCTAAATTATATACATATTTACTTTCCAATAGTATAGACAATTACAGCCTAAACCGTATCATGTTGGTTTATCGGTGAAGAAGGAACTTAATAGAAAAAATTATTGTTTAAGCTTTGAATGTGGATGGCTATATGACTATCTCAATTAAATAGACTCATATTTCGGCTTTTAGTTTGGAAGCTGATTCGGTGATGTGTTCCCCACAAGTAGTATATGGCAAGATGGAACACAAAACAATGTGCCTAATCAAGCTAAACAAGAATAAACTCTGAGTGCCTGCAAATAAGCTTAGCACGAAATATTCTGGGTACATTAGATTGCATTCAATATTATTCTTCAAAGGAAAAGAGTCTTAAAAGACATCCACCCACCACATAGAAACAAATTGTGGGTTTGGGACGCAGGTTCAAATCCCTCCACCACAATAAGACGACCCATATCACCAAAAAAGATGAGGCACGATTTTCCGTATAATAACATAGGTATATTCAAGTGTGGTTGTGTTCACAAATCTTAATGATGTGGTCCAAGAATATCCCAGCCTGTGATAGAAGCGAGCACACTCTGTTCAAAAATATGTTAGGTGCTTTGGTCATATTCTTTAGGAAAAGGGTTCAAAAAACATCCACCATATACAGGGGTTATGGTGTAATGGTAACAGGGGACTCTTTTAAGAGGGTGATCCAAGTTCAAATTCCTCTAACTAATAACCAGTTGTTAACCTCACCCAAGATTTACCAAACAAAAAAACATCCACCAAAAAATTGAAGCATACCTGCACTATTGTTCACCTCACCAGATTTGCCACTGCCAAAAACAAACATCCACCGAAAAATTGTGAAAGATTGCGTGGGATATGACTCATATGAGACACCTGGAAATTTGAGGATTTATCATATGGCTGCTCGAACATGTAGAACCATCATCTAGCTGGCTTGAGTTGAAATCTTATTCTAACCAAATAAGAAGTTAAGTTCGTTCATCCTCTCAATCATGCTCAAAGATCATCAAGTTGAAAACTTGGAGGATGAATCACTTTATAGTCCCATTTCTAAATTATATACATATTTACTTTCCAATAGTATAGACAATTATAGCCTAAACCGTATCATGTTGGTTTATAGGTGAAGAAGGAACTTAATAGAAAAAATTACTGTTTAAGCTTTGAATGTGGATGGCTATATGACTATCTCAAATAAATAGACTCATATTTCGGCTTTTATTTTAGAAGCTGATTCAGTGATGTGTTCCCTACAAGCAGTATATGGCAAGATGGAGCACAAAACAATGTGCCTAATCAAGCTAAACAAGAATAAACTCTGAGTGCCTGTAAATAATCTTAGCACGAAATATTCTGGGTACATTAGATTACATTCAATATTATTCTTCAAAGAAAAAGAGTCTTAAAAGACATCCACCCACAACATAGAAGCAAATTGTGGGTTTGGGACGCAGGTTCAAATCCCTCCATCGCAATAAGATGACCCATATCACCAAAAAAGATGAGGCACGGTTTTCTGTATAATAACATAGGTATATTCAAGTGTGGCTATGTTCACAAATCTTAATGATGTGGTCCAAGAATATCCCAGCCTGTGATACAAGCAGGCACACTCTATTCAGAAATATGCCAGGTGCTTTGGTAATATTCTTTAGAAAAAGGGTTCAAAAAACATCCACCATATACAGGGGTTATGGTGTAATGGTAACAGGGGACTCTTTCAAGAGGGTGATCCAAGTTCAAATTCCTCTGACTAATAACCCGTTGTTAACCTCACCCAAGATTTACCAAACAAAAAAAACATCCACCAAAAAATTGAAGTGTACCTGCACTATTGTTAACCTCACCAGATTTACCACTGCCAAAGACAAACATCAATGAAAAATTGAAGTATACCCACAATATTATTTACCTCACCCAAGATTTTCCAAGAAAAAACATCCACACCCAAAATTTTCCAAAAACATAAACATCCACACCCAAGATTTACCCAGCCAAAAATCAAAGCAAATCCTCGTCGCATCATACTTACATTATATTTGTGAATAGAGTTGAGAGCCACAAAGGGAGAGCTTTAAAAAATTATAGAAAGGCTGCATACAATTACTTCGAAGGTTTTAGATGTACAAGTTGTAATCAGAGATGAATACAAATAGATTGAGCATACCCATATGATGAAGTGTTATTTAAAGGGACATGCCTGATTCCTCATCTTCATCAAGAGTTGTAGTGTAAATAAAGTAGAGACTCCAGATAAGAGTGAAGACACCTACTAAAATCCATCCAAGAGTGGGGTTGCTCAATCCCACACTAAGTCTTGTTCCTTCTGTGGACAATCTTTCGTCCACCAGTGCAAGTGTGGGGCTTGAAATACCCATAATCATAGCTGCAGGGCTTAGACCGAGGCACTCATTGCTTACAGAATTCGTCTTCTCCTTTTTGACTACTTTTTTAGCAGAGCAAGTGATTTTAGGCACTCTTAGGGTCGGCAAACCTGTTAACATATACATGTGCATCAAAAACCAAAAATAGTTGAACCCATTAATTTTTAGGTAGGATTAAATGAACCCAACAGGCGAAAATTCGCAGAAAAGTGGATTGTGAACTCACCCAAGGATACAATAAATTTCGTTCTTTAAAGCTTTAGAAGGCGGTTCATGCTGGAGGTCTTTCGGCCTATAATACCCTCAAGAAAACAAAGAAAGCGATTCCAAGGCTCATGAAGCAAAAAAAACAACTAAAAACCTGTAAAATTAATCGCATTGAAAAACATCAAACGGGCGTCAAAATTAAATACGTTGAAAAAACGTCCAGGAGGCCGTCAAATTTAACATCGCTGCAGAAACGTCCAGAGGTCCTTTACCATAAGGGGAACGCCTTTGACGTAATTAATATCATTGTCATAACAAAACTAATATATATCAATTAAGAATTGAAAATTTTAAAACTAAACAATACTCTATAGAAGATAATAGATTATTTTTCAACATCGAAGTCAATTAATGCAACATATTTGAATACATTTAGATGAGCCTCAATTCTCGTATCATCCCCAATACAAATTAATCAAATGTATGTCATCATATTTTAATTGAAAAAAACATTTTAAACAAAGCATTATAGCATTCTCAATACACACTAAAATATCTTTAAAAAAGATCAAATGCATGGATTCACCACTTTTGAATTTGCATTGCTCAAGCCTCACCAACCAAGACTCCAAACTTGAGAATTAATAACACGCATGGCCCGAACTGTGAAAGAAGAGTCGTTGCAAAAATACAAGATTACTTATTTGATTCTGATCGCTACTCGTTGAGTCATTGTTTTTTTGCAATTTATATTGTTTGAGAGGAGAGGAGAGGAGAGGAGATTGCGTTGCAGAGTCGACTAATAACTATGGGTCATGGCATAAATTTAAATAACTAATAGCACAGTTAGCATTTACAAATTACGGCAAGTTGGTTGCTGGCAGCAGCAGCAGCAAATTATTTAGTTTATTATTTAGAAGAGTCAAATAGTAACGCCTAGTCTAATAAAAAGCCTGCAATGATCATTAATACCAAATTACCAATTACCAAATCGAATTCATTAGCTAGCAGTGTGACACTACAAATTGGATTTTTTATTTCACTGTCCACTCAATGTCATGAGTTGGAGACTGGAGTTGGGAGTTGGGAGTTGGGAGTTGGGCGCGGCTAACTGAAGTGTGTTGCATGGGAGACTTGAGTCACCTAGACATATTTATATATGTAACAGTTACATACTAACTTAAAAACGGTCCATTTTAGAAAGCACACGCCAAAATGACAGTTTCCTTAAATAATTGCCCATCCCTTGGTACAGGATAAAATTTATTTTGATTGTATTTTATGGTTAAAATCGTTAAAAATGTTTAAAACTGGCGTCAAATTTAACCTGTGTAGCAAATGTATTTGAGGTGCAAAAAAATAGTAAAGGATGTAAATGTAATGTTTCTATGAATTTTTCTTTATGTTATAGAGGATAGGAAACATCTAAAGTAGTCTTTTATATGTAAGATAAGGGATTCGATGAATGTCTATGAGAGTGGAAGGATGTAACATATAGACGTGCTTCTAGATTTTGAATCATGGGTGGGAAAAGTGGTGAAGGACATTGTAAAGTTAACAGTTTAGGATGTCAACAAGCATGCCCGACTCCTCAATGAACCTTGTTTGGTTGTTAACTTACATCAAGTGCAATCGATGTTTGAGGGTGTTATCATTGATTATATCAAATTTAAAATAGCTCACTTGTTATGAAATCAGTTTCATGTTATTTGTATTCCACGTTTAATGCTGCATTTTTTTGGGGTAAATATTATATTTCTTAATCTTTTGGAAAGAGAGATGGTGACGATGGTTCTACAATTTCAACACAATTAATATGTATGTGACTTTGTGTTGGCTAGATTTTATGCTCAGCTAAAACACTCAACCTAGGCAGTCATGGGATAGATCCCCTTCATTTAACGGTGAAGCTCTTATATACTTTATTTTCTTATTTTGTCACTAATCTAATTTCTCAGGGGTATTACTTTAACTACAAAGCTCGTGAACCACAACTAAGTAGTTTGGCATCAAGTAAGCAGTTGTTTGGTGAATGGAATGTGAAATGTATGAAAACATAAATAAAGGAAATAAATCTAACTTGGTAATAATATGTGTTACTTAACTAGTAGTTTTAAGAGCTAGTTACTCGCACACATGAAATAAACACATATATATCTTTTTTGGATAACTTTTAAGCAACTTTAAAAAGAGGCGTATATCTATGAAAATTAAGACAACACGAAGTTTATCATAATAATCACAAATTACACAGTTAGACGATGATAGACATAAAGTTCAATCAAAGTCTTCCTTTCTTTTTTATTTAAATATTGACTGCATACAACAAGTGTTCTCAACTATTTCAACACAAAGTCTAAGATAACAGATTACAGCTTATAATAGTTTCTTACTCAAAAAAAATTTGATCCTTAACCCGTAGGTCTTCTCTTCTTTTTATAACCACCACAAGTAAAGCCCCTCCAAAAGATATATGTTACATTCTAATAAATGACCAACTAACAAACAATTAAGAGTTGAGCACTTCATTCCTCAAAATATTCTTTTTGTGCCACCTAGTTGTCCTTAGAATGTTCAAATATTAAAACCATAACTTAAAGTAACAATGAATGCACACCACATTACTTTAGTCTTATAATAAGTACACTTAAAAATAAGAAACATGGAACACGAAGTAAAGAAGAAGAAAAAGAGAAGAGAAATAAAAGAACTATTTTGGATCGGCAATTACTGCTCCCACTTTCTCCTTCCCTTTAATCTTATCTTGAGCTTTTTCTTCATCCGCTCCAGCTTTATCTGCTTCGTTTGCTTCATCCTTATGTTTTTCTTTATAAATGAAAAATTGGTCTCTCATGTACTTGATGATATTGTTATCCACATCAACTACAACTTCTATTTCCATTTCAAATATGAGCAATTCTTCTTTCAAAAACCACGCAGCCTCCTCTCACTTTTCCAAGACATGATCCCAATTGACTAACAATATCTTGGATATCTGACAACTTGTCCAATAAATTTTTTATTAAAAGGAATAATAGCTTTATCCGTCAATTGCTAAAATAATGGAAGAAATTCCTCAATACATTGTGGATAACTAAAGGTATCATACTTTGTTAGACCATAGATCACATCTTCAAGTTCTTCTAAAACTTGCTCAACTTGTTCCTCATTTATCTCTAATTTGTTCATAATATGTTTTAAAATATTCTTCCTGAAAGACAAAATATGCTTCTGTTGTATTCTCTTTTTAACTGATCCTCCAGGTGCAATATTTTCTCTGATTAAAATATCATCAAGCAATTCATTGATCTCTTCCAAACCCTGTTGTTGCAACTCAGTAATTCCACCTTCATTGTCCACTTCTTGTTTAAGCTCTTTCAATTTATTCATCTTTTCTTAATAATACTCGGTAGTTTTAAACAAAATTTCCTTATAATAATATGTGGTTGTATTCGTTATATCTGTTATCCATTCATCTATAACTTTGAATCTGTCATTTGTTTCCTCTACAATAGTTATTTCTTGCGGATGTATTCGTTCTTCCATAATCATTTGTTGTGGAGGATTTTTGGTGACTTTCATAATGATATTGTAAAGCTTGGAGGACGGCTCTTTCAACTTAGCAACCTTCATTTTTTCTTCATCTAACTTTTGAAACAAATTGTTAATCAACGTATGTGTATCTTGCTTCAGACCTTCAATAGTAACTTCACCAGAAAGGCACCTTCATGATTGTCAAATCTTCTTTAGTCACTTCTAAAGTTTCAACAGCAAATTTACACAACAAGATGATGTTAAAACTCTCTGTTACTTTCACACAAAACATTTGACAATTTATATAACCATTACAATAGCAAAATGTCTTCCTATTAAATAAGAAAATTATAACAAATAACTTGTTTAGAATAATATGGGTGTAACAATATAACAAATCAAACAATATAATTTACCAACTTACTACCCAAAAAATTACCGTACGGTAGTTAATGGAGCAATAATATTTAATTTCCTAACATTCCCCCCCCGTAGTGCGAACATGGGGAAAACATCAATCCAGTACCTGCCCCTATTTTCGTGTCGATGTGATTTTCTATTGGTTGATCGCAAACCAAGACAAAGATGGTTTTCTATCGAATAACCAAAAATCGTGAGTTCTATGATTTTCTATTGGATTATCACAAACTAAGACAGAGATATGGTTTTCTACCGATTGACCAAAAACTGAGACAAAAGAGGTTTTCAAAAGGTGTACCCCCAAACCATATCACAATGTGTCGGTGCTACTTCAACTATCATCATGTCTTCACCTTCAAGAGATTACTTTGGAATCCATACATATCAATCAACTTAAATTGAAACATTGTGTCATTTCCCCCCTCACAATGTGAAGTTCGATAACACATTATTATGAAAAAATTGAAATCAAAACTCACCACAATAAAAATAAAACACATTCACACACACACACACACACACACACACACACAAATGTCACCAAATCAGTATTTGTGGCCTCTTCAGTGGTGACTTACGAGAGGACGATGTATATCCTCCATCCTCTATGTATCCTCTAGCCTCCAATTTCATGTTGCTAGTTCAACTGAACGTGCTCAATTACAATTTAGATGTCGGATTCCACCAAAAATGCATTCGTAAGGCAATTTTATTTTATTTTTTACAATTTTTGACTCTAACTCACAATGACATGACTTTTACAAAGACATTGAAAATGACTTAGTTTGACAATGACCCACTCTAAAAATTTTAACAATATAATGACAATACTTTGTCTTTTGACCTATGGCGGAAGAAAAGATACCACACACTTACAAAAGGCACAAAACTTTTTATAAAGAACTGACTTATTGATTTTGACACAAAGACTTTAACTTGACTCTTATTTTCGGATATAAATTGATCTTTGACTGACATAAAATGATTATACTGACAACAATAATGAAATATTAAACAAATACTTTTGACTATACAACGACAAAAACAACAATACTTAATGAACCAACACTAATGTTTTTAATAACTAATGAAGACTTTGAAAAATTAATGATCCTCACACATCATCGACTATATTAAACATAAGAATTTGACCATTACAAGTAAGACACAACATGATCTAATACAAGAGGAATTAAATGTAAATAATGGTTGGTATCCGGATTTCCATGACTTGACCTCTTTATAGAGGCATGAAAATGTGGAGATGGATTGGATTGTTTGTTGTAAATGGTGCCACCTAGTATATTCTTACCAAAAAATATATGAGCCAATGCATTCAACATTAGATCATGTGGATAGAGATGTCCACTATGCAACTTTATGTGTGTGTGAGGTGGAGTAGATTTATGTCGCTTTCCTAAAACTTTTGTTATTTCTAGCTCGATCTGAATAGAACTTAAAGGAATAAAAATTCCAGCAATTGTCGTGAAGGATGACAATGAGTCAAGGGTGGGGTCAATTCTAGTACACTAAGAAAATAATCTACAAGTCTGAGCTGCTTGAATGTCATTAGGAAATGATATGTGACATACTTGTCATGGATGAAAAATTATTCACAACGTCAATGAATGAGCTCTCAACTTATACAAAAATGTTAATGCAACAGAATGGCGTCCGTTGCATGCAAGAAAAATATGGGCATGAGTCTGACACCTAATAGAGTTGCACAACTTTACTTATCTGCAACCGTTCGATGTAGCCAACAATGAAACCAAAAATGGATTGAATGCCACACCAATTGTGATGTTAGCGCTAGGTCTGAGCACTTCCACCAACCAGATGCAATAGAAATTTGCAAGATCAATAACTACTTTCAAAACACTAAAAAATTGTGTAATAATAATGAGATCCAAGTTAAGTAGCAAAAATATGCATATTTAATAACACATCGCCAGGGGTGAAATACCAATATGTCTACCCCCACACACAAAAAAATAAACTTATTCTGAACAACTTGATCTCTCATCCATAGGGGCAATTGAAATAAAAAATTGTCTTTGCCCCTCACTTGTTCTCACAAGCCCATACTCACTCTCATACCAAATAAAGTTTTAGCAAAAAAATTTACACAAACAAGATGATAGTAAAACTCTTTTTTACTTTCACACAAAGCATTTAGCTATTTATATAGCCATTACAACAACAAAATATCTTCCTACTAAATATGAAGACTATAACAAACAACTCGTTTAACAAATATACGGGTGTAACAAATTAGCCAATTACCTAGGTAACACAACAACCTAAGTAAGTGTTATTTAACACACAATAAATATGAGTAACTCATATAATGTGAGCACTAATAGATAATTTCCTAACAACTTCTCCTTTCTTCTTACCAATTGGTGGAGTAGCTATCTCGGCAAATTTCATTCTTGAAGGGTCAATAATCAATCTAGATGTAACCTTTGGTGTTTTTTGCCCTTTTCCTCTTCTTCTCGATTGTTCTTGACAATTGTAGGTCCTTCTCTTCTAAATCAATTACTTCCTTAGAAGCAGAAGAAGATTGATTAACCAGCCAATTAGTAAACTCATGACCTGAAAGAGTCTGAGCTTCAAGATGTACAATTATTTCTTTGTTAACTCCTCCTCATGGATAAAATGCCACAATCTCCAGCTATCTTTTTGGTTCTTCAGTGGTTGACTCTTGTTGTAAAACTCCTCCTAATTCAATCATTTTCTTTCTTATCACCTCCTCCTCTATCTCTTCTTCATTCCTAGTATTAATATCTTCAATATTCCTCTACATTGTATCATCCGGTACTATAGATATTTCAACTATTTGATCTACTTCCATCATAATATCTCCTTCCGGAGGGGGAGGAGTAGCTGGTGGTGGACATAGAGGTGGTGTAGGCAACACTGTTTCTATGGCAATTGCAAGAAAGAAAAAAGAAGCTGGTTTAAGTGTTGGTATCACAATATCTTCTTTGGTAGGGGGTTCTACAATGACATGAGTGGTAATTGGTGTTGTTATCACATTAGAGGATTTTTTAGTGAGAACTCCCGAAATCAGAGGATTCTGTCACGATTCTCCTAAATGGCTTTAACTTCATAGCTAAGTTATTTCTTTCTCCTAGACCTTCTTTTCCTTTTTCACCTTCACTGATATTTTCTCCTTTGTCAGTATAGATTCGAGTGATTTCCTTCATTACTGACTCTTCCAGGCAACAACCTCAACTACTCAACCACTGAGCAGTGTATAACAACACTTTTGAATTCCTCTCCATGATTGACTTTGAAGTATGGGAAACTGGGAGTAGAGGTGCACTATCACCCCCTTGTTCATAGTAAGCATTGGAAATTACTTGTCCATCATCAACAAGCCCTTATGTAATTTTGGCCAATCAAAACTGTAAAATTTGTTTTCTAGTCAATCGACTGTAATCCCTCCTTTTGACTTCAAATTCATCTCTGCAGTCAGCCCAAAAAGCTTCAAGTGCTAGTAAATGTGCATAGTTCAGAAACCAACTTTCTTGTTATGCTTTTATAGTTAAAATTTCTCCTTTCACTAAAAGAAATCTGATTATAACAAAGATATATTTCCTTCTGAACATGACTCGCCTTATGAATATTAGTATAGTGGTACTGTCCAATTACAATAGGAAAATGCACTACTGTTCTGTGTAAACCTTGTTGCAAATCATGTAAAACTACCAACTGTCTGCATAGGTCCAACAAATCCACCTGTCACTTGGGTATCTAGGCAACCTCAACACAACATTTGAAAAATCACATACTCTCAAATATGTAAAGTGGGAAAACTGAATGAAAATTAACCCATAACGCTGAACTGAACCCCATGCTTGATCAAATACTCTCTTGGCCCTTAAGTTCGGATTCAGTCTACAAATGACTTCATGCAAGAATAAATCATTAACCTGTTTATACTCATTGAAATATCCAGGCAAAGCCAACTGTGGATAATGTTGATAAATGGATTTATCATTTTTTGTTCCAACAGTTCTCAATCTGGGAAAGTCTCCATGTGTGACTATGGCATAAACAAAATAGGAATTCATCTTAGAATCCAAAGTCTGAATAACATTTTTCAATTGGAAATCAATATTGTCGCTGATGATTTCAGCCCAATTGATCAAAGCATTAGGTTTAGCAATCTCTATTAGTCTCATAAAGTAATACATCCATCTATAAGAGAATTTTGCATTCTTATCACCATTGATCCTGCAAATGAGTTTAGTGATGTCATCATCTTCTTGAATCAAATCAGATCATATAACTGACTTGGGGAACCTTGAGGCTCGTTTTGATATCTTCAAATAATGCATATTCATGATCTTAATGGTATCCTTCTTCCTCTTCACCCAGTACTCATTAGCTTTCTCCATATTGATACTTAATAGACTTGTTATAGTTGGGATCTTTAAGAAAAAGTTGAAGAAATGAGCATCTAATCCTCCCACTAGATCACCATCATCATTCTTAATCATCCTAATCTAGGAATCATAATGTCTGGCACATTCTAGCACAAATTTTGGCAACTGACAGGTGTTGGGAAAAGCAGTTGCTTCAATCAGTCCTCTCTTTCTTAATGCTTCCATTAAAGGTGTCTTCTTTTTAGCTTTGGATCTTTCCACTAACTCATGTACTGATACATGACCCATATCAGTATCTCGTATTTTAGCTAGTTTTGATGTAATGCAAGTTTCCACAGGATATCCTTTATATTCATACTTTATGTTGTTCCTCTTGCCTTTGCTCTTTCCCTTGCCTATTATAGAGCTTCATGCTTCCTTAACATCCAAGTTTGGATCTTCTCTTCTTACTGTTGGGGTTAGCACAAGGTTGTACATATAATATATCAGATCTAAACATACATGCAATGAAAATGTATATTCTACCAAAAGAATTATACAAAACAAGAGATATAAATCAACACCAGATTTAACGTGGTTCACCCAGTATGGGCTACGTCCACCAAGAAACAAGCCAATCTATTATCCAAAGCTTTGACAAGATATACAATTGAAGATTTGCAACCTTCCACACCTCTCAGATGTACAATATTATTTTTCACCCAAGATTTTGCTTATTCTCCAAGAATTCTCTCTCTCACAATTATTCTCAGAATAATCATCAACTTTTACAAGTTCTTCTTAATTCTTACTTCTAAACCCTATATTTCATGCTTATATAGGCATATACAAACTTAGGGCACTTAGTCATGTGATTACAATCAATAGATCTGCTTTAATACTAAAAATATATCTAATTCCCGTGAGTTAATTAAAACACCCACACACAGGTAACCAACGCTAGTTAGCCCTAACCGATGTTGGTTCCTCCTTGCCTGACCGATGTCGGTCATAGGTGACCAATGTTGGTTACTATGTTTTCTAGCAAGTTTCATACTACATGCTAATCTGAATTAATTGAGCTCCACAACTCAACAATCTCCCACTTGGAGATTAATTACTGCACCATACTTGTACAACGTCATTCTTGGATCTTTCCTTAGCTTTGTTTCTTCCTCTTCAAATCTCAAACTCGAAGACCAACAGAAGTGGATTGTAGCTCCAACTTCTCTTTTGTTAATGGATTTGTTATCATATCTGCAGGGTTCTCACTCGTATGAATCTTTTCCAAATTCAACATCCCATCCTCCAATACCTGTCGTATGAAGTGATACCTCAAATGAATGTGTTTCGTTCTCGAATGAAACGTTGAGTTCTTTGCCAAATGAATTACACTTTGACTGTCATTGAATAATTTACAATCATCTTTCTCTTTTCCCAACTCTTTCATGAACTTACTCATCCATATCATCCCCTTGTTAGCCTCTGTAGCTGTAACATACTATGCCTTTATAGTAGACAAAGCCACAACCTTCTGTAATCTTGAAATCTAGATAATTGTCATCCCACCTACTATGAAAATATATCCAGTAGTGCTCCTCCTACCATCTAGATCTCCAGCCATATCTGAATCAACACAGCCACATAATGAAATATCTAAACCTCCATAACATAATTGCATGCTAGATGTCCCTTTCAAATACCTGATTATCCATTGGATTGCTTTTTAATGTTCTTTACCATGATTGGCCATATATCTGCTCGTAACTCCCACTGCTTGTGTAATGTTTGGTCTTGTACAAACCATAGCATACATGAGACTCCTAACTGCTGAAGCATATGACATTCATGTCATGTATTTGACCTCCTCATGTGATGAAGGACACTGATCTTTGCTCAATTTGAAGTGTCAAGCCATAGGTATCTTGAACCTTTCTAACACCCTGTAGATATAATCCTCTTGAGACAAATATAATTTCTTGTTCTTCCTGTCTTTATGTATTTGCATGCCAATGATTCTTTTTGCAGCTCCTAAATCCTTCATAGAAAATCTGTGAGTTATCTTTCCCTTAAGTTCACCAATGTCCTGCATACTAGATCCTGCAATAAGTATATCATCCACATATAATAACAAAATAATATAGCGCCCATTTTCAAGCTTCTTGAAATAAACACAATGGTCATATTCACATCTCAAATAACCATACTCATGGATAAAACTATCAAACCTCATGTACCATTGCCTTTAAGCTTGTTTGAGCCCAAATAGGCTCTTTTTCAACCTACACACTAATTTCTCCTTACCCTTGACTTCATACCCAAGCTTCTACTGCATATAAATCTCTTCATCCAAATCACCATGAAGGAAATCTGTCTTCACATCTAGTTGCTCTAAATGCAAATCCTTTATTGCAACTAAACTCAATATAGTATGAATAAAAGTCATCTTTACAACAAGAGAAAATATTTCACCAAAGTCAATACATGATTTCTGTGTAAATCCCTTTAGTACAAGCTTTACCTTGTACCTTTTTTGTCCACCCTCTTCTTCCTTGATCTTGTAAACCCACTTGTTCTGTATTGTCCTCTTACATGTTGGCAACTTAACCAAATCCCAAGTCTGGTTCTGTTTCAAGGAGTCCATCTCTTCATCCATGTCATGCTCCCCCTGGATGTGGGTTTTATCCTGCATTACTTCTTCAAAACTCTCTAATTCACCATTATCAGTCAATAATAAATAAAACAGAGAAGGTGTAAATATTTATGGAGGTTTACTTACTCTTTGTGACCTTCTCACAGGAGTTTGGGGTACCAGAGGCTCATTCTGGACCTCCTAGAGATTCGTATCCAAATATATTAGTGATCGACATTGGTTCTTCTAACCAATGTCAGTTTGTCTCTTCTGTAACCGATATCAATTTTGTTGATCGATGTCAGACAGGGGTCAACTGACACCGGTTACTGTGTAACTCTGTCGGTATTACTTTTAAATCCAAGAGTTCATTTTCATTCACAAACTTCTCAACCGGTTTGTCCTTGGGTACCAAAATTTGATCCATGTACATTATCTTTTCATTCTATTCAATATCACGACTCCTAATAATTTTAGAAATTTCTAAATCCCAAAAACAGAATCCAAATCACTAGATCCATAACCAATGAAAGTGCATCTCTTGGATTTTACATTCAACTTTTTCCTATTTTCCTTATCAATATGCACAAAAGTTCTAAACCAAAAATTTTAAGAAAAGAAAGATCCGCCTCTTTTTCGGTCCAAGCTTCCTCTGGTATTCCTCCATCTAATGAACTTGAAGGCCCACTGTTAATCAAATAAACCGCTATATCAACTGCTTCTGACCAAAATTACAAAGGCAATCCAGAATGTATCCTCATACTTCTAGCAAGTTCCATGATCGTCATGTTCATTCTTTCTGAAACACCATTCTCTTGTGGTGTTCTTGGAACTGTCCTTTCTCTACGTAGCCCATTCACTGAATAATAATCATTGAAAGCCTTGCTACAGTATTCACCACCATTGTCAGATCTAAGGCACTTTAACTTTGAATTTGATTCATTCTCAACAAGGGCTTTCCATCTTTTAAAAGTCTAAAAAACAACAGATTTATGTTTAATACAATAAAACCATACCCTTCTTGTAGCATCATCAATGAGAGTAACATAATACTGGGATCCTCCATGAGAAGCTACCTGAGATGGTCCTCACACATCTGAATGTACAAGCTCCAATTTCTGCTCCTTCTTAGTTGCCCCAACTTTGAGAAATCTCACTCTCTTTTGCTTTCCAAAGACACAATGCTCACAGAAATCAAGATCTAAATCTTTGAAAATCTGATAACATACCCTTAGCCTTTAAGATTTGCATTCCTTTTTGACTCATATAGCCCAGCCGATTATGCCACATGCATGCATCTGAATTTGAAATAAATAATGTAGAGAAGGAATCAGTAACACATGTAGATAAATATAACGTTTTTACCTTCTTACCTCTGGCCACAAAAAAAGCACCCTTGGTGACTTTCCAGGAGTTTGTTGTAAATATAACCATGCAACCATCTTTACCTAGTTTCCCTATAGAAATAAGATTCCTCTTGAGGCTTGACACATGCCTCACATCCTTAATACCCAGGTATTTCCATTCTGCAATTTTAGATGAACTTTCCCTTTACCAGTAATACTGCAAATTTCATCATCACCCAAATAAACATGTCCAAAATTGCCTTGGACATAGTTTCTGAAATAACCATTATTAGGGGTTGCATGGAAAGAAGCTCTTGAATCTAAAACTCATGATTCAATTATATCATCTAAAGAAAGAATAAGAGCATCTTGCATTACCTCTGTTGTAGCAAGATTTACTTCTTTACTTTTTTTTGGTTGTTGGTTCTCTTTATCCTTTGACCAATAATCTTTCTTTGCATGTCCTTTCTTTCCACATTTTCAACAGGTAATTCCCTTACCTCTAGATTTAGATTTGTTATCCATTGACTTTGATTTCCCATTACTCTTACTCTTGGATCTCTCCTTCTGTCTGCCCCTGCTTTCTACATACAAAGCATTCCCAGATAATGATTCCTCTGTACTCTTCCTATAACTTTCTTCATTCAAGATTATATCAACCACATCATCAAACTTCAAAATATTACTAGCAAATGTTGTATTACTAACATCCATTACCAAATTATCCCAACTATCAAGCAAAGAACATAAGAATAAAAGTGTTTTCACTTCATCATCAAATAGAATATCAACTGATTTTAACTGATTTACAATAGATCAAAAATCATTCAAATGACAAGATGCAGATCCACACTCATGCATCTTATAACTAAATCGTTTCTTCATCAAATAAACTTTATTTGAAGCACTAAGTTTTTCATATAAATTAGTAAGAGACTTCATTAACCCTACCGTAGAAGTCGCTTCTGTAATATTGGAAGCCACGAATGCTGTCAAGCTCAATCTTATAGATCCCAAATCCTTTCTGTCAAGAACCTTCCATTCTTCATCAATCATCTTCGTAGGTGTAGACTTCTTATCCAAAGGTAAATACAAATCTCTTTGATATAGATAATCCTCAATCTGCATCTTCCATAATTGATAATTTCGGTCATCAAACTTCTTTACCTTGTATTTGTTTTCTTTTGTCATTGTTGTAGCCCCCACTTAATCAGAAAACCCTCTGTGAGTAAATCCGTCAACACACAAAACCCTCAAACAAAGCTCTAATACTAGTTGTTGGGGTTAACACAAGGTTGTACACATAGTATATCAAATCTAAACATACATGCAATGAAAATAGATATTCTACCAGAAGAATTATACAAAACAAGAGATATAAATCAACATTAGATTTAACATGGTTCACCTAGTTTGGGCTACGTCCACCAAGAAACAAGCCAATCTATTATCCAAAGCTTTGACAAGATATACAATTGAAGATTTGCAACCTTCCACACCTCTCAGATGTACAATATTGTCTTCCACCCAAGCTTTTGCTTCTTCTCTAAGAATTCTCTCTCTCACAATAATCATTAAATTTTGCAAGTTCTTCTTAATTCTTACTTCTAAACCTTAGTTTTCATACTTATATAGGCATATGCAAACTTAGGGCACTTAGTCGTGTAATTAGAATCAATAGATCTACTTTAATACTAAAAATAGATATAATTCCCATGAGTTAATTAAAACACCCACACACGGTTCCTCCTTGCTTGACCGATGTCAGTCATAGGTGACCAATGTTGGTCCCTCCATAATCGATGTCGGTTACTGTGTTTTCCAGCAAGTTTCATACTACATGCTAATATGAAGTAATTAAGCTCCACAACTCAACAATCTCCCACTTGGAGATTAATTATTGCACCATATTTGTACAACGTCATTCTTGGATCCTTCCCTAGCTTTGTTTCTTCCTCTTCAAGTCTCAAACTCGAAGACCAAAAGAAGTGGAGTGTAGCTCCAAATTATCCTTTGCTAATGGCTTCGTTATCATATCCGCAGGGTTCTCACTCACGAATCTTTTCTAGATTCAACAGCCCATCCTCTAATACATGTCATATGAAGTGATACCTCAACATTGAGTTCTTTTCCAAAGGAATTGCACTTTGACTGTCATTGAATAATTTGTAATCATCTTGCTCCTTTTCCAACTCTTTCATGAACCTACTCTTCCATATCATCTCCATTTTAGCCTTTGTAACTGCAACATACTCTACCTCTGTAGTAGACAAAGCCACAACCTTTTGCAATCTTGAAATTCAGATAATTGTCATCCCACCTACTATGAAAATATATCCAGTAGTGCTCGTACCATCCATATCTCCAGCCATATCCGAATCAACATAGCCACATAATGAAATATCCGAACCTCCATAGCATAACTGCATGCTAGATGTCCCTTTCAAATACATGAGTATCCATTGGATTACTTTCCAATGTTCTTTACCTGTATTGGCCATATATCTACTCACAACTCCCACTGCTTGTACAATGTATGGTCTGGTACAAACCATATCATACATGAGACTCCCAACTGCTAAAGCATAAGGCACTTGGGTCATGTATTTGACCTCCTCATGTGATGAAGGACACTGATCTTTGTTCAATTTCAAGTGTACAGTCGGTTCCTCCTTTCTTGACCGATGTCGGTCATAGGTGATCGATGTCGATCCCTCCATAACTGATGTCGGTGATTGTGTTTTCCAGTAATTTTCATACTGCATGATAATCTGAAGTAATTGAGCTCCATAAGTCAAAAATTACAACCGTCTCCTCTCCCCATGCTACAGTTTCTTCTTCCTCTGTTTGATCACTTAATTCAATTGGCTCCTTCCCAGTTTCTGACATTTGTTATGTCCTTTGTGCTTTCACCACTTTGTGAATTAGCAATTGCTTCGGCTCTTTAAATAACAATTATCAAGTTAATGCATATATTACTTAATTGCATGCATGCATTTAAGACTCAATTTACTCATGTAATCATGTTACAAACATCATGGAAGTCATGTTCATAGAGATCAATCAAAATAGTTAGATCTACAGTTCAATACAAACTTCCAAGATATAACTGCTTAAGACTGATAGTTAACTCATCTTAATGCAAAGTAGTAGCAACACATTTCAATGCAAAACGTATGTAGATAGTAGCAGCAATGACTCTTGTTGTAAGAAGTAATGAGCAAAAGAAGTAATAGTGACCTAAATCGATGCAAAACTAGGCAACGGTGAATAAACACTGATTTACTTCCTTTATGCAAAAAACGAGTAAAGCAACTCAGAATCGATGCAATGAATGGAGGAATGTAAGCTTTGCAGTTTTTAGATATTACTTTACTTCTAAAACAATAACAATAGGTCCCTAGATTGACACAATGAATGGAAGAAGTAAAGTTTAATGGAATCGACACAAAGCTAAGAAGGATTGCGGTAAATAACTACTACTTTACTTCTTTTCAAACAAAATAAGTAAAGTAAGACCAAATCAACGTAATGAATTAAAAGAAGTAAAACATGTTGGAAACAATGCAATGACTTAAGAAGGAGTGCGGTGAATTTGTGTTACTTTACTTTCCTTAAAATAAAACAAGTAAAGCATATCTAAATCAACGTAGTGGACTAGGCAAGTAAAGCACGTTTAAATCAACAGAACATGAGGAAAGTTAAACACGCGAGTATTGACGCAAAACTCAAAGGAAGTAAAGTATGTTTAAATCGACACAACCCTAGGAAGTATTATGACTTGTGGTCTTTTCGAAGTTCTTAACTATTTTTCCAAATGAAGTAAGAGACAACTAATTTGACGTAATGGAAAAGTTGTGTAGTGATTTGGAGTTACTCTACTGCCGTTATGAAAACAAGTAAAGAATTCTTGAATCAACGTAAACCAATTAAAGCAAATGAAATGAAGGAAAAATCAAACACAACCATTGTGGTTAAATCAATCAACTCTACTTTATTGAATATGAAAACTAGGGGAAGATGACCAGATCAATGCACCACAGGAACACATTTTGTGTTAATCTTACATTACTCGACTTATGTTAAAAACATAAGTAAAGCATTGCTTAACCGATGTAAAACATGTAGCCGCGAAGAAACATAGAAAAACGATAAGAATCAAAACCAGGGCAAAACTAGGGTTAAAATTTTAATGGATAGTCTTCAAAGGTAGCAACGGATTTGATTACTGTGAACAAACCCCAATCCTAATGAGGATTTAAACTTGAATTTCGTATTTCAAACCCTATAACACTGGGACTAAAAGAAAACATGGGCCACAACTAAAGACAACAAAAACAAGGAAGGAAAACAAAAAAACTAAATGAAAACAATCTACTAACCTTGACCGATAATGGGTTTGGATCACTTCGTGTCAATTCCTCTTCAATTGATCATTGGAGTTGCTCAGGGTTTGTGGGGTCGAAAATTGCTCTCCTGCTAAAAATATGAACACGTGGATCCTAGGTGGAATATCTTATTGCTTTTATATTTTCCACCTCATTAAATGTGATTGCACGAATTCCATCTCAACTTCCTTCATCATGCAGTCTTTTGGGATATCTTTACTTCGTGTAGGAAAGAAGTAAAACACCCTTAGTTCACTGATAGCTCAAATTATTAGTTAAGTGGCTTTTTAGTATTACTTTAATTTTTTTGAGGTAATAGAAGTAAAGTAGATTGGATTCAACATAAAGAATTAGAGGCAATCAAGCAGCAAGGGTGAAGATCGATGCAATGAACTAGGGGCAGTCAAGCGGCTTTTAGGCATTACTTTACTTGTTTTATAAATAAGACAAGTAAAGCACTATGAATTCAACATAATGAATTGGAAGATAAGATAATTCTTTGTTCTTTTTGCACTACTTGACTTAAAAGCAATAATATATCAAAATAGCGTCGGGAAGCAAAGTTTTTGATCTTCTAAGAGTTTATAAAGAACTCAAAACATGATTACTTAATGATCTTCCCCCAAGCAACCTCCTGCAACTTCTTTAAGAATCATCATGCACTACTGTAACCCAAGTAAGTCAAAGTAACAACCTAGACATACACACAAAACAACAACCCAAAGCAACAAACAAACATAAAAAACAACTCAACACAAAACTTGGAAACCAAAATTTTTTAAGGGGTGCCTTAATATTTCTGTTAGAAATATTGGGGACACTAGTTGGCTCCATCCAAGGACATCTTTATTTCATTCCAAAGGAAATAAAAGAAGATGAGATCACCGTATCTCTGGTTTCAAGCTTGTTCTTGGTTCGAATTGGCTCGAAGTCACAAAACAAGAAAACACAAAACAAATATAACCTAAGAACTTATTTATATATATACATGTTTTACCATGGACCATCAACTCTTGTACATCTTCAGTGTAGCCCATTGAATGACAACGAAAATTCAATCCTTTTCCTGATAATCTGAGAGCTGATCAGCAAGGATGAAACTATCAGATCTAACAACCATTGCAATTGTAAATGGCCCTTTCCACAATGAATCAAATTTTCCATGCATTCCTTTAGTCTCATTTCTTTTATCCCATAAGAGGACCCAATTTCCAACTTTAAATTTCCTTTCTCGAGCCTTTTTATCAAACACTTCCTTGACTTTCTTATGATGTTTAGCCAACCTATCTGCCACTTGAACTTGCACTTCTTGTAGCTCAGTCAAATACATTATCCTTTTATCAATAGCATATGAATAAGTAGTATCTTCTAAATCCTTGGTGAGTTGTAAGGTAGGAAATTCTAGAGTAAGAGGTAACTCTGCATCCCTTCCATACAACAACTGAAAAGTATACATGCCTATAGCTTTCTTCAGAGTAATCTTATCTGCCCACAATACATCAAACAACTTCTTTTGTCAAGTTCTTTGATTTTCTGCCATCAAATTTCACATGATCATTACCAGATTCTTATTACTTGATTCAGCCTAGCCATTCCCTTGTGGGTAGTAATTAGAAGAATGAACCAACCGAATTCCATGTGTGTAGCAAAATTCAATCAACTCATCAGAAGATAGGTTAGGAATATTATCTGCTACTATTTTATTGGGCATTCCAAACCTTATGACCTATATTTTCCTTAATGAAATTACATACCTAGTGGCATTTTTAACAGGTATAGCTTCCACCCACTTACTAAAATAATATGTAGCAGTGAAAATATAATGGTGTCCAACACTAGATGGCTTCAATGTTTCGATAAAATCAATACCCCGTTACTAGAACGATTCTCCCATCACTACAGGCTTCAAGGGCAAAGCTAGAAATTACATACCTCTTTAAAAGCTTAACTCTCCCAACAAAAAACTAACATGCTTGAGACTTTGAAACCCAATCAGTTGTATCCTGAAACAACATATACCAGTAGTATCTTACTCAAAGTATCTTCTGTGTAGTAACTCTTGCTGAAAAGTGTCCTCCACATGCTTTATCATGAAATTGTTCCAATAATCTCTCTTGGTGGGAATGATATACACATATGAGAAAGACGCCATCAATTCCCTTATTGTACAAACTATTGTCCCATAGAACAAAATCCTCAGACCTAAGTTTGATATTCCATTTTTCTTTTTGATAAAACTCATTCAGAAATTCCCCATATGTTAGAAAATAAGAAAGCTCACTATACCATTCATCTATCATATTTACAAAGAGAACCATAGGCAAACTTTCATCCTCCTTTGACTGAGTTGTCTTCGCCTTAGTCATCAATTCATAGAGACCTATTCATTGAACCAAATTTATAGGCTTGATATCCAAGACATACTCTTGCACCTTTGTTACCCACATGCCTCTCAACAACCCTAGTTCTTGTTGTGTTAGACTTTACTGTAGTATCTGGAACATTCAGTACAATATGTGAAGAAATAATGTAATACCTGAATGCCTTGCATGCTTTCATAACTGCATATGCATGTTTCTCCATAGGAATATACTTCAATTCATAAGCTTTCAAAGGCATACTCATGAAAGCAATCGAGGCTCCTATGTCTTCTTGATTCTTCTACATCAGGATTGCTGACATTGTGTGTTCTGAGGAATAACAGTAAAGAATAAATTCTTTACTAAAATCTGGAGAAACTAAGATGGTGCTTTAGACAAAGCATCTCTGATCTTCTCGAATGCTCTTTTTCCTTCTTCGCTCCACTTGAAGTATTGTGTTTTCTTCATCATGTTTGAGATATGACGAGTTAACTCAACAAAATCGAGAATAAATCTTCTTAGAAAGTTAACCCTTACCAAAGAAAGAGTGAACTCCCTTTTTGGAAGTTGGAAATGACAAATTTTGAATGGATTTAGCCCACTCAGGATCTATCTTAGTTCCTTCTCTTTAAACAATATGTCCAAGCAACTTCCCTTCTGTCACAACAAAGATGGATTTATTGGGATTCAAGGAGATCCCATGCTTACAACACTAGATGAAAACTTCCTCTAGATTTGAAACATGATTACTTCTTGTCTTAGAAAAGACTGTTAAATCATCTAAGTAAAAAATTATGCTCCTACCCTTAAGATGAGAAAATGCTAAATCCATAGCTCTTTGGAAAGTGGCTCCAACATTAATTAATCTGAAAGGCATCTTCTAATAGGAAAACATCCCCCAAGGTGTGATGAATGCAGTTTTGTACTGATCTTCTTTAGCTACCTGAATCTGATTATATCCTGAGAAACCATCAAGCATTGATAACATTTTGGATCCAGTGACAACCTGTAAAGTGTGATCCATAATAGGAATGGGATAATTGTCTTTAAATGAGACCTAATTAAGATTGTAGAAATCCACATAGAATCTAATTTCACCACTCTTCTTTGTCGTGAGGACTATTTTAGTCAACCATTTAGAATGATGAAAAGGATAAATTATCTTTGCATCCAATAACTTTTGAATTTCTGCAAAGATAGTACATGAAATAGTCAAATTATGTCTCCACAACTTATTTTTGAAAGGCTTTTGCTCTTGCTTTAGAGGAATATAATGTTGCACTTCAGCAGGTTGATGTTTCTTTAAGTCTTGATATGACCAAGCAAAGACATCTATATATTTCTTAAGAAGCTTCTTGAAATCCTCTTGCTCCACATCTGAACAACATTTACCCAAGTTCACCAATTTGGGTTCATCTTCTGCCCCCAAGTTTAATGATTGCACATCAGAAGAAGAAATTTATCCATACTCCTTGTTCTTTTTTAGAAATTGGTCATGCTTATCAAACATCTCCTTAAGAGACATTAAGCACTTAGGAATTTGATTTCCCTTAAGATGAATAATCTCTTTGATGCCTTCTAGCTTTGTGTTATCTTCACCAACTGTAGTCTACCTTGGGAGTGAATTACTTCCTTCATAATATATTTCTTCAAAATTATTCTACTGATGAAGGAAAGCAGTAATATGCTTTTCATCATCGAATACTTGCCATTGTTCAACGTTATCAGGCACCTTCAGATGGAAAACCATTTCTACTTTGTAATTACCTTGTCTAAAAACTACATGTGGTTGATTTGGATTAAGCAAAGCTGTGGTAATTGCCAGAGAATCTGCCCTAGAGTTCTAATCTCTTTGGAGATAAGAGACTAAGAAAGCTATAAAATCCAAGGTAGTAGAAGACACCCGATCTCTATAATTCCTTAGTTTATATTTCTTCACCTGATAAAAATCATGTATCTGCTTAACAATAAGCTCAACATCTCCTCTTGCATGTAGTACTTTTATTCCCATCACTCTAGGTTGTTCCATTCCTAATAACAATGCTTCATATTCAACTATGTTGTTAGTATTTTCAAATATCAGTTTAAAAGAATGTGAATATACCTTTCCTTCAGGAGAAATTATCACAACACCTGTGCCAGATCCAAGCGAACAACAACTAACATCGAACTCCAAAGTCCAAATTTTATTATCTTCTATAGGTGACTCATGAGTTACAGATTGAGCCTCCTCAATGTCCAACTCTAAGTAGTAAACTCCATGGTCATATTCTTGAAAAAGGATATGAGATCTAGGATCTTTAGACTTTGAGACTGTTTATTTGGACTTCTTCTCAGGTTGAAACTTTTGATTAAGTCCTTTAATTAGAATATGAGCACAAGATCACTCCATCTCGACCTCACCTCTCAATTATTTACAAAAGTTCCTGCTTAATAACATACCATAAGACACTGGAATATCTACCACCAATATCATCATCTTCAAACTTTTATCTGGAAAAGTAGCAACAACTGCATGTGCATCTTTGGTATGTCTGATGAGAGGTACTTGTCTTTCCATTGAATAACATCTTATAATCAGTTTTCGTCAGTGTAAGCCCCAAAGCATCTACAACTTTGGCTGGCATGACATTGTCAGAAGCACCATAATCTAAAATGCAATTACTCAATTTATAACCATTAATAAGTAATGAAACATAAAATGGTTCAATCCTTTCATAAGGAAGAAGGAAAGGAAGTTGTAGCATTATTCAACAGAGGAGTATTTTTTGTATTAGACAAGATACCCCATAAAGCATTATTCAGTAAATTATTTGGACCATTTCTTTATACATACTTCACCAACCTGTTCAACTGATCGAGAAAATCCCCTCATGTACTCAGCTTCTAGACATTTAAATCTTAGTCTTCTTAATGTGATCAATAATATCAAAAGAAGGAATAAAAATAACTTTGAATTACTTTAGTTGCTTGTCTAATCATCCTTTGTTGCTGATTAGAAGTACTTGCATGCTTATCTCATGGAGACAAAAGAAGAAGGAAAAGGGCTGCCTCTTTTCAGAATAGTAACATTAGGATCCAGGATCTTCTCTTTCTTTCCTTTTTCCATGGGAAGAAGATTCACCACCTTTCTGCACTTGAGACCTTATGAACACCGTAAATGTGTGACCATCACTGTATTCAAAAGATTCGTAATAGCCTTCATCATATTCGTAGTCTATGTAGCCGATATTGGAGTTGCCAGTGGGATCAACAAAGTCTTCTTCATCAAGTAACTCACCATTCAACATCAACGTGATCTTCCTCATTCATTTCCAAGTTATTTCTTAGAGCGAGCTTCAATTTCCAACCTCTGTGGTGCAACAATAAGTCTTTTTATATTCTTATTTTGACCATTAAAATTTTGGGTAGGAACTATTCTTGAAGGAGTAACATGTTCCTCCTTCGAGCCATTTGCTTCTTAATTTGTAGCATGCCATTTACAAACTTCTGCAGCAGAGGATCAACAACACCGGTTGAAGATGTAACATCAACTTTAGGAGGTGAATATTTGATCTTTTCAGCCATAATTAAGTCATCTTCAAATTCAATTGCAACATTATGTAATACCAACAAACTTGCAGGTCGTGCCCTTTGTAGCTGATAACCAACTTCAGGTAGCAAAGTGTTTATGAAAAATGTCTTCTTATTTTCATCACCGAGTGCAGCAGAAGTAGGTATCTTATATAAAATCCTCTAGAACTTAGCAATAAAGTCCCTCATGTTCTCACTCGGTTCCTTCTTCAACTGTTTTAGCTGAGTAATAAGTGTGCTTGCATCTTGTGCAGGTTTGAACCTTTTCAGGAACTGTTCTCACATAGTTGTCTAGTTTGTTGTAGTCCTAGGAGCTAACCAATAAAACCATTTTCCCGCTAAGTCGTGCAAAGTCTCTATGAATAACCTTACATATACGTCCTCGTGCTCCACAGCAAGTACTCCACAAGAAATGTAGAAAGATGACAGGTGGTCATCAAGATTCTGCTTTCTCATCTCCATAGAATTTCAGGAAATTCTTCCCTGAGCCTTTTAGTAATTCATGCAGAGGAGGAGCTAATGCAAGAAGACCAAAAGCCCTGCCCCACAGAATAGGAAACTGCTGAGCCATTTGCACAGGAACTAATGACTGAAGAGTGACTAACTAAATAATACCTGCAGTTGGACTATGTTGTAAGTGATTAGTTGAAGTATGAGCTCTTCTTACAGGTGATAAACTGGCTCTTGCGGTTCAGACTTGAGGTGGATTGAAATTGTTCTTGAAGGTGAAAGAAATGATCAATTAAACCCTGAGCCCTACTTGCATGTGTAAATTGATGTCTTTCCAGTATGAAAGCTTCTTAATGCAATATATTCAACAAGTGATAAAACACAAAAAACTTCTCCTATACCCTAGGGATTTAGCACAAGTCTTTTGATTTAAGTTCTTCCCTAGTGGAGTCACCAAAAACTGTTGGCTAGATTTTATGCTTGGCTAAAACACTGCAACCTAGGTAGTCATGGGATAAATCCCCTTCATTTAATGGTGAAGCTCTCATATACTTTGTTTGTTTGTTCTGTCACTAATCTAACTTCTCAGGGGTATTACTTTAACTACAAAGCTTGTGAACCACAACTAAGTAGTTTGGAAACAAGTAAGTAGTTGTTTGGTGAATGGAATGTGAAATGTATGAAAACATAAATAAAGGAAATAAATCTGACTGGGTGATAAGATGTGTTACGTAATTGGTAGTTCTTAGAGCCAGTTACTCACACATGGGAAATAAACAAATATTATCTTTTCTAGATAACTTTTAAGCAACTTTAAAAAGAAGACGTATATCTATGAAAATTAAGACAACATAGAGTTTATCATAATAATAAAAAATTACACAGTTAGATGATGATAGACACAAAGTTCAATCAAAGTCTTCCTTCCTTCTTATTTAAATATTGACTGCATACAGCAAGTGTTCTCAACTATTTCAACACAAAGTCTAAAATAATCAATTACAACTTATAATAGTTTCTTGCTTAAAGTTTTTTTATCCTCCCTTCTTACTTAAATATTGACTGCATACAACAAGTGTTCTCAGCTGTTTCAACACAAAGTCTAAAATAACCAATTACAACTTATAATAGTTTCTTGCTCAAAGTTTCTTTATCCTTGACCCTTAGGTCTTCTCTCCTTTTTATAGTTACTACAAGTAAAGCTTCTGGAAAATATATTTGTTACATTCTTAATAAATACCAACTAACAAACAGTTAAGAGTTGAGCATTTCACTCCTCAAAATATTCTTCTTGTGCCACCTAGTTGTTTAAGAATGTTCAAACATTAAAACCATAAAAACTACTTTGTAACAACTTTCTAAGCTTTTGAATTTATCAAATGACTTAAAGTAACGGTGAATGCACACCACATTACTTAAGTCTTACAATGAGTATTCTTAAAAAGAAGAAAAGTAGAACAAGAAGTAGAAGAAGAAGAAGAAGAGAAAAGAAATAGAAGAACTATTCTGAGATCACAGTTATTACTCCCACTTTCTCCTTCCCTTTAATCTTATCTTGAGCTTTCTCTTTCCATCCAACTTCAATCTGCTTCATCTGCTTCATCCTTATGTTTTTCTTTGTAGATGGAAAATTGGTCTCTCATGTACTTGATGATATTGACTATCTGCATCAACTACAACTTCTATTTCCATTTCAAACATAAGCAGTTCTTCTTTCAAAACCATGCAACCTCCTCTTACTTTTCCAATACAAGATCCCAATTGACTAACATATATCCTGGATATCTGACAACTTGTCTAATTATTTTCTATTAAAAGGAATAATAACTTTATCCATCAACTGCTGAAATAATGGAAGAAATTCCTCAATACTTTGTGGATAACTGAGAGGTATCATATTTTGTTAGACCATAGATCACATCCTCAAGTTCTATCCAAAACTTTCTCAACTTGTTCCTCATTCATCTCTATCTTGGTCATAATATGTTTCAAAATGTTCTTCCTGAATGACAAAAGATGCTTCTGTTGTCTTCCCTTCTTGACTGATCCTCCAAGTGCAATATTTTACTTTAATCAAAATATCATCAGAAAATTCATTGATCTCTTCTAAACTTGTTGTTGCAACTCAGTAATTCCACCTTCTTTATCCACTTCCTATTTAAGCTCTTTCAATTTAGTCACCTTTTTCTTGATACTCAAACATTTTAACCAAAACTTCCTTTTAATAATTTGTGGTTATATTTGTTATATTATGCTATCCATTCATCTATAGCTTTGAATATGTCACTTGTTTCCTCTACAACAGTGATTACTTGTGGATGTATTCTTTCTTCCATAATCACTTGTTGTGGAGGATTCTTGGCAACTTTCATAATGATATTGCAAATCTTGGAGGAATGATCTTTCAACTTAGCAACTCTCATCTTTTCTTCATCTAACTTTTGAAACAAACTATTAATCAATGTTTGTGTATCTTACTTCAGACCTTCAGTAGTAACTTCACCCAAGGACACCTTGTGATTGTCAAATCTTCTTTAGTCACTTCTCCTTTCTTCTTGCCAGCTGGTGGAGTAACTATTTCAAAAATTTCTTTCCTGAAGGGTCAATAATCAATCTAGATGTAACTCTTTGGTGTTTTTTCCCTTTTCCTCTTCTTCTCAATTTTTTTTAACAACTACATAGGTCCATGTCTTCTAAATTAATTACTTCCTTAGATGCATAAGAAGATTGATTAGTCAGCCAATTAGTAAACTCCTGACCTGAAAGAGTCTGAGCTTCAAGATGTACAATTATTTCTTTGCTAACTCCTCCTAGTGGAGAAAATGCCACAATTTCCAGCTATCTTTTTGGTTCTTCAGTGATTGAATCTTGTTGTAAAACTCCTCCATAATTCAATCATTTTCTTTCTTATCACCTCCTCCTCTATCTCTTCTTCATTCTCAGTATCAATATCCTTGATGTTCTTCTGCACTGCATCATCTGGTACTGTAGAGATTTCAATTGTTTGATTTACCTCCATCATAATGTCTCCTTTCCTCCATGCTCTACATTTTCTAATGTTTGAGTTATCTCTTGTGATGAAGCAATATTCAAATTCTCTTTTAGGGACAAAACTGACAATTCTTCAAAACATGGAGGAGGGGGAGGAGGAAAAGTAGCTGGTGTTGAACAAGGAGGTGGTTCTAGGCAACACATTTTCCACGTGACAAGTGGTAGGAAATACAAAAGAAGTTGGTTTTAATTGCAGGTAATCAAAATATCTTCCTTGGCAGGGGGTTCTTCAATGGGTGAGTGAGAATTGGCGGTGTTATCACATTAGAAGCCTTTTCGGTGATAATTCCCAAAATTAGAGGATTCTTTGTCTTGATCTCTCCTGAATGGCTTCAATTTTACATCCAAGCCACTAATTTCCCCTAGACCTTTTTTTCATTTTTGACCTTCACTAATATCTTCTACTTTGTCAGTACTGATTCTAGTAATTTCCTGCATTACTGACTCCTCCAAGGCAAAAACCCTGAACTATTCAACCATTGAGCAGCGTAAAATAACACTTTTGATGTTCTCTCCATGATTGAACTTGAAGTATGAGTTACCAGGAGTAGAGGAGCATTATCACGTCCTTGATCATAATAAACATGAGAAATTACTTGATCGTCGTCAACAACTCCCTTTGGAATTTTAGCCAAACTAAACTCTAATTTTATTTTTTAATTTAAACGAATATAATCCCTTCTTCTAATTTCAAACTCATCTCTGCAATTAACCCAAAAGTCTTCTAATGTTGGTAAGTGTGCATAGTTTAGGGAAACTGGATTTCTTGTTATACCTCTATAATCAAAATTCCTCCTTTCACTAAAGGAAATATGATTAAAATGAAGATATACTTCCTTTTAAACTTCCCTTGCCTTATGAATATTCGAACAATGGTATTGTCCAATCACAATAGGAAAAAGCACTACTTTTGGCTAAACTGAGAAAATTGAATGAAAATGCATCCATAAGGCTAAACTGAATGAAAATACGTAAAGTGAGAAAACTGAATGAAAATATATCCATAAGGCTAAACTGCATTCCATGCTTCATCAGTTACTCTTTTGGCTATTAAGTCTGGATTCAGTCTGCAAATGACTTCATACAAGAAAAATTCATTCACCTGTTTGTACTCATTGAAATACCCAGGTAAAGCCAAGTATGGATAGTGTTCATAAATGGATTTATCATCTTTTGTTCCAACAATTCTTAACCTATGAAAGTTTCCATGTGCAACTATAACATAAACTAGATAGGAAGTCATCTTAAAATCCAAATTCTGAATAACATTTTTCAATTGGAAATCCATATTATCGCAGATGATCTCAACCGAATTGATCAGAACATTAGGCTTATCATTCTCTATCACTCTCATAAAATAATACATCCATCTATAAAAGAACTTTGCATTATTATCACCATTGATCCTATAAAGGAGTTGAGTGATATCATTTGTTTCTCGAATTAAATTAGATCTTATAATTGACTTAGGGAACCTTGAGGCTTGTTTTGAAAACTTTATGTAATGCATATTCATGATTTTAATGGCATCCTTTTTCCTCTTTATCCAGTACTCATTAGCTTTCTCCATAGTGATACTTAATGGACTTGGTACATTTGGGATCTTCAAGAAAATACTGAAGAAATGAGCATCTAATCTCCCTACCAGATCACTGTCATCATTCTTAATTGTCCTAGTATGGGAATCATAATGTTTAGCACATTCCGACACAAATTCTGGCAACTGACAGGTGCTGGCAAAAGTAACTGCTTCAATCAGTCCACTCTTGGTTAATGCTTCCATTAAAGGTGTCTTATTTTTAGCTTTAGATCTTTCTATTAACTCAAGTACTGATACATGACCGATATCAGTGTCTCATATTCTAGCTAGTTTTGAGGTGATGCAAGTTTCCACATGATATCCTTTATAGTCATACTTCATCTCGTTCTTCTTCCTACTTTTGCTCTTTCCTTTGCCTTTTCTGGAACTTGATGCTTCTTCAACATCCAAGTTTGGGTTTTCCCTTGTTAAAGAAATTTCTTCTTCCCCTGCTGCAATTCCTTCTTCCTCTAATTGATCACTTAATTTAATTAGATCCTCCCTAGTCTTAGAAATGTGTTCAATCCTTTGTGCTTTCACCACTTGTGAAATAACAACTCCTTCTACTCTTTAAATAACAATAATCAAGTTAATGCATCAATTACTTAACTGCATGCATGTATTCAAGATTCAATTTACTCATGCAATCGTGTTACATCATTATGGAAATTATGTTCAAAGAAACAAAGTATCAATTATTTAATACTGGCAATTAACTCATCTTTAATGCAAAGTAACAACAACACATTTCAAAACAAAATGTATGTGAATAGCAGTAGCAATGGCCCTTATCATAAGAAGAAGTAATGAGCAAAATAAGTAATAGCAACCTAAATCGATGCAAGACTAGGTAGCGGTGAATAAACACTGCTTTACTTCCTTAATGCAGAAAAAAATTAAAGCAAATTGAAATTGAAGCAATAAATGGAGGAAGCTAAGCTTTGTAGTTTTTAGATATTAGCAAAGTATAACAAAAACGACGTAAACCTAAGAAAGAGTGCGCTAAAAACTACTACTTTACTTCTTTTAAAATAAAATAAGTAAAGTAAGACCAAATCAACACAATTTCTTTAAAGATGGGTAAAGGATGTGGTGAACTTGTGTTACTTTACTTCTTTGAAAATAAAACAAGTAAAGCATATACAAAATGATGCAACACTTAAACAAATAATGCACACCTAAATCAATATCATACAAGAAAAACAAAGCAAGTCAAGATCAACTTAAAAACTTAAAAGAAGTAAAGTAAGTTTAAATTGATGCAACACTTAAGCAAGCATCACGATTGGTGGTCTTTTCGAAGTGCTTAACTATTTTTCCAAATAAAGTAAGAGGAAATTAATTCAACACAATGAACGAGATGTGCGGTCATTTGGAGTTACTCTACTACCATTATGAAAACAAGTATAACATTATTGAATCAATGCAAAACAAGTTAAAGCACATGAAAATGACGGAAAACTCAGAACACAACCTCCACGAGTTAATTCAACCAACTCTACTTCAATGAATACATGAAAACTAGGGGAAGATGACCAGATCAAATCAACGCACAGGAACACATTTTGCGTTAATTTTACATTACTCCACTTCTATTTAAAATATAAGTAAAGCATTACTTAATGGACAGCAAAACACGCACCGCTGAGAAGAAACAGAGGAAAATGATATAAACCAAAACCAGGGCAAAACTAGGGTTACAAATTTCAAATGGATTGTCTTCAACGGTAGAAACTGGATTTGATTATTGAGAGATAAACCCTAATTCCAATGAAGCTTTAAAATTGAATTTCGTATTTCAAACCGTAGAAAACATAGGGACTCAGAGGAAACACGGGTGACAACAAAAAAAACAACAAAACAAGGGAGGAAAGCCATAAAAACTAAAAAGAAAATAATTTACTAACCTCGACTAGCAAATGGTTTTCGATCAATTGGTGTCAGTTCCTCTTTAATCGATCGTTGGAGTTGCTCGGGGTTTGGGGGGTCGACAACTGACTCTCATGCTAAAAATGTGAATGCGTGGATCCTAGGTGGAATATCTTATTGCTTTTATATGTTCCACCTCATTAAATGTGATTCTATGCATGTCTAACTCAGCCTCGTTCATAATGTGGTCTTTTGGGATGTCTTTACTTTGTGTATGAAATAAGTAAAGGTACCCTTAATTCACCAATAGTTCAAATCATTAGGTAAGCGGACTTTTAAGTATTACTTTGCTTATTTTGAGGTAAAAGAAGCAAAGTAGATAGGATTTGACGCAAAGAACTAAAGGCATAGAGCAATAGGGGTGAAGATAGACACAATGAACTAGAGGCGGTTAAGTGGCTTTTCAGACATTACTTAACTTGTTTTATAAATAAGACAAGTAAAGCACTAATGAATTCGAACGCAATGCATAAGAAGATAAGCTAGTTCTGCTGTTCTTTTTGCACTACTTGACTCAAAAGCAAAAATATATCAAAATAGTGCCAGGAAGCAAAGTTTTTGATCTTCTAAGAGTTTCTAAAGAACTCAACACATGATTACTTAATGATCTCCCCCCAAGGAACCTCCTGTAACTTCTTGAAGAATCATCATCCACTCCTATAACCCAAATAAGTCAAAGTAACAGCCTAGACATACACACAAAACAACAACCCAAAGCAACAAACAAACATGAAAACAATTCATCACAAAACTTGGAAACCAAATTTTTTAAAGGGGTACCTCAATATTTATTTCAGAAATATTAGGGACACCACTATGGATTTTGAGTCATGGGTCAAAGAAGTAATGAAGACTACTATAAAATTAGTAGTTGACGATGTTAACTTGCATGCCCAACTCCTCAATGATACTCACTTAGTGATTCACTTACATTGATTGCAACTAGTTCGTAAGGGTATTACAATTGATAATTTAAAATTTAAAATAAAATTTTATCTTTCAAATTAATTTCATGTTATTTACAATCTAGGTTTCAAGTTGTGTTTTGTGGGAAAGTATTACAATTGTAATTTTTGTGGAAAGAGAAATGATGGCAAAAGGTAGGCCACATACGTTTAAGGTTGCGGAGATTATGTGATGTTTCGTAGATACATTAAATGTATCAATTGTATCCTTCTCAACACCAAGTCCCACACTTTGCAATAAGATAATGGAGGAGGTTATTTACAACCACATTTTCATATTGGTTATAACATACAAGGCCCGCGAAATTGAAATGATAGAGCTTCGATGCAAATGCACAAGATGATCGATGCCTCGTCATAACTCTTATCCTGCCATGTTAATGCCCTGAAATGTAATGCAATTCGCTAGTCGAAAATCAAAACCAAAACTAGAACCAAAACCTGAAAAATCACTGTAATGATAAAGACACACTTTTAAAACCCACACTTAACAAATCATGTTGACGGTGCCGATAAAAAAATTTAGGGAGAAAGCCCGTAGGGAACAATGGGCGCTCACAAAAAATGGCTTATTGCGTTAATGAACCCTAGATTTTAAGAATGCACATTTTCTTTAAACTAGCAGTTGTACATTAAGTGTGCTAAAAGGGATACAACAAAGAAGAGACACTGGTTAAGAGGAACAAAGGAAAAGGAAGAGGATAGTAGCAAATGACATTTGAGGGTGGAGAACTAAAAGGGAAATGAGTGACGAAATATGGATCCACTCTAAAAGAGTATTGTTTATGAATTGTATGACTTCTATGTCAATCGAACGGATATAAAAAACTCGTGTTGTGGAAGATGACAACACCATCGTAGTGAGAGATATCTGAAAATGTGATGTTGGCCTAGAATGTACTGCAAATAGCCTAAGGCGCGCTGGCACATCACTTAGACTGAACTGATCACTCACTTGAAGCACATAAGGGTACTAGGTCCCTCTTTAGAGATGATTCTCTTGAATGTTAGCGTGATTGAGTATATATATGTTCATGTTCATAACAAATAGTAAAACATCCCACAGTGCATAAACCATATCTAGATCTAAACCATAAGAAAGATTAACTAAACAATGACTATAATCAAATTTACCATGCAAGATCCATGTTCAGATATATCTAACACCAATATTCATCCAACAAGATCCATTATATTACTATCATAAAACACATAAGCTTTTTACAATACATAATCTAGCCTCCATAGTCATGTGTGCTAACAAATTCACAACATAACTCTACAATAAACGGTATATCTAAACCATGCAAATTAATACATATTTATAGGGGTGGGTGCTTTCCCTTCATTGCCTATGCACCTTCCAAAAATAGGCTACATACTAATAATATCCATGTGCCCTTACAAGATAATACAAAAGAATGGAAGTGCTAATAATAGATCTCCTACAGTTAAATCTTAGTACAAATCTTATTATTAGCCCGAAACTCTACATGGTGCTCGTTCTTTCTACTCATCCCAAAATAACCTTGGAGTTGTCTACAAGTCTTCATATCATTGTGTGCTCCACACTCCATGTCCAAAAATATCCTTACGCTGGGAAAAAAATGGCCAAGTCTTGTTCCCAACTGTCTTGGGTGCACCCATGTTTTACTTATACTTGTGGTTCGCTCATGTGTGCCCTATATCCATGTGTCCTAAACCTTCCACACTTTCAACCTCGAGCCCCATTTCATTCACTCAACATTACCCCACACTAGTGTCATTTTCGCCCCCGGTAATGAATAATCACAACTTATCTCTCTAAGAACAAAGAATACATGTATGAAAGAATGAATAAATTACTTGCATAGAAATAAATTCATGCTACTCAGTGCTTTGATTTTCTTATAGGTAGGATTAACTCTGGATATTCAGTCGTAATCTTTTCCTTTAGTACCTTCCAATCACTTAGCACTTCACCTATCTTATTTGGCATGTTTGTAACTACAACTTCCAACTCATGAGCATATTTTCCTTTTCATTTTGCAAGATCCTAACAATATTAGTCATGTTGGAGACCATTCCCTTCATATAATCCATTTTCTACGCAATGAGCTTCCCAATTTCTTTCATTCTTTCATTGGGTGGATCATAGGCCTTTACAAGCGCTTTACACTTCTCTTCTACAAGAAAAAACCTCTCCATGTGCTTGAGCATCTCATTCTTCATTGCCTTCTGGACCTCAATATCTTCTTCAATAGTCCTTGTCCTAATAATCACATCTTGCACCGCGTACATATTTAAAGCTTGATCTGTCTTCCTCAACTCATCTTCCCATGTTTACAGCAAGGCCTCATAGCTTGTAATCTTCTACACGACCATGACCTTAGCCATTTCTGCATGTTCTGCACCATCCTTCTATGATGACATACACACGGGTCCTTCCTCCAATAGCAACCAGAATGTTGCGTGTAAATAATGCAGAGTAGATTTAAACTCTATCTCTAGCTTATCACGAAAGTGTGGCCTCTTCACCATGATCTCATCCCTAATCTACTCAGCCATCTTACAGACGTTCTATGTCTTTGCTTCTGCCTTCTCCTTTTCATCTGTAAAGTGCTTGATCTCAGTATCTTTGTCCTTCTTACCATCCAACAACGCTTGGATAGTTTTTGCTTTATCGATGTTCTTATACTCAACTTCTACAAATACCTTGGTAAGAGCATTACTCACCTATTCATCAGACATGAGAGGTGGTTTAATAGTCATGTGGTGCAACTAAGGAATCTTCTTTAACCTACACAACACACAAGCTTCTTCACATATGTCGAAATCAAGATCCTCCATGTACATCTACATCATCCACGATAAGCGTTTTCTTGTGCGCATATTTACCGTATCTACATCCATGAGCTCCCATCCATATAAATCCTTGGTCTCTAAATTACTTTGGAACCACACGCGTATGATTTTGCTTGGGTCATTGATATACCCAAAAATCTAAGTCTAATATGATGCTTCCTCTTTATTCTTACTAGAGTTCTTACCCTTGAGAACTTTGGCGCTTGCATCTAATATCGGACTCTCACCTATTTGTGCAGTAGAGGGCATGCCAGATGGCTCACCCTTCTTTGCACTTGTTTCTACCCCAAGGTCCGCACTATCCATATGCTGATATTTCATCTCTTCTTCATCTTTCTTCATCTCTTCCTCCTCCTGAGGCTTTGCAATATCTTTAGGCATGACTAAAATGTGAGGTGCGGTGTTCTCAAACATTTCCTCCTCTTTCTACTTTCGAGGGATGTATTTGTGCCTCTTCTTCTTTTTAGGTTCTGCCATTTTGGGAGAAGTCTTGGGTTACCTTTTTGGTGGCTAGAATGGTCTCGCACCCTTAATCTGTCCACTTGAGTACCCTCTTATACTGAGGTTCCTCAGGAGTCTTATCTATGTCTACCTCCAACGTGCCTGTATCTAATACATCTCTTTGTTGTAGCAGAGGGGTTACCTCATGCACAACCTTCTTCTTAACAATGGGCTATTTCTTACCCCTATGCTCCAAATCTCCACTCTCTTCCTATAATTCTTCTTCCTCTTCCTCCACAAGGGGCAAATCCAACTCCTCATCTGCCAATGTGCCAATTATATGTTTCCCTTTAGGTGGGCCAGGAAGTTTGAATTCATTTTCCACATACTTCCCCTTTTCCAATCAGGGCTTAAGCTAGATGTATATAAGGGCTACCCCAATTCCATCAATTTCCAAACTCATGGCCTTCATACTTATATCATCAGAAATTAACCTTTCAATGTATGCAAACTAACTTGGATATACGTAAGTCTTTCGCAAAGTGTGGTAGTCGTATTCCACCTTGTCAACATTGAATATTAACCAACGCACGTCTAAGAACCTATATACAGATGCCTAAACATAGCACATAGTGAAAGTGTAAGGGAGATTACACGATGGGCTCCACTTCCCATCCTTCATTACAAAATGTGCGATGCAAAAATATTGATACTTCATAAATTGTACCTGATTGCCCACTACCGAAGGTAGCTCCTTGGGTATTCTCCGTTCTTCTTCAAATGTAGTGCGGAGTCGTGTATGTCACATCTCTGCTCTTTGTTTAAACGAGCTACTCATGGTCCCATCACATGTGTACTTATCAAATCTCTCTATAAGATATCTCTTTACATTAGGGTACTATCAAATTTTATCCTCTGGAACATCGGACACTCTAATTTCCACAAATACAAGGGATAATAAGATAGTGCCAAAACTAATTATATCACCTTTGTGCACCTCCTCAATAATGGTTTCTGTAATGAAACCCACCAAGTTATAAGTCACCCCTTTAGACATTTTCTTCGCTATATGTAACCACAAAGATTTAACCTGCGACCATCTCTCCTGATTGTTCAGCTTTGTAAGGATGTGCGTTTCCATTTTGATGGCTGGATATTTATTTAGCTTGTCTATATCCATTTCATGCCCTTGTTTCAGGTAATCCAGTGCCTTACTTGTCGCTATGATCCCTACCTTGTTTGTCATATCGATGTTAACCCCTTTGCATGAACTTCTTAAACCTATTAAAGTCACAATTAGGGGCGCAACGATCCTCATCCACTGCATAGTAAACTAAAATAAGTCCTCGTGGATTCTACTTATCAACCATTGGTATAACTTCTTTGGTTTACCAAAGTAAGGGAGCTCATATAACTACAAAACCCCTAAATTTCTCAAGAGGCTCTCACATGCATCATCATAAATGGCCATGTCATTCGTCATTCTCTTGTTCATTTTCTTAACCAACAGTTTGTCCAATTCATCTTGATTGTCTGATGTCTGATGGTTGTAATCGCTTACTTTACTTTTATGGATATGTGCCTAACCCATGAATACATCCTCAGGGTACTTCATTTCTGAGAAACATATTCCAGGGGCATCCTCAACTTCAATTTCCACTTCCTTCTACTTATTTTCCCTCGCGGTCGCTCTAGGTGCTCTCTTTGGTGCCATAGATACTACAAAGGCGTGATATTCTACCTTCCTTGAGTTTTGTAACTTCAATATCGCATGCCCTAGCTCAAATATGTATGCCCTAGCTCAAATCCAAACCCTAGCAATTGATTACTTCCATGCATGATGTTATTCTACTCAAACAATTCTCCTAATGGAGCAACAATCACCCTCGTGCATAGATCCAACAAATCTAACTAGTTTGTAGCTATTCGCACTCCACATATCTCTTGCTAGCTTGCTCAACTTCAACAACTCGCTCAAATACTCTTGAATGTAAAGGTGAAAAATGACTTCGCATCACGTCCTTATATAGATTTTCAAAAATTTATCACATTTATTGCTCTCCACCTACCATCATTCTCCGCATTGATTCATCATTTTGTCTATTTTTCCGCACTACTTATTTCCACACCACAGTCATAACCTTCTAGTGCACCTTCTACTTCTTAGCCACATACCTCCTTTCACACACCCTAATGCACCGAAGTACTTTGCCACTATGCCTTCCACGAAGTAGTTTCCATTGCTACAACCTACCTCACGTTACATTGTGTATCCATTTATCCATACATGGTATTCAATCATGATTTTTTTTTTCTCTTTCTCTAATCACACATTTCCTTCAAGCACTTGCAAAATATTTCTCCTATGCATACCCATCTTCAAACAATATTCAAACTTGAGCCATGAATCCTGTATATATTCTACCCCACACAAAAGGTATGCGTGGTCCTCTGTGCATAAAAACACTTAAATAGTAATCATCTTCTGGCGTGCAAATGCACTTATTACACAAAACATTGAACTAAATTGATAAAGCATAACAACGATGAAGGAAACACACATAATTGAAATGCATTAAGGAAATATAATCTAAATGGCAATACTAACTTATTATAAACACCAAGAATCGGGAAACTATGTTCCATCCAGCGCCTCTAACTGGAAAGCGCGTGAATCAAGTATATAAATGATAACTTACAGTCCCAACCAATGAACTTTAAGCTTTCCAGGATGGTGCAAAAACTTTAAATCATAAAGAAGTACCATTTTCCCAACCTTAAACTTCTTATATTTAATGTGTTTGTCATGCCATGCCTTATGCATGACTTTTTATTGCTTCTGACTCAATCTTGCTATGACACGCCTCTCATCCAGCTGCATCAAATTATCAATACGTTCTTCCAATGCTTGCTCATTAACCACACCTCTTGCACGCGTAATATGTAAAGAAGGTAACATGAATTCCATGGGTAGAACTACCTCTGCGCCAAACACCAACTGAAAGGGTGTTGCTTTATTCAACCTCTTATAGGTTGTCTTGTACTCCCAAAGTACAATAGCGACTTTGTCATCCCAAACTCTCCAACATCATAATTTTTTGTCAACGTATGGCTCAATATCTTGTTGAAGGCCTTAACAACCCCATTTTACTGAGGGTAACAAGGGTTTGTACTCTGGTGTGCAACCATAAATTCATCCACTAATATCCTGATAGTCTCATTAAGGAAATGAGTACCCCTATCACTTGTTAAACTTAAAGGGCATCCATATGTGCTAATAATATTTTCCCATAGAAACCTTGCTACCATAGTTGTTGTGCAATCCTTTGTAGGCGCCATTTCTGCCCACTTTGTAAGATTGTCTATATAATTTATAATGTAGTGCGATCCTGTCCTGCGTGTGGCTGGGGATATGGGGCTCACAAATTCAATTGCCTAGTTTTCAAAAGGTTCTACACTTGTAATAAACCTCAAAGGCATCTCATCTTTATGCCCATGCTTTCCAAGGTGTTGCCAATGGTCATATGGCTTACAATATCCTTTACAATCCTTATATAATGTTTCCCACCATAGGCCAACGAGTAGATTCTTACGTGTGGTGGCATCCCTTACATAGTGTCCACCTGCAATACCGCCACAAGCCTCTTTTATAATTACTTCCCACTCATGCTCAAGCACACACCGATGCAAAACTTCACCCCTGCCTAGGTTCTATAAGTCACCGTTGATCAACATGTAAGGTGTGCCACGAATAACAAGTTGTTTCTTCTCTAAAGCCTTCATTCCCTCAAGCATCACTCATGTGCGTAAAAAGACAACAATATCCTCTAAGTTCGAGGGTGCGCAATTCAACCTGAACAAATGTGCATCTAACATTGTGTCCTCACTGCTCTGCATGTCCTTTCCCGATTGAATCCTTGATAAATGGTCTGGACTAGAATTTCTCTTGCCTAGCTTAACCACCACTGTAAAATAGAACTCTTGAAACAATAGAACCCAACAACATATGCGCCCCTGTAAAACAAGATTATTTACTAAGTATATCAGTGCCATGTGGTCTGTGAAAAAGATGAATGGGGTAGCCAGTAAATATTATCAAAATGTATGGAGCACATAGATCATAGACAAGGTGATCAGGGGATAAATTACAATGTCAAATATTCCCTAAACTCCCTTAAACCATTAAAATGCAGTAGTTCCTTCAGAGAGCCTTTTGACGACTAGAAGAACGTGAAAAATAGACACTCTGAGCTCCAGATACGTCTGATCAAAGTTGGTCAATTTAGAAAATTAATTGTCTTCCAATATCACAAAATCACTTCTCTTGCGTAGATCTTGTCATGATCTTTTTGATGCATTTTGAACGGACCAAATGCGAGTCCATATGCAAAAGATATGGTCAGTCAAAGTTCGGGTCAAACTTGCAGGAAAAAATGATGCGGCAAAAGGTGAACCAATCACATGTTGACACATGGCACCACTCCATTTGAGCACGTGGACCTCCAATTTTGGTAGCAAAATACTATGCGTAGTTATTCCACATGAAAATATGACGGTTTAGCCTTATTAAAAGGTTTGGATAAAATTATCTCCCGTGGACTATAGGATTGATTCTCATATAAGGATAAAAGATTTCCATTTGCTATTTATAGTGGATAATGCAATCAAAGGGATTTGAACCCTTGACCTACGCCAAAAGAATAGGCAGACTTACCAACCTGCAACCTTTGGAGAAATAATATAAAAGGAGCTCGTACATGCTTTTGTAGAAGACAAATGACAAGTCTGTGAGAGGGAAGAAGTAGACCTACTTGCAGAAAACCTTATTTTTGAGGCACTTCCACTCAAAAAACTAGATCTCGAGCTATACATGAAAGTTGTTCAGAATTTTGAGAGATTTCTATAAATGTAACTATTGTTACATGAAGTGTTGTAGATGTTCTTATGGAGGTGATTTTCCATTGCATTTTTATAGAACGGGCACGAGGAGCAGACTGAGATTTTATTTTTTCCATGTACTTCTAGTTCGAACCAAGCCATGGAGTAAAAAGGGAACTTGTTCAGATTTTGATAATATTTCCATATTTGTAATTTTTTTTCATGTAGTGTTTATAAATATCTAGTTGTAGGCATTTTTTCAGTCGCAATTTGCAAGGGGATCACATTGTGGAAGCACTGTAGGAGCCATGGATCATTTTGGGAATAGTTTTTGGTAAATTACAGAGTTTACAATATCTTTTGATTAGCTCATTACAGGTTTTGATATGTTTAAAAATTATTGAAGGGTTATTGTACTTCATTGGTCATTTAATAGATTGATTCTCTTTTCGAGAATTCTGAAGACGTAGCCTTCGAGTGAACTCCGTTAACAATCTTGTTGTGTGGATTTTATTTCAGTTTGTCAAGATTTTGATTAGATAAAAAAATAGTTAATTGGATTAGCTAATTGATTTGGTGAAGTAAACACTTAACTAGTAATTGGATTTTAGGAACATTTCAATATCCGTAATCCACAATAGAATCTGAATACACTTATCAAATTTGGTTTCAAGAATTTAGTTTGAGTGTATGATTTGAATTCAACTTATGAATTTTAAAATGGATTTGTACTAAGATTCAGTTTATTCACTTAAGTTGAAAATAAATGATAATTGGTTTATTTGGAAGAGTTTAAGGATTCAAGATACAGGGAGCTCCCAAAATTGGCTTAATACTCTTAATCAGCTGTCAAGTTTTAAATCTGAAAATTTTATAAGTACTTTTTTTTGAAAAAGTTAAGAACCATTTTCGGATCAAGTTTGGTATCAGAGCAGTTAGATTGCCGGATTAGCTTCTAATTGCGTTTAAAAATTTGGATTCAATTTCAGTTTTCAGTTGTGCAAATATTTTGGGCTTGTTAATCTTCTTTTGCAGTGTGTAATTTTGGAGGTTACAGGTTGTTTGCAGGAAATAGGGAATCATGGGCAAGTCATCCAAACAAGAGCAACTGGATGAGCTTGAAGCCATAAACTGTCAACTCCAGGAAGAAAATTCTTTCTTGAGAGCCAATTTCTATAACTTAGAAGAGGAAATAGTACGGTTAAAATATGAACCACAATCCTCTACAACCAAGAAAGAGGAGTATGTTAACGAGATATTTGCACAAAGCAAGAAGTTGATGGGCTTTGTCAAAGAGTTGTAGGAAGAAATACGGACCAAGGATGCACTCTTGGTAAAGCTGCAACAAGGTGAATAAAAGAAGGAAATGCCTTCCACAGTAGATGCAGGTACTATGCCAGAAACATGCATTGTAATTTGTTCACATATTAAATCTTCCTCTAATTTAGTTTCAGACATTTCTTTGGGTGAATTTGAAAAACACACTAAGGGAATTGAGTCTAAGCTAATGGTTAAGATGTGATTTAACGGAAGAGGCCTTGGTAAAAATGGACAAGGTGATGCTAACCCCATACAGGTAGAGGATCAACCTCAGTTTGTAGGTTTGGGTTATTCTCGTGGGCAAATGGAAATTGGAGAAAGTTCCAAAGCATCTAAAGGAAGACAAACTTCTAGCAGCCAAGGATCTACACCTCTAGAATTACAGGATTCCACCATCAAGAGGAACAATGAAAGGTGTAAGAAAATAGGTGAACGAGGTAATGAAATTCCACCATCCCCCACTTACACTAAAATAACACTAATGGGAAATTGAATCCTAAAACTTCTATAACACTCTTTCAGTTTTAACAATATAGCTTTGGCAGATAGAAATATGCTTTTCCTTGCATGTTTTGTGGAGGTACTAATAATTCTGCAGCATATTGTTGGAAGATGAAAACTATGTTAAAGAAGTTAATGCCTTTTGTGAATGATGAGGTAGGTTTTAAAGACCAATCTCGCCCTGATGAGGTGAGAAAAGGCAAAAAGGTACATCTCCTAAAAAAAGGAAAAATTTGGGTAAGTTTCCAAAAAAAGGACATACAATTTTGTACCCATTGTAATAAGAAAGGACATGATGTTGTACAATGTTGGAAAATGCATCCAGCGGAACAATGGAAAGTTGTTAGGAAACCAAACAAATTATATTCAACTCATGCAACCCAAATTTGTACTAAGGAAGTAAAACCACGATGACCAGGAAAATGTTGTTAAAAGGGTTCGTAAAATGTTCCTTAGTTTTATGTTTGCATAACATTGATTGTTGATAACATGCAAAAATTTTCAAATCTATAGGGATTCATGATGTTTGTTGAAAGGATTTTTTCTTATGTATATATTCAACTTTGAATTTTTTATGGAAGTCACCTATAGAGAAACTGAATGACAAGTTTAAAATACTCAATTTATTTTCTCACAGTCAAGGTAGACAAATTCCATTTTTGACAACAGTATGCAAGGATATGGGCATGATCAGAATGTCTAATTTTTAAACATGCGGTTTTATAATGTTTTCATTTGTGTAAATTTATGGATGCTTATAAGACCCATTCGGGCACCTATTTGATATTATAATAAATAGAAAACTTGTTGTATCCACGTGTTATTTGCACTAATTTTTAAGCCCCTCATTTTGGGAAAATTTAAGTTTTATAAATATCAGATGTGGTTACAATTAGGGTGTAAATTTATTGCACTAACAAACTGGTTTGCAAAGTTGCATCAGGTGATCATTTTGCAGATTATGGCAGTTCACCAATTTGGGTAAGCATACAGTTTGTTATCTATCTTTTTACAGTTCAGTGTATGGATAGAATTGGCAAATTCATATTTTTGACTATAGCTATTCTTGGGCGTTGATAGTATAATTTATTCTGGATAGTGAATATTTTGCATGTTGTTGCAGTTTCAGATGGATAGTGGGCACTAGCCTAATTGTGGGCAGTTTAGATGTCTAGTAGACCGATCTGTTTTATGGAATTGTAATTTTTTTGTAATCGGCCATATCAAAAAGTGACATTTGAAAACTAGCTTTCCATATTAAAATGGGTGTTATTATCTAGTCAGTTATTTGTGATGGCATTAGAGTGGGGTATGACAGTTCATAGTTGTGTGTAGAGTTAACAGGGTTGCAACGTTTCAGTTGAACAATAACTTAATTAGGTGTTATTATCTGATTGGTTATGTAATTAGCTAATCAACTATTTGAATTTCATTAACCTATAATTCTATTTTGATTTCTTGTATGTGTTTGTGTAATGCAGGAAGAGAGAATATATTTTGTGGGTTGATACACAACGTTTTGTGGACAAAAAGCCTTCTCAGTAGGGAGGAGTGATCAGGGGATCAATTTCAGTGTCAAATGTTCCATAAACTTCCTTAAACCATTAAAATGTAGTAGATCCTTCAGAGATCTTTCCGACAACTATAAGAACATGAAAAACAAACACTCTGAGCTCCAGATACGTCTGATCAAAGTTGGTCAAAGTTTGGTCAACATGTGGTCAAAGTTAGTTAAACTAGAAAATTAATTGTCTTAGAATCTCACAAAATTACTTCTATTGCGCAGATCTTGTCATGATATTTCTGACACATTTTGAATGAACTAAATGCGAGTCCGTATGTGAAAGATATGGTTAGTCAAAGTTCGGGTCAAACTTGCGGGAAAAAGTGACATGGCAAAAGGTGAACCAATCACATGCTGACACGTGGCACTAATCCATTTAAGCACGTGGACCTCCAATTTTGGTAGAAAAATGCTATGTGTAGCTATTCCACATGAAAATAGGATGGTTTAGCCTTATTAAAAGGTTTGGATAAAATTATCTCTCGTGGACTATGGGATTGATTCTCATATAAGGATAAAAGATTTCCATTTGCTATTTATAGTGGATAATGCAATCAAATGGATTCAAACCTTTGACCTGCGCCAAAAGAGTAGGTAGAGTTACCCAACCTGCCACCTTTGGAGAAATAATATGAAAGGAGCTCACATGCTTTTGTAGAAGACAAGTGACAGGTCTGTGAGAAGGCAAAAATATACTTACTTGCAGAAAACCTTATTTTTGAGGCACTTCCACTCAAAAATAGATCTCGAGTTAGAGATGAAAGTAGTTCAGAATTATGAGAGATTTCCAGAAATGTAAATTTTGTTACATGAATTCCTCTACATGTTCCTGTGTAGGTGATTTTCCTTCTCAGTTTCACAGAACATGCACGAGGAGTAGACAAAGATTTGATTTTCCCAAGTACTTCTAGTTCAAACGAGGCCATGGAGTAAAAAGGGAAGTTGTTTAGATTTTTATAATATTTCTAGATATATAATATTTTTTTTCATGTAGTGTTTATAAATCTCCAATTTTAGGCATTTTTTAGTCACATTTGCAAGGGGATCACATTGTGGAAGCACTGTAGGAGCCATGGATCATTTTGGGAACAATTTATGGTAAATTGCAAAGTTTCCAATATCTTTGATAAGCTCATTTTTAGGTTTTGATCTGTTTAGGTATTATTGAAGGGTTATTGTACTTCATTGGTCATTTAATAGATCGATTCTTTTTTTGAGAATCCAGAGACGTAGCCTTCGGGTGAACTCTGTTAACAATCTTATTGTGTGGATTTTATTTCAGGTTGTGAAGCTTTTGATCAGATAAAAAAATAGTTAATTGGATTAACTAATTGATTTGGTGAAGTAAACACTTAATTGGTAATTGGATTTTAGGAACATTTTAGTATCCATAACCCACAACAGAATCTGAATACACTTATCAAATTTGGTTTCAAGAATTCAGTTTAAGTGTATGATTTGAATACAACTCGTGAATTTTAAAATGAATTTGTACTAAGATTCAATTTATTCACTCAAGTTGAAAATAAAGGATAATTGGGTTATTTGGAAGAGTTTAAGGATTCAGGATACAAGAGCTTCCAAAATTGGCTTAATACTCTTAATCAGTTGTCAAGTTTTAAATCTGAAAATTTTCTAAGTCCATTTTTTTGAAAAATTTAAGTACCATTTTTTGGATCACAAGGCCTCATGCTCTGTCGTTGTATAATTTTGTTTTGCTGGAGTTAAATTTTTGCTGGCAAAGAAAATATGATGATCTTACAATCCCTTCTCTAGCTTGAGCTAATACTGCACCAATGGCCATGCCAAAGGCATGTACATGAACGTGAAAGAGATTGGACCATGAAGGAAAGCACAAAATAGGTGTTGTAGTAATCCTTTCCTTCTGAGTCTCAAACGCACGATGTTGTGCCTCACATCAATAGAAATTTCCTTTTCCTTTTAACAATTCCTCCAAGGGCGTGAAAATCTTGGCATATCCCTTTGATAAAATTTTTGTAATACCCCATGTGCTCCAAGAATCCGCGTACCTCGCTTTGGCTAGTAGGTTCCTTTAAGCCTGAAATCACAACAACCTTAGCAGGATCCACTAGCAATCCTTCTTTACTAATGATGTGCCCCAACAAATTTCCAAAGGGTGTGGCAAATATACACTTTTTAATGTTAAAAGAGATTCTCAACTACCTACATCTCTCAAACATCAGCCTTAAATTATCACGGTGATCTTTCACAGGCCCATAGACTGTCCAATCATCCAGATACACCTACAAGAACTTATGAATAAAATCCTAGAACGTTTGTACAATTATGCATGCAAAATATACTGTGTGTACCATCTTTAATTGAAAGGGGCATAACCGTATACTGCAAAACTCCCCCACTCAGTGGTGAAAGTTTGTCTTCTCTTGATCCTATCTTCTGCTATCCTCACTTGATGATATCTAAAAAATCCATTAGTGAAAGAGTAGATTTCGCGCCCTGTACAGTGCCTTCCAAGATTTCTTCAAGTAAATGGTGTGGGAAAGGGATCAATTACACATACAAAAGTTTAACTTCTCTATAATCCACACAAACTCTAATTCTTCCATCCTTATCTTGATGCTAATAACCATAGGCCTAACGCATTCAGATTCCTCGATGGTCTCACATTAATTCTAGAAATTCAAAATTTTATCAATTTCTTCTTTCACCTTAACGTGCAAGTTAGGGTTCATCCTGTAAGACCTCTTCCTAACTGGGTGCGCACCTTCCTTCAGTCTTGATTCTTCATTTCTCCCAAACGATTCATATATGCAACTTTTTTATTCATGATAGCCCCTAGGGAAATAAACCCAAGAAGTCACGCAGAAGCTCGATTATCTTAGGAACTTCAGAGTCAGACCAATAATCTCCAATGATGGCCTCCTTAGGTTCGGCCTTTGTTCCAATGTTGACCTTCTTGGTTTTTCATAGGCTCATGGTAGGCACACACTTTCTCATCCTGCACAGTCCAAGACCTCACGTGTACCCTCTGTATGCTTAATATCTAGGTTCTTCCACCTCTTCATCATCAACTATATAGACCATCTTACCCTTTTCTCTTTCTACGTAAACATGGCTCAAGTTGTTCTGACATCTCTCTTCCTCTTCATCTAAGTGCACCTCGATGTTTGACTCTACCTAAGCAACTCCTAAAGGAGTGCCTCATCCTTTGCACTATCTTCCATAGTTACCGTACTTCATCACATGCAACACCTCATTCACCAGAGATTTAGTGGAAAAATAATCAAAGGTCTGAATCATACCTGCAGTAAGCTCTTGCCAATTTTCCAATCTATCTATTCAACTCCGCAAAGACATACTATGCACGCAAGCAACCTCGTCAATGTGAAATAGAGCTTGTGCACCCACAACAGAAGGTGGTAAAGCTTCCTTCCCCTTTATCCAGAGTCTCTCGTACTATTGAACATGGTGGTGAACAAGATCATTACCATAGATATGCACAAATCTGAGTAGGCCCATTGATCATGAAAAAATATAGCAGATGAGGGCAATTATCACTTATTCCCCGCCACTCCAAAATATTATCCCTTTGTATACCATCCACCAATGCACATTGTCATCCTACACCAGAGTATAAACTATCATATTCCTTCTTTCCACTTGACATTCCCACTGAACTTCCATAGCATGCAGGAATACCTCAGGATTCTCCTCACCAATATACCTTTGGTACCTAGTTGCTACCCAAATCTCCTAACATAGCGTGGTTTTCTTACATGCAAAGTTGTTGCACTCTTCAATTCTCACCCAACCATTTAACAAGTGTTATGTGCCCATTTGTCACATGCAACACTTGTAGTATCACTTATGGACTGTGCATCATTCCATTGGAGAACCCCTTCTTTTGATGGCTCAAGCATTACTATATCTCGAATGGTGCACACATAAGTTCTATTCAAATATTCTTCACTTAAGGGATATACATATGGTGTAGCAACTTTTCCGTCTGTCAAAGGGTATAATGATGCACGTGGTCCTCCTTGTTCTCAAAATTTATATACCCTTTGTTTAAGCACGTAAATCAACATTGTTTGCATAACACCAAGGGCACCCAAGCAGTGTTATAAAATTGTCTACTTCTACCAAGCGCCAAGACCTTCAAAGTCTCCATAGTAATTTTGTCCCTCATGTATAGTAACAGAGGCATATTTTAAAACTCCTAATTAGTGTGGCCTTATTTCCAGTTTGCTATAAAAAACACATTTGAAGATGGCTGTAATGGTGGTCTTCCCATCTGAATCCATTACATCCAACGTGAGTACATTCACTTCCGCGCATATATTAATTAGAATATTGCTCACAATTCAACCATCTACAATAGATATTCAGAGTGATCTCCTTTTCATAATCTAGGCTGTGAGGAGGGAGGTTAACATGAAAAAATTTGTCCTCTCATGCTCAAGACCAACGTGCATAGGGTGTTTCCCTTTAACCATTTTTCCCAAAAAAGGAATGATGTTCTCTTGTCGCAACATCTTGAAAACCTCCTTTAGATCATCAACATCCATGTCTGATGGAGCTCAGGTACCTTCTTTTGTTCTAACTTCTGTGACTGTTCCTTTCAAAACATTGTATCTCACCCTATAGATTTCTAATTATATCCATGGTTTCTTGATAAACTTCCTTATGGTGTATAGGGTCTGGATACTTTGAATGTATTACCTCCTCAGTTATTAATGGAAGACTTATGTTTAGGAAGCTCCCTGGCATGCACATAGCCTCAGCACGTGTAGTAATCTTCACAGGTACCAACTTAAGATATGGTGCTAACTTTCGGTATCCACTGGTAATCTTCTGTGGTGTATTATACTCTAACCATTCCCACGCCTGTCCTTGTCCTGCTTGTGTTTCTTACTCAAGATTCTCATACAAGTCTAGACATTCTTCATAGTTGTGGTTCTTTTCATAGATAAGAGACAAATAATGTTCTGAGGGCATTAGCACTTACAGTGATCAAGGGAATCCATATGTATACCATGTTCCTCGTGGGAAGTCACTTCTGCCACTGCCGCATGACCTCAGCCTCTAAATCCTCCATCGATAACCTTGACCTCTACCACGACCTCGATCAGAATGCACCCTTTATTGTGATCATGATCAAGATGCTCACCTTTCTCCTTTGGGCTATTTGTGACACTTGTTTGACACGGACTCCAATATCAATGGCATCATGAATCTGATCAATCATCTTGACAATTTTCATGGCCATGAGTGGTAGACCTGACAAATCTTGTAATAACATGGACACATTCTTCCTTTTCACGCGTTTCAGATAATGGGCACTGAATTGAATCTATGATCCAAATGACAGATCTCTCAGTCTAGTAACAAGGCAGCACACTGATTTATGAGGAAAACTATTGCTTAATATACCCCTCTACTTCACAATCTGTGCACCAAAGTCTATTGCACGTCTCATGTGCTCGAATTAGCTGATAATTTATCTAATTGTTTGGCCATTATTGTAATATGAGATCTCCAAAAATGGGTTTACTCCTGTGTCTACACTCCCCATTACCGCCAGCATTGTGCAAGAGCAAGCCTCAAGTACCTCGCATGGGTCTGTATAAGTCTTGTGTGAAAGCACTCTTCTAAAAGGTCATGATCAAGCCCTCCAACAAACCACTAAGCACGATGGCTTGCATGTAATGTGATAAGATAACTTGGACAAAAGGGTCTTGAATTGATGCATCATACTCACGAACACTATCATTAGTGTCTTGCTTGATATCCTTTGAGCGCACTTGATGCTCTTTCTGCTCAAAATAAGGGATATACAACTATTTTCAAGAAAGCATCATGCAAGTGCTAGTATAATCTACACAAGTCTAGATTAGGGTCAATTTTTTTCTACCAGCTATGCACGCGACCCTAGCAATGTAGTTGAAAACTGACTTACCTTGCGCTTTGGAACTATAATCCTCTTCGCACACCATAGTATCTCACACATATGTACGTGATCTAGCAACATATTCTATGCCATATGTTTTCATGGAGGACGAAGAGACATTTTCAGTATAATTTTTTTGGGGCTGCTGCAGGCCGTTCCCACCAAATATGGATCCAAAATATGTATTCCCTCTAATGTTGCCTCCACCTCCTCAAAACCACCAAATATTCTAGCACCTAAGCCACTTGAATCCTCCCAATTTTCGCCTTACTTCTGAAGTAAGGCAATAGGTACCAGAGGATGCACTGCCTTGCGTTCCTAATATTTGTGCTAAACTGAACGGCCTACAGTCTGCAAATTTGTGCTACTTCTAGATGTTATGCCAACTGTTTTGCGCACCTACGTTCTATGTCGCTAACGATGCTCCAGAAAATATACCCCCAACCGTATCTCCAAATAACATAGAATGATGATTGCGCCCTCCATATATGAATAAGCCACATGATTAAATCCTGAACTTGACTCCAAACTAACTCTATCTACTGCAACTCTACTTCCCCACACTAGATTACTTAATGTTAACTGTCGTAGAATCTAGAAGACCAAGTGCAAGGGCTAGGTCACCGGGTAGTTTCAGATGCGCACTCTACAGTCGATACTCTTTCTCTAGACATGTGTCTTCATCCGAAACTGATAGAGGGTTCTCTATCATTATTTCCCAAATGGGGGGAATTCTAGATACTCTAGCTCCATGTATTCTACGTGAGCTTCTAAATCCTTCATGATCCATCTCTCTCTGCAACACCATTCTTTATGTGATCTCTTCATTGCTTCACCAAGTCCCTCTCGTGCATTTCATTAAACTTGAGCCTACCTTTCTTCCCTATATGTATCTCTTCCACTATGTCCTACCATCCTTCACCAATACCTGCTCCTGCCCTCGTGCGCAGTGGGGTTTTAGCAAGTCATAGGCTTCTCTTCCGAATCTCGGGTTACACTGTCAAGATCTTAATCTCTAAAGGGATACCATGCACAAATACAATCCTCGGGGATCACGCATAGAACTGGAACTCAACGACCTTTCGATGGCAAGAATAATAGGTATGAAATTGCATACTCCAATGATATAGCTATGTTCAGAACACCACAGAAACTAGTGATCCACACCGCACGTTTCCAAGTCAAATATGCATCTTATACAAGACCTGGAATTCTTCCTTGTGTCCAAAAAAGCATGCAAAACCTCCAATTCCTCTTAGACGCAGTAAGAAACTAGCCACTTGTACAGATCTATAGGGAAGCAAGAGCAAAGAACATCTCATACAGCGCATCATACAAGTTTTGTTCAACCCATGCGCATGTGCATTAAATATCAAGTCCAGTGCTAAATTTGCAAGCATACTCTTCTTTCAAAGTCCGTCTAACCACTCTTCAATCCTGGCTAGAGGTCAACCGAGGTATGTCATCATCAGGGACAACATCTTGAAAAACAACTGCGAAATAGGTCTCGTACATATGGAACGAATGATGTCCATTTTTGAAAAATGTATTACAAATAGGCGAATTTTCTGGCGCGGGTCAGTGACATATCACTCGGCCTAAACTGAATGCTACACTTTAATTTTTTTTAGGTTAGCTTCAAGCTCTACCCTTGAAAAATATCCCCTATATAATCCTAGCATTATTCGCCAGGTAGATACACTTCTACTTAACATTTTGTCAACATATAGTGATATATTCCACGTATTGCAGACGCGCGACAAGGGGGTAAGTTATCTGATGCGCAACAAGGAGGGTTTACAGACGCGTAAACAATGGGGTATAATTTGTTTACGTGTGACACTGACGGATCCATGTTGACACGATATATCAAGGAGGTATTGCAGATATTGACGCATAGCAAGATCACATGGAAAAGAGTTTGTTGACGCGTAAAACACAGATTTTTTTTGATGCACTTGCAGAGGGTGGAAGTCTGCATAGTCGTGCACGATAGGAGATTTGTTAGCGTAACGTCTATAATAAATAGTGTATCTATTACGCGCAAATCAATGCATATTTATTTGACGCGTGACAGCAAATATCCTATCGTGCGTCTGCAACCTTGTTATCACACCACTTGATAAAATCAGGTGGAACATTTTTTTCACACAACCCACAAAAAATTTGCCTTCCCGCGAAATCGGGTTCCGGGGATATGTCACAGGTATTTTTAAACCTCTAATTTCCAAGAGGTATAGAATAAAATGAACCCTTGTCACAAATCTTCATCTATGCAACTAATTGCCAAACAACTGAAAAAGAGGGTCTCGGAAATAGAACCGAAAAGTAGTCACTATTTTACGACCAACAGCACAAGGCACGTTGGCACATCACTCAACCTGAACTAAGCACTCACCTGAAGCGCGCAAAGGTACCAGGTCCCTCTTGTAATGACAACTTGTTTCAGGAGTTAACATGATTGATCATATATTTCATATCCATAACAAACAGTATTTAACAACGCATAAAGCAGATCTCATTTTACAATACCATGGGTACCAAAACCATGGGCCTAAATAGTCCCATAAACCTATGGGTCAAAGATCCCACTCATATGATAAGAGCACATTTCTTGGTATATGAGACACATTTTTCGAGGCTAAAAAATTATCGAGGGTTGCACCCCCAAACCTCGGCGAGAAAACTGTGGATAGTGTACAATAATTTTAGTGTACAACCTTCAACATTTCCACACATGAAAACAGGCTCCATAACATAACACACCTATGTACCTTCCAAATATAGGCTACATGCTAATAATATCCATACGGCCTTACAAGAGAATACAAAAGCATGCAAGTGCAAATAATAGATATCCTATAATTAACTCTTAGTACAAATCCTATTATTAGCCCAAAACTCTGCATGGTGCTCATTCTTCTACTCGTCCCAAAATAACCTTGGTGTAGTCTGTAAGTCTTCATATAATTACGTGCTCCACACTCCATGTCCAAAAATAAAATTATGCTGAAAAAAAGGCTAAGTCTTGTTCCCAACTGTTCCTAGCGCACCCCTGTTTTGCTTATACTTTCTCACACTCTAGCGTGCCCTATGTCTGTATGCCCAAACCTTATGTGCTTTTAACCCTTAGCTGCATTTCATCTACTCAAACAAATGCAAGTATCCAATACTTGTTTGAATGTGTAGATTTTGACTTTAATGGGTAGCTAGGAAAATTGTAAATGTAAGAGGAATTTAAATGCAAGTTCACTGGATAGGAAGACGCAGATTCTACTTAGAATGCAAAGGTGGTGTTTCCATGCAAAATAAAGGGTTATGTTTTTCTCCAACTATCATTCTAACAATATCAACCCTATCCGTTTTGACTCTACATCTTAAATATGTAGAGGGACTTGTAATTTGGTGAATAGCTTAACAAACCATAATCCTAACTATTAAACTATAACTCTTGTAGAGATATAAAATAATTTTAAAAAACATCAATATTCATCTACAAAACATTGAAATTTAATAGATATGTAAATGTACATATATACAAAATTCAATAAATATGTAATCATATGTATATAATGTTTATATGGACAATAACAAGAACATATACATCTAATTATGAAAAAATCACATTGATACGAACAACATCCTTTGTTATAACTATGAACACATAATAAAATGTTTCTGAAATGGATATGAATTATTCAATTATATATAACTATTGAAAACTAGATACAAATAAAAAAATGCCATTGCCTTGCGGGTGGAGATCGTTTGCGGCAGGAAATTATAGGTCAATGGATGCACGTGGTGCTGTGCTTTCATTTTCAAAGTCAACAGAAGCTTAGGCATTCGTGTATGACACGAATTTTGGCTCTCATACTTGAGTTTTCCAGCAGCCTCTGCCACTGCAAATTATGTTGCAGTGGTGCGAACTAGTTGTTGGAGGGCACCTTCGAGAGCGCATTTCTTCAAGTTTTTGGCTCATTTGTGGGGGCCTTTGAACTCCATATTAGGTGCAGTCAGTGGACCAAGCCACTTATAGTCAATTGATAACTGACCACACAATTTCTATGACATGACGTTTCTATGGAATCCAATTGATAGTTAAGATTTGTCAGATGACATTGATACACTCTTCGACATCTACAACCTGCATTTTCTCATGTAACTTGAATCTATCGGGGGGCAACAAGCTTTCCATTTGTAAAATACCTTTGAACATAAAAAATAGCATAGATTGGTCCATTCGTTATTATTTTGGGTGCCCATTAATTATAGTTATCTTGTAAATATCTGAAGCTTCACACGTAAAAATTAAATGTTGTAGCACTAATGCAAATGCATTTAGCCCCATGCAACCTATTCCAAAAGTTGAACAAATAAATATCATTTAATAACATTAAAAATGCACTCTCCATGTGTTCGTTGTTTGATATTTGTGTGCAACCTCAACATGCATCTTCTTGAACAAACCCATATTCCACCGCCTCATTCCTGGTAAGAGCAGAGGTTGGAACTGAGAAGATCCAATTCTCTGTAAATTTTGAGCTGCTCAAAACCAAGTTATAGGCCCGCACATGGGGAGAGTGCATTCTCAATTAGGATAAAAATTGTGATGGTGGTGTACATGAGAAGCCAGATTAGAGTTATGTTCAAATATTGACACATTTTAATGAGCTCGGGTTGATACTAATGTGCAAGTGCGAAACAAGTCTATGAACCATGCTAACAAAGACTCAAATGGTGTCTAAGAGCAAGGCACTTGGTGATAGGATTGAACCAATTGATTGGTTATTGATAAGTATAACAAGTTTGAAACCGGAACGCGACATAAGCCTAAATGAGGATTTGAAAATCCAGAAAGGTATTTTCCCATCACATGAAACCAATATTTGTTCATGCTCCCACACAAAATCTACCTCAGATTTGAATTTTGCAAAGAATTTTGAGTAGCAAACAAGCTCATGGTCATAGTTCATAGAGCCATGCCATATTCACAGGGAGGAAAAAGACCATGTCATATTTAAAGCGTGAATAAAAAGAAGAAAAAATCTTCATCTACAAAATTGACATCCAAGATACATTTGTGCAATGATGATGTATGTCACATTCCTATCCGTTGATTACTCTAACTCATGCCAACAAGATGAGATGTTGATCTAGTTTAGAATCACCTTTCAGTGTAAAAATGTACTACTTAGCAATTGCATTTAAGGTGAAAAAATAGGAAAGGATGTAAAGGTAATGTTTCTATGAATTTTCTCTATATTGTAGTAGAGGATAAGAAACATCTAAGGTAGTGACGTGATTTTTTATGTAAGATAAGGGGTTTGATGAATGCCTGTGAGAGTGGAAGGAAGTAACATATAGATGTGCTTTTAGATTCTGAATCGTGGGTGGAAAAAGTGGTGAAGGACATTGTAAAGTTAGCAATAAAGGATGTCAACAATTATGCCCAACTCCTCGATGAACCTTGTTTGGTTGTTCACTTACATCAAGCATAATTGATGTTTGATGGTGTTATAATTGATTATATAAAATTTGAAATAACTCTCTTCTTATGAAATCAGTTTTATGTTATCTGTATTTCATGTTTAATGTTGTATTTTTTGGGGTAAATATTGCATTTATTAATCTTTTGGAAAGAGAAATGGTGACAATGGTCCTACTATTTCAACACAATTAATATGTACGTGACTATGAATTTTGAATCATCGGTCAAAGAAGTAACAAAGACTACTATAAAGTTAATAGTTGACAATGTTAACATGCATGCCTACCTCCTCAACGATACTCACTTGGTGATTCACTTAAATTGATTGTAACTAGTTCTTAAGGGCATTACAATTGATGATTTAAAATTTAAAATATTTTTTGTAACTTTCAAACTAATTTCATGCTATGTACAATCTATGTTTCAAGTTGTGTTTTGTGGTCAAGTCTTACAATTGTAAATATTTTGGAAAGAGAAATGATGGAGAAAGTTGGGCCACATAGATTTAAGGTTGCAAAGACCGTGTCATGTTTCATATATGCATTAAAAGTATCAATTATATCCTTCTCGACACTAAGTACCGCACTTTGCAACAAGATAATGGAGGGTGTTATTTATAACCACATTTTCGTAGTGGTTGTAACATACAAGGCCCATGGCTTGCAACATTTCATTTAAACTTGTTTGAAGTTCTGTTTGGAATATTTGGTAAGGATTTGAGGGAGAGGCACATTTTCATCCTTGAACGAAAGTGCCTTGTTCTCCTTTTGCAGCCAAGATAAAGAATAAGGAGCATGACACATGTCATTTATATTGAATTTGATGTATCTTAATTTTGAAAAACTTAAATATAAATAAATATTATTATTGTATTTATTTAACAGTCTCTAATAACACCCATACCAAATATATGTAAATTTGAGTCTCTATCAACAACACATATCCCCATACTTGTCCCCTAGTGACTATGATTTTATCCCACTAAATTTGTTAGAATTCTAAAAAGGTAAGCTTTAAACATGTCCCCTAAAACTTTAACCCTTGATGTCGTGCTAATCCTACTTTTGAGCCTCATGTACTTCTGTTATTGTTTTTCTTAGTTCGTGGTACATCGTATTTTGGCAATAGACCAAATTAAGTTTGGTAATTATTTGCCACTATCAACACCACTTCTTGTAGTCTCCTTTAGTTAGTATTTGAGCTTACTTTCCTTCTAAAGTGTAAATATTTTATTGCATTACAATGTTAATTGTTTGAGTTTTGTGATCAAGCAGTGGATCAAGACCACAATGTAGATGAAACATATTTTTAGCAAATTATATGATTTATGTTGAACATTCCTGACACTCTATCCAGCCTATTCATCAGTTGCTCTAGTTCGGACATACTTTGGGATAAACATAAATAAGACAAGTGCCATATCTCTCTCATTTTCTTACACAGTTGCATCTTTAGAGTGCTTAGTATTTGTATTTTGTTTTATATCATTGTAGTGACTCTGAAATTAGATTTAATATTTAGATTTTATTAAATCAGATGTTAACCTAGATGATACTGGGTAAAAAGAGTACGTATTGCTCTCATTTTTTCAGAACTAGGGTTGTAGAAACACATTATTCATGATCTGTTTGCAAATTGTTTTTGCATGTGAATGACTATGAAATTGATCTACATGGTCTTAAACACCTTCTGATCAATGAAGGGTCTAAGTTATTTGATAGTTAACAATTATTCTGGTTGTGCTTTAATGTTAACATGAAGTTTTTGTGGTTTAATAAAACACCTTCACCAAGGCTATGAGTGTTGATTTTGGATGAACATCCTTTTGATATTGTGTGTCTATATAAGTATGGAATGTTTTATGGTGTGGGTTACCTCCATCCCACTTTTGAATGAAGTTGTCACTCAGTTCGGTTATAATATTTGTTGTAAGGATTGGTTGTGCATGAAGTTCTATTTATTACCTATGTTAGGGGCTCTTAGGAGAATAGGTAATACTACATTGCCTCTTAGATATTAATTATATTAAAGTTTAAATTCCTTTATGGAATCTGTAGTGTTAGATTTAGCTTACTGGAACTTACTTTATGGAACCCTACAAGCTTACTATTTATAAGTAAAGTTGCATAGTTGCTTTAATAAGAATCCATTTGGTGTACTAAATAAAGAGGTTAATTCATGGATATGGATATTCATTTGGTAAAATTATACTTCTAGGGCCCATTCTTGAGTAAAAACTTGACTATGTTTAGGGGTATGATTGAACTATAGGTTGTGAGATGTAATGGTTGTTTCTCATAGGAATAATTGTTTGATCTTAAGATTGTGTATATACCTGTGTTAAAGAGTTTGACCTGTTGAAATGGGTGGATTGAACCCCTTCTTATCGAAAAATAAATGATTAAGGAAATTAGTCTATTGCATTATTGTTTTGCGAATGGATTGGTATCAAACTATTTGAAAATGATACATGTTGATTATTTAGAAATCAATGAAATTGATTTATTTAGTTGTTTCTATGTCTTGATTATAATCATGGTTTTAATATGAGATAAGGTTTAGCATAATTAATAAATGCTAAAGAATATTGCCTTACAAGATGCATATTTTTTAAGGTTGTATAATCATGAATATAGTTTATTTCATAATTGTTGGTAATTGAGGATATTACTTATGGTTGATTAAGAAAATATTAAAATAATTAGATGCTAAATCTAAATATGTATCACTAAAATGATATAAAAAATTAAGTATAGATTTGACCCAAGTAAGTAAGATAATAAAATATGAAACCCTAGTTGCGAATGAAGGGATAGAAAAGAATTAGCTGATTCACAATGATCCCAAAGGTATGACGAGATGGAAAAATGATGGAACAGGAACATAGAGCATCACACATGAACCCAAAAAAATGTAGGAGTGTTGGAAATATCAGGACCATGGTGCCTATGCATGGTCAGGGGCACCAAAGACCTATTCTAGGTGCACGTGACTTCTCAGAAGCTGTGAAACCCAATTTTATAGGGTCACGATATGTTTTCTGGTTGTCACCTTTGATCACATGTATGTCGCTACACTTTGTTGTTATTCACCTGAAACCTGCGATAAGAAAGAAGCACCTACAAAACCTCCAAATTACATAAAATCCTAAAAGATAAAGATGTAAAATGGGAGGTCATATTGTCCTTGACTATCAACAAAGTGAACTTATGACCAAGCGTTGCAGTGCATTGCAAACCCCATGTAGTTCTATGTGTGTGTGTGTGAAGAAATCATGCCCTAGGTGGCTCTTATGTGTGTCACACTTGATAGCGAGAAATAGCTAGATGTAGAAAATATAAATAGATGTGTGCATGGAAAAATGAACTTCCCCTCCTATGAAGTGTATGTAGAATAATAAAGTCCCTTACCCTTGTGGATGCTAGATGGATGCTTGAATGCTCTTGTAAATTCCTTTGGATGCAACCTTAGGTGGAGATAACAAATTTTTAGTGCTTGGTCATTTATTATGGTCACATAACTTTATATTTATATGTTTACCTCATTTGAATTTTGTAATTAACCACTAAAAGGCCGACTAATAAGAAATAAGATGCTTAAATGGCTAGAAGAGACCCAAAAGATGCGACTGGTATCCAAACTCAAAAAAACTGAAGTGTTAAAGGTTAGACTGGGAAAGGTTTGTAAGACCAAAAATACAAATTGAAAGCAAGCAAAGAGGCAAAGAAAGTGGTCAATTAGTACTTTTCTCACTTAGGAATTATATGAATAGTGGTATGTGATTAGGACTAAATAGTTACCCAAAGTGTGTGATTTAGTGTCTACAATCACACACTTTAGATACATTTCTAGGTCCTAGTCACATACTATTCGGAGGTGATAAATAATGATTAGTGCTTGGTCCCTTATTATGGTCACATAAATTTATATCCATATGATTTCCTTGATAGAGTCTCATAATTAACCACTAAAATGTTGACCAACAAGAAAGTAAGATGCCTAAATGGCTAGAAAATACCCAAAAGATGCGAGTAATATATAAAGAGGTTGGGGGCACCTGACGTTGGCATCTTTCCTGGGCGTTGGTATCCAGACTCAAAAAAAACTGAAGTGTCAAAGGTTAGACTGGGAAAGGTCTGTAAGACCAAAAATGAAAATTGAAAGCAAGCAAAGAGGCCAAAGAAAGTGGTCAATTAGTACTTTTCTCACTTAGGAATTATATGAATAGTGGTATGTGATTAGGACTAAATAGTTACCCAAAGTTTGTGATTTAGTGTCTACAATCACACACTTTGGATACATTTCTAGGTCCTGGTCACATACTATTCAAATGATTCCTAAGTGAGAAAAAGTATAATTGACCACTTTTTTAGGCCTCTTTGCTTGCTTTCAATTTTCCTTTTTCATCTTACACACCTTCTTTCCCAGTATGACCTTTGACACTTATGTTTTTTTATGAGTCTAGACACCAGCGCCAGGCAACCCCGTCCCCTCTGGGTGCCCAAACCTCTTTGTATCTTACTTGCATATTTTGGGCATATTCTAGTTGTTTGGGCATCTTATTTTCTTGGTGGTTGAAATTTTAGTGGTTAATTACTAAATTCAAGCAAGGGAATCATATAAATATAACGTTATTTGACCATAATAAAGGACCAAACACTAAGTATTATTTATCACCACCCAAGGTTGCATCCAAAATCATTCAAGCATCCATCTAGGTCCATGCAAGGGACAAGGGAATATTATTTTTTCATACACACATAGGATGGAAAGTTCATTTTTCCATGCACATGTCTATCTACATCTTTTACATCAAGTTATTGCTCGCTATAAAGTACAATTCGAACAAGATCCACCTAGGGCACGATTTCCTTCACACACACATAAAACTACATTGGGTCTGAGATGTAGTGTAGTGCTCAGTCATAATTTCAATTTTTTGACACTCGAGGATAGTTTGACCCCTTATTTTGCATCTTTTTCTTTTTAGGATTTTATGTGTTTTGGGGTTTTACAGGTATTTATTTCTTATTGCAGGTTTTAGGTGAATAATAGTGAAGTGTATCGACATACCATTACTTTTATTTATGTGGATTTACTTGCTTATTTCACATCATTCAAACTTCACATTAATACATCCTTCAGAAATCACACTCACAATAATGTCATGACCAATCCTACTTCCAAACATCAGGCATGATCACTTTCTTCCTACGTGCTATTAGTTTATCATTATCTCAAATCACGTGCAAGTATCCTACTTTCTATGGTTGTATCACTCTTCCCATCATAGTTGGGCATCTTAATATCTACGTACCATTTGTTGTCACATCTAGAATCAAGCATTGTGACATGATCTTAGGTCTTCCTCGGGTTAAGGCCATTAGGGTTATTCCATCTATTATACATCAATGTATCAAATTCATACATGAGTGTTAAGTCATCACTATTCAAGGTATCCCACCATGGACCCCGTTACCTATTATCTCTCAAGATTCACAAGTCCCTGTCATTAGTGCACCTATTAGCATTACTCCTAGTCCATTAGCTATCACAACTACTCCTACCATTGGCGATGTTCCTTTTACAGTTTTTCCACACACTCATAGTGCTAGTCCCACATTTTCACCATCATCCACTAGATCGTGTTGGTCTCATTTACCTTCAACTTTCATCACCCACTCTCAAGTGTACATATACCTCTTATAGCCCACCACATAGAAATAGGTTGTCACACAGGGTTCTTAGTACACATTTCGTATCTCAATTTTCCAATAGGTATATTTTACCTCATACATGAAACAATCCTTTAGGACACAACTTTCCTACACACACTCGTGCAATGAGTCTCATAAGGTGCTTGTCCCTTGAGTCATGATCACATGCTTTCTTCATTCGCAATTATATATAGTTGGCCCTCACTCAACATACTCATTGGCTAAATCCCATGTTACTCTCACACATTAGGGGCATCAACTTCCCCCCCTCATTTCCTGATGACACACTATGTTTATAAGATCAACTTGACTGTTGAGGGAGTAGATACACACTAGAACCTCAATTTATACCCACACACTAAAGGGAAACCTTGCTTTCCCACCTTTGCTTATACACTTTATACTTCATCAAAAGCACTAACAATGTACATTTTCCCCCTCCCTGGGGGCATTTTCCGGATCACCCCTTCCTTCTCTTTGGAGAATAGGTTTTCATCTATTCCCTCAGGGGGCCTAAAATCCAAAAATATTCAAATATTTTAAAAATTCAAAAGAACTACATCACTCTTGTTTAGTGATTTAATTTAATTTGAATTGAATCTTATTACAAAGTAACTAATAAAATAAATGATGTTTGAATGATGTACTACCATAATGACATAAGAAAAACTAAGATGTAAATATAAAACCCTAAGCAAGGAGATGAGATAATAAGACTTAGCTTATATACATGTAATCTAGAATTGATCTAAGCAGGGAGAAGTGCTGAAAAGGATATAAGCAGTGTTGTATCTAACCTTTGTAAATTTCTGAGCTCATGAACAAGGCTGGATAGGGGTGCCCGTAGTAGAACAAGAGCACTTGGGTGTTGATGACTAGATTTGGGTGCCCATTACTGAATAAAAACCTTCTGATCTAGTTTTATGTTGTGTTGTAAGGGTGTTGCAACTATTCCCTGTGAATCACCCTGATAGTCGCTCCTGAACTGCCAAAGGTACCTGTAACCTACAAAAGAGAAATTCACCTACACAAGCCCACAAACCACATCAAACTTAAATAAGAAAATGAAAAATGGGGATTCTGACTGACTCCAGTGATCGCCCTGATAGTGAACTTATGACAAAGCATTGCTCTACATCTCAAACTCCATGTAGCTATAGTGAGTGTGTGTAGAAATGATGCACTTGTGCAAGGTACACTTGATAGTGGGTTGTATCTAGAATGTAGAAATGTAGTAGAATGTGTAGATGGAATAGAAATAACTTCCCCTTCCTATGTTGTGTATGCAAAAGTATGCAACCCTTGTCCCTTGAATGGATGTTAGATGAATGCCTTGGAGTGCTTTAGATGCCTTTTGAATGAAATTTTAGGTTATGATAGTAATGTTTAGGGCTTGGTCCTTTATTTTGAACACATAATTGTGTATTTATATGATTCCCCTTGTTTAAAATTCGTATTTGACAACTAAAAGGCCCGACCCAAAAGTGAAAAACATGCCCAAAAGATTAAAAAGACCCCAAAAAGAGCTACTAAGGTGAGAAAGGGTCAAGGGCGCCCAGAGGGAAACATGAGTGCCTAGGAACTAGTTTCTGAAGCCATAAAAGATAAATCAATAAAGTCTTGACTAGGCTGTAGGTTGCGTAAGACCAAATAGAAAACATGAGACCAAATAAAACAGGCCAAAGATAGTTGTTAATCACGAGTTTTCTTGCTTCGGAATCATGTAAATGCTAGGATGTTTTTAGGACCTAGAAATGTACCTAAGTGCATGATTTTGTATCTTCATTTTCCCTCACTTTATGTTGTTGAGTGGATACTCGATAACATAAAAATAGATAGAAGATACATACCTTATGATCCTGTAGAGTGTGCATCGAAATGAGTTTCGAGTGGAGAAGTGAAGTGTGGAATGATGCAAAGTGAAGCATGGAGACTAAGAAAGGAAAGTAATCCTAGGGGTGAAATTTATGAGTTGCATTGTACCTATTGTTATGCTTGTACTTGTTCTTTTAGGTTGCTTATTGTCACATATTAAGGATGAACCTGCAAAATAAGAGTGAAAGAGTAGTCAAAGTCTTGTATATGAAAAATTTGAGCAAAGTATGCAAAAGTGTGCAAAAGTAGTAGTAAAGGAAAGTGTGCACCTGATGTAGAAGAGTGTAAAGGATAAAAAAATGTCCCAAGATTGTGTGAATATTGAATTTTTTTTGGGTAATATCATGCCAAGGGTAAGTTTATTTAGGTCATATCACGCGAGATGCAAGTTTTTGGGGCGATCTCATGCTTATTATGAGTTTTTTGGGTGATCACATGCCAAAGAGAAAGTGTTGGGGAGAAAGGTATAATATTACTCTCCTTCCATGGATCTCTTCCCAACAAGCAACACTATAGATGGTACGTCCCTGATTTGTTCCTACTTTCCCCGAATTAGTTCCAATTATATTGATTGTTACGATTGAAATGGATTGTAGGAGATTGCATGAATTTTGTAATTGGAGGAAGTGTGCATGTAATTGTAGGATTTCTCTGAAGACTTTTGTGAACCGTTTTGATCTCATAAGCTGACTATATATGCCCCTGAGACATTAGTGCCCAAGTGAGGAAATAGGCACCCAGGCGCTCTTGTTTGAGTCTGGGCGCTGGGTGTCTGTGTTGTGCTGAGGACCTAAGTCATATGCTGGTTCATTCTATGACTTTGTTGTTGTGTTGATTTTATATTGTGTAAATGTGTTATAGCTCCGAGCTATTATAGGGGTGTTTTGTTCACCTAATGTATGCCCCCCTCGTGTGGGGTGCATGCAACTACTGTAGGAGTGTGCGGCCCAAAAGAGAGGACTTGATGTTGTGCTGAACTATATACATGTAAGGGGTAGGGGATGTGCATGGTAAAAACCAAGGCGTATGTAAAAAAAGTGGCTAACAACATGTGTTGATAGAAAAAGTATCAAACATGCAATAAAAGACAATGTAACAAGTAAGTGTGCAAACAAAGTGGACCACAAAAAGTGGGTTTTAAACATGGGACATCACTCACAATGTCACAAGACAATCAAGGCCAAAATGGCCAAAAGCATACAAGACATATGACATAGCCCGCAACAATAGCATAAAATGATAAACAATGGTAAACAAAGTGTATCAAATAACCACGGTGGCATATAGTCTTGTAAGGAAAATGTTGCACATGAAGCACCTGTTAGCATTTTAGAAAGATAATAAGTATGTCAAGACATGTATGTATCCATGGAAAGAAATGTGCTAGAAAGTAGTAGTAAATGATGAAATAATAAAACTTGTGTGAGAGTATTAAAGGTAGATGCCCCCAGGAGCCTCAGTGGGATTGGGAAAGAATACAATGCCGAGCATCATTACAACGTGTGAAAATTTATAAGAGATCTGCATTCACTCCAAAAGACCAAGTGAATGTGCATATGTGTATATAGAAAGATAATGATATACTGAGTATCTGACTAGCATAATTAGCAAAGTGCATCATGTAAGTAGTATGGGCAAAAAAGAGTAAGTGCAACCAAGATATGAAAATGTTATGTATGACTATGATGGAGTGGTATGCAATGTGTGAGCATGATAGGATTAGTGTGCCCCCTAACAAGTGTGTATGAGATGAGGTTCATTTATAAAAGACCCCTCAACAATCAAGAATGAACCATAGAACAAAAGTGCATCACCGGGAAATGGTTTGAGAATGTTTGCTAGAAAGATAGATCATGAATCATAGAGCATACAAAGTAAGTGATGCGAGGTTTTTTTCATATCTAGACCCCCAACAGTTGAGTATGAACCGTGTAGCGAGACTTCTTAATGGTTATTCCTAATATTACTACAATTTGCCTTAGAAACTAATTGATTAGGATAATCTACCATCGGTTGACCTACCCCATTGAGATATTAACCAATTTAGGTTAAATCAGTTTGATTGATCACGATTTTAGGGATTTGAATTATTCCCTAATATTAGCCTTTCCAAACTATTTTATAGTTGAGGATAATTATGTTGTAAAGCCTATATAATAGGTACTCCATATTGTACTAAAAACACATATTTTAGAGACTCTTATGCATTATTGTAATATGGTTTTTTGTGTGCAGTCTTTGAAGGTATTTTTTCTATAGTTTTAGGAATGACATTGCATGTTTAGTGGTAAATGGTGTGGTTGGAGAAAATCGTTAACATCAACGTGTTCCATGCTAATGTACTTGAAAACACATAAAAGATGCAACAATCCAAAATAAAGTTTCAAAAATAGGGGAAAAGAAAATTCATTTTGTATGAAAGATTGAAATCAAACTTCCTAGTATATGATTTTATGAAGTTAACAACAGAAATCTCCGAACTCTTTTTTTTTAAGAAACTGGAAATAAAATATGGTATCTTCTTTATCACTACAGGTCTGACACTGGATACCTTGTTTTAGTACCAAACTATGTTTACAAATTTATTCACATAACATCATCAATAATTTGTAGAAGAAAATAGTGATTGAACTGATTTTCTTCTCTCACAAAAATTTATATTTTCAAAAATCTTGGAGATATACATGGTTGCAGTGCGACAGTCAACACATAGTATGTAGTAATAAATTTTTATGAGATCCACATCTCTTTAAGGCATTATGTCAAATAGCTAGCATACCTTATGTATGCTTTTCCCATTTGCTTACATGTTTACATTTTGCATGCATCTAACAAAAAATACACTCCCATTATATTTTGGTGGATGTCCGTGATCTTCTCTAAAGCTTCCATTTTTGAGAGTAGCTCATAGGTTGTTGGCAAAGGTTGTGGAGTTTGTCTTTACACCTGTCAATTACATTTTACTTCAAATATGAATTGTTTTCAAAAAACTCCTTTATTGTAGATGCTTGCATATTTTTTATACATACCTATTAGGGAAATGACAACAGAATCATTTGATAGAAGTATTTTTATGTGTAATGTTTTAGTAGATGACCATATCACTTTCAAAATACCTATTTTGACATAGGCTTAGAGTATGTTAGAAAAGGTGAATTGATATAATTAGATACTTGTTAATTTCATTTGGCGAAATCAATGTTTAGGGAGGATGCCCTTGTCTTTTTTTAACTAGAGAAAATATCAGAATTGGTCAAACCTGGCTATGTGAAATATCAATGAAATGTAGTTTTGAGAGATTTGATAGATTAGGCATAAATCTAATCAATCCATTTTATCTAAACTTGATTGTTATTAAGTATGTTAGATTAAACAATGCATTTTTATTTTATAGATTCATTTAACACCATGCCTTCTAAAAGAATCTCTATAACATGTCCATTCATACATATAATCCCTTTCCAATAGTTGTGAAGACATCGAGGCCCTACCCCAACATTTATGCAAGATTGTATTGTTCTTAAGACCATCTTTCAAATTCAACAGTGTATCCCTCTTAGTTTAGTTTAAAGATTATGTGACATTAGAATAAGAACAAATACATAGGAAATCTCATATAAGAGCAATTTTTGAATATCAATGCATTAATAAAGCTAATACGTCTCAAATTATGTTTCCTCTACATGAGCCCTCCTATGCATAAATTATTTTAAGGCATTTTGAGAGATGTATGACAATTAAAAGAGGTAGGTTGTTGAAGTCATTTTTAATTAATATCATTTATTCAAGAAAGAGTCTTGTCGGATATTTTATTTATATGCCAGAAAAGATATTGCCAAAAACACTTGACACTTTCTAGTAAAGAGTCTCATAATAAAAAAATATAATGAACATTTGTATTATAATTAATTGAAATTCATTTATCTACATCATAAAAAATTAAAAACCAAAAAAAACCAAGGCTTTCATGGTTGCATCACCCACCTCCAACCTAATTTGCAACATAATATGATATTTTCATTGTGTTTTGTGTTTGTAATCCTAGTGTAAAATGAAAACATCAATTTAAGAGCATCAATATGACTGATAAAAAATCTAGGGTTTAGTGCAGGTTTTTCAAGCAATTTTATCCCTAGTAGCCATAGTTGTTGCTTCTTAAAAACCAAAGCATTATTCAACAATTCTTTGTAAATCCATTTAATTGGTGGGAGTAAGAAATAAATCTCAGATACAGAGGCTTTGATTAAGTAGAGATGAGAATAAGCTGTCATTTCATTGAAAAAATGCAAGAGAGAACACAAAAATGGAGTTTATAATGTACAAAAGAAAAAAAAGAAGAAAAACAAAGAGCCACTGAGTAAAAGAATAAATGATGAAGGTTTAACTGTACAAGATGAGAAAAAGAGTAAGAAACAGGAATAACCTCAAGAAAAATAAATTTAGGGGAAGATCATGTGGAAGAAGAAGGTATTGAAACAAAGATGAAAAATGAGAAGAAGCTAAAACATAAACAACCAGAATAAAATATCTAAGACATTTTATTAAATATCTATATGAAAGAACATGGTAAATTAAAAAAAAATAAAAAATCACCAATTTTGGTTGTCTATAAAGTTACATGGAAAGATACCAGAAAAATCTTACCAAAAAGTCTTGACACTTTCTGACAATTACTCCCTCGATTGGAAAACATCTCTAGCATAATAGTATATCGATACAACATCTCTAAAAAATGTGAAGAAAAAAAAGAGTGCAATGAGGGTTTGAAGGAAAGTATCAATGTACATCAACATAGTGTACGAGCAATGGATGATGCCAAGTTTGGATCCCCTATATTATGTATTTGTGCTTGATTAGATTATTTTAAAGTGAAATATTGGAAGGTATTGGATGGAATTATACCCTTCTTTAACTTGGATTCAATGTCCTAACTAACTAAAAACCATGTAAACCAAGGATCAATGTTCTAACAAACTAAAAACAATGTAAATTAGGGTTTAATGTTCCAACTAAAAACCATGTAAATCACCATCTAAAGGAAATTAGAAATGTTTACTATCCCAAGTCATATGGATAAGTCACTTAGGTGCATCTTAGAATTGTTTATATGATTTCAAAATTCCTAGCACTAAGTCTAGATAAAAATGATGATTTTTAGAATTGTGAAAGAAATTCTAATACACAATGAAAAAGCATAACTCGATAAAGTGGATTGTATATGATTGGACTAGTGTTAGGTGTTTTTTTTGTATGACCTCCTTTATTTAGTTTTTAGCCTCTACATCATACTGTCCTTTCTGTAGGAATTTTTTTTCACATTATTTTTCATTTATTGAGCCCTTTTAGATCTCCTTTCCCTCATGCGACCTTTTTTATATGGCTACCCACAACCAAAGTCTAGTTATTGAAGTTGTGACGAATTGTGATTTCGCCTTGAGGGAAACAACCACACAAGTTTGTTCCAAAAGTGTTATGCGAGGTAATACCACTTCCTTAAATGTTTTTTAATCGATGAATTTGATACTACTTGTAAATGGCTTGAAAAATTTTGTTTGGTAAGCTAGTTTTTGGTAAGATTTACTCTAAAAGGGATTCTCAAAACCTCTATTCATTTTATCTAGACCCAACATAGCATAAAGTTGGATGCAATCTAAAATATAGTTAAAGGGATTATTTTATTTATTTATTGTAAAAATTACACATGTTGCAATGATTCTACAAAAATCCTTGACCTGGACATGAGACATTGTGGTTAAAGAACGTATTACACTTAAGGTGTCAGTCTGGGTTGAGTTTCCTTGCCTTCTCAAGTCATGTTGTCACTTTCTAGACCTCATAACCTCCTCTATCAGTTGTGTCATACCCAAGGAACTCTTTAAGTTCTACTTTGCACGACCATAACGACAAGTTTATGTAGAAGTGGATCTTTCTCAGGACCTTGAGGAATCTATCAACATTCAAATGGAAGATAATCTTTATACTTAGATGATGGTATATAATAACTTGCTAAACATTTGCTTCAATTGTCAATCACTTTGTACACAAGATCTGAGATTTCCTAATTTTAGCCACTTGTAACAAAAGTCACTTAAAATCCCTTTGTTAAGATCCCTTAGTAAAATTATGAAGAAGGTTGGACCACTATAGGTTGAAAAACCAACCAGAACAAAGCCACTCTTTCCAAATCCTTAAGGTGTGCTTCTAATAATGTTAAGCCATGAGCTAGTCCATCCCTCATTTTATAGAGCTTCTTTAAGCCCTTCATGACATCCTTTCTTATGCAATTTTTGGTTATTTCCTCAACTTCCAAGGATGTGGTTTACACTCAATATCCCTACAAGTAGATGCTCACTCCAGTTCTCATTTTGGTTTACAAGATAATTTTATTATAACTTCGGTGAATGTTCATATAATTTCTCCCTTTAAGCAAGGTGTCAACATTCTAGCAACCCTCCTCTTTAGCATGAAGAAGGAAATATTCTACTAGATGTCAGAAGATAAATTAATTCTTAATGATTTTCTTCATTCTAACTAGTAACTTGCCACAATGTAAAGAAAACCAAGCAAATACGGATAAATCAGGCTGACGATGCACACCAAGCCCATGGGGGCATGGGGACACGAATTTTCTGCAACCCCACAATGCCCACAATTCAAATAACACTTAGGAAAATTTGGGAAGAAGTTTTACAGGTAGGAAACAAATGCGGAGAAACATGAGGATGTAGAGAAATGATGTCCGGGAAGTACAAGGGCAACAAGTTCTCTAGAAATCCGAAACGTCTACAACATAAAGGAGGACTGCAAAGTTTTCAGAAATAAGACCAATGTGGCAAAAGAGGAGATGCGAAGAACAAAAGGTTCATAAGGACTAGGGACATGAGTGCTCCCAAAAGCTGAAATTACCGTAATATAAAGAAAAAGACCCAAAAAATCAAAGTGCTTAAAAATGACTAAATGATGAGATCATTTCTCTTCCATGAGACTTCACAAAAGCAAACAAATTTATCATAGGAGGCACTTTACCAAAAAAAAAGAAAAATTACACACATTTTTGGGTAAGTGACAACATTTGGATCTTTCTGGGGATTGGACTGACTTAACACATACTGATAACAAGATAGAGAAAAAATACCCCAAAATCTCTAGTTTCATGACAAGGGCTTATCCACTATACAATAAAGTACAAAACAAAACAATGCAGAAGAGACAAAGACAAAGGAACACAAACCAAAAACAAGGACTATACAAGACATATTTACAGGACTTTACAAAGGACTGCCTAATCACCTAAGATTGAAACAATTTCAAATATTGACCACTATATGGTAATGGAAGCAAAGTTCCATCCGTATAGCTTAATTAATAGGAATTTTTACCAACAACATGCTTGATTTTGAAAGGACCAAGCCAGAGAGAATCAAACTTACCATTTTTTCCTCAAGGTTCTCACCTTTTTTCCCAGAGTAGGGAAAATGTCAAATAGTTGTTTCACCTTCTGCTAGTGTGCAATAATTCTATCAACTACCTACAACCTATCCTCATCCAAATTTTGTAGGTACATTACTCTCTTTTCTATAGCATTGGTGAAGTTCTCATCCTCAATAGCTTTCATCAAATATGATGCAGACAATTCCATTGCTATTGGAAGTTGGGCTTCTTTCTTATATACCAATTGAAATGAAGACATTCCAATTGCTCTCCTTGGTGTGATCATGTCTTCCTGTAGAGCATCATAGATATTTTGTGCCAATTCGTCTGTGAATCATTAACAAGTTTTCTTATAATTGTCTCCAAATTCTTATTGGTTGATTCAGATCACCCATTCCCTTGTGGATAATAGTCTGAAGAATGTGAAAGGGAGATTCCATAGCCACAAAAAAATTCAATCAACTCATGAGAGGAAAAATTTGGGGCATTATCTATGATAAGCTTGTTAGGAACTCCAAGTATGACCAAGATGTGCTATTTGATGAAGTCACACACTACTTTGGAAGTGGTTCTTTTGATTGTGATGGCTTCTACCCACTTTGTGAAGTAGTCATTGTCTATTAAGACATGTGTGTGTTATGCACTTGAAGTAGGATTAAGAGTACCTGTAAAATCCAACCCCCACTATTGATAGGGCTCTTTAATTTACACTGGTTCGAGAGGCAAAGTGGCTAGTTTTGGTCTACCTACAAAATTCTAACAAGCTTCACACTTTAAGACCCACTTTGTTACATCCTAGAAAATTAAAGGACACTAGTAACCTGTACGGAGAATTTTATGTGTTGTTACAGAAGATGAAATATATGGCCTCCACAAGCCTGATTATGAAACACCCTCAATAACCTCTTCTGCTACTCTCTATCTACACACCCAAGAAATCTTCCATCAATTCCTCTCTTGAATAATGAATTATCATAGAGTACATATTGTGTAGATTGCAGGTTAACAAATCTTTTTTCTTCAGCACTTAAATGTGCCGAACATTCTCCGTAGGTAAGAAAATGTGCAATGTATGCATACCATTCATCTGTTGAACTAAAGGAAAATAACATTTGGGACAATAACAACTTCTTCTTCATATGATTAATTCCTAACACGATTGGCAAACAAATCATAGAGGCCTTTACCCAGGACAAGGTTAGTTGTCTTGATATCAAGGTCATATTCTTGGACCTTCACCACCCAATTACCTCATTTTCACCCAAATTCCTCTTTTGTGAGAATTGACTTAACTGTCGTATCAGGCAGAAACACAATTGAATGATAATTAAGGATGTAAAAGTGAAATTGCTTTAATGCCTTTACCACAACAAAAGTATGTTTCTCCATCAGTGTATACTTCAGTTCATGGGCCTTTAAGACATACTTCATGAACGCAATAGGCAATTCACATCCTTAAGGATTCTTCTACACTAAAATGGCTGCCAAGGTGTGCTTAACATTATAGCAATAGATTATGAAATCCTTTTCAAAGTTAGGATAAACAAGAATGGGAGTATTGACAATAGCCTTTTTGATGTTTTCAAAAGCATCATTTCCCTCGGTAGTCTAGCAAAAATATGGCTTTGCTTTCACCATTTGAGTTATGCTCCTAGCTAATTCTACAAAATCAAGGATAAATCTCATTAGAAAATTAATTTTGCCAAAGAAAGAGTGCACACCTTTATTTCTTGTCGAAAGAGGAATCTTTTGAATGGTTTGGACCCCTTATGGATCAATTTTGATTCCATCCTTGGAAATAAAGTGCCCGTGAAATTTTCCCTCTGTGACACCGAAGATATATTTCTTTGGATTTAAATAAAATTCGTGGTCTGTACACTTTTGAAGAACATATCCTAGGTGGTAAAAACAATCTTCTCTTTTTTTGGAGAAAAGAGTCAAGTCATCAAGATATATCACTATACATTTACCTTTCAAATCATTGAAGGCCATATCCATCACCCTCTATAAAGTTGTACCTACGTTGATGAGACCAAACGACCATTCTTCTATAAGTAAAGGTGCCCCAAGGAGTTGAGAAGGTAGTTTTGTGTTAGTCCTAAACATCAACCTCAATTTGGTTGTAGCCTGAGAATCCATCAAGCATGGACAACATTTCTAAATCAGTGACAACTTGGAAGATTTGGTCCATCATAGGTAGAGGATAATTATCCTTAAGAGAGGCCTGGTTTAAATTCCCGAAGTCCACACAAATTCGAATCTTATCACTCTTATTTCTTATAGGCACAATGTTGGATACCCAAGCTGAGTGATGAATAGGAAAGATTATTCGAGCATTCAGAATTTTTTGAATTTCTTGTTAGATTGTACCTACAATTTTAGGATTATATTGCCTTTGCTTTTAACGGAATGGCTTGATTCCTAGCTTCAAGGGGATATAGTGTTGCATTTCCCTTAGTTTGAAAATTTTCCAATCATCATACGAATAATCTAGTACATATGTATACTTCTTAAGCAATTAAACCATTTTCTTCATTTCTTCCTTAGTATAACATTTGCCAATGTTTACAAATTTAGGCTTCTCTTCACTCCCAATGTCAACTTTCTCAAGCTAATTGATTAAGCTCATATGATACCTTTGCTTTGATATATCTATCATGCTTGTCAAATATATCTTCTAAACTTACTATCCCTCTAGGTATCTTGTTTCCTTTCAATCTTATGCAACCATCTTTATTAAATTCTTCTTTGACTCCTTCAGACATGGAAGATGAAACAAACTCAAGATAACTATCTTCACTTCCTTCAAAGTATAACTGGATAAAATTGTCTTTGAGTTCTAAGAAGCAAATCATGTGTTGATCATCATCAAACACTTTCCAATTATTTACGTTAACCGGGACACTTGGTCTATGTATCATTTCAATTTGTAAATTTACCTTGAGCAAAGTACGGATGAGGAATAAGTAGCGACTCGGAAAGTGCTAGAGAATATGCCCCTTGTATTCTCTTCTCTTGGTATAATGTTGATAGAAAATGCATCCAACAATTCAACTGAATCCCAGACCAAGTTTCTATACTGCTTTAGTCTTTTGTTTTTTACTTGTAAGGTCCCTTTAATTTGCTTAATAATGAGTTCAACATCACCATGAGCACTAAGATTCTTAATCCCTATTTCCCTTACTACCGCTAGGCCAAGAAGGAGGGCCTCATATTCAGAAGTATTATTTGTGTTTTCAAATTGAATATTGTAAGAGAAAGTGTGGGATTTTCCTTCAGGAGAAGTCAAAACAATACCAACTAAAGGAAAACTACCATCAAATTCCAGAATCCAAACACCATTGGGATCCGCAACCACCACCTTAGGAGCTTTAGCCTCATCTCCAAAAATGATCATACAATTTCCATGACCAATACATTCATATAAGATTTGTGCTTTGTTATCATTAGTCTTCTGCTGAATATATTTTACTTGTCTCTCCATTAGAAATTTCTTCATTTGTCTATTAACAGGAATGAGAGTGATGACACCCTAAAATTTACAAAGCAAATAACAAAGCTAATCAAGGAAGGCTAACATCATTGCCACCTAATAGCTAAGGATTATAAGTCTAAGAATGCAACATTAAGATAAAAGCTAAAAGGAATGTCTAATTAGTATGAAAATAATGCAAAACTAACTAAACATGCCTACTAATATGATTAACTACCTAACATGAGTCTAAATAGACCTAAGGGGAAATCAAATGGTTATGGTTGCTACTCAAAAAATGGTGAAATGACCTCTCCAAATGACTTGTTAAGTCACTTTAGATATTCATCTACTAACCTTGTTGAAGGTTATACACAAGGATTGGACTTGGCTTAGAAATCATATGTATTATATGAGATGCAAATCAAAGCATGATGTAAAATATAAAGGAATGAGGAGCACACTTTTTATATTTTTCCTTTTGGGAGAAACTTGTATTTTGGTGCATGTGGGACTAAAAGTCCCAAATTAGATTAGAATTACTAATCGTGATTAGGTTTTGCTAATCACAATTAGTGAATTACCAAGTGATTAAGAGGTATGAAGCCTTAGTCAACTGCTAGGGTCAACTAGGAGGCTAAGACAAGCTTCTGAAGCTTGTTGAGACATTGTGGAGGTGAATGGGGTGATTTGCGTGCATTTGGCAATAAGATTACAAAAGTGGAATTTAGGTGTTTACGTTTTCTCCTGTTTGAGGTGAAGTTAGTGTCTTCACTTCAAATATGGTAGACAAACATAAACAGGTAAATTTTTGAAGAAAAATTAGTAGGATGAAGGATACCCCCTCATGTGTCGATAGGGTGATAGAAGAAGTCAATTGATGATTGAAAATATGATTGAAATGGATAGAAGAAAATAGGTTAGAACGGGTGTGAAACCCTTAGGTATTGAGAAGGAATAAGGATAGGGATAAACGTGGTTGTTTATTACCCCAGGTAAGTTATAGAAGAAAAATTAGTAATGGTAATAAATGATAATGGAGACGAAATGATTAATGGAGAAATATAGGACAAGCCCAAACTTTGCATCCAACCTTTCCATAAGCAACCTGGATATATCATTTTGCCCCTATGTCTACATCATCGACTTTTATTGAAATGAACAAAAATGTAAGATAACATGAGAAGCTAAATTACCAACATTTATCTATTGCTATGTAACTCTATGCAACATACATAATGCAATGCAATACGAGAAGGTAAAATGATATCTAACTCAAATGCAACATAAAAAATGTAATGCAATATGAGAAAGTAAACCAACTAACCTAACAGAAAAACTAGTACAATCACATGCACTCAAATAAACAACATTTAAGACAGTTGCACCAATGTTTTTGTTATCAAGTTGCAGTTCCTGAATGTTTGTGTTGTAACGATAAGGGTTAAAAATGGTGCCCCAAGCAATAACACATGTGAGGGGAATAACGAAGGACATGAGTAGTCCCATAGAAAAAATTTTGTGCACTACGACACAGTCTCTGGCATATCACTATTGCACGAGAGTATTGACATCGCATGCAACTGAGCTTTTGTTAATGGAGGTAGATCACAATGATCCACAATTCGTTTGAGACCAAAACAAGCAAGAATCGTAGAAAGATACTTTTGTAAGACATATTTCAACGTTCGAGGACTATGCAATTAACACACGATTTAGTCGCATATATGTTGTTTACCATTTTTTGCAATTTTTTTAATTTTTACAATTTTTTGGATTGTTTTAATGATTTTTAATTTTTTTATTATTTTAATTTTTACGAAAGAAAATATTATAGAAGAGATAACTAAGTTGCGAGACAACGCTAAAAGTGGTTGTAAGGCAAAAATATGCCTCATGTAGTAGAAAAGGCCATCAGGAAGCAAAAATATGCCCCAGTGTAGCGAAATCGTGCTGAAAAATATTTATTTATTAAAAATAATCACCGTGGTAAGTGTTAGAGGAGTTTCCAAAGAAATACGACTATCTCGAGGCACTTTGGGAGCAAGAAACACACCGCAGAAGGTAAAAAATGAGCATATAAACCATCATGACAAGTTATTTACCACATTTGCTTACCATTTGACTATTGATTTGAGCTTTGACCTACGGGAGGAAATGACAAGGATAGTGAACTGGAGGCACCGTGTGGACCACATGAGGGACTACCTAAGGATCACAACTGATGGACCACAGGTACACAACTACTCTTTTTACTCTGGTAATTCAAATTTTTGAATTTTTAGCTAAAAACATGTATTTTAGGCTAAATTAGGGCAAAACTGGGGGGAGCCTATGTTGGTGCAGCGTGGGTGCCTGGGTGTCTATACATTCGTGCATTTTAGCATTTTATAAATTTTATTTACAGCATGGGCGCTTGAACACCTATGTTGGCAGACATTTTTACATTTTTTAATTTTGTTTTTGCAGCATGGGCACCTATGTTGGTAGACATTTTTATCTTATCCTAAATTTTTTACTGCATCAGGGGCGTTTGGGCACCTATGTAGGGAGAAATTGTGATTTTTTGCAATTAAAAGGCCATGTAATGGCGCCTGGGTACCTATTCCTGGGGAAGAGAGCTCATGTGCAACATGTAAGGTCGTTTGGGCACCTATGTGTAATGCAGTTTTGATATTTTTATTTTTTATTTTTTGATTTTGCCTTAGCGCATGAGCACTTATGCACCTATACTAAAAAAATAGCACTGGTGCACGCAAGGAGGAACCCATGCATAAAAGACAATTTAAAATTCTTTTTAGGCAAAAAATTAGGCTTTAGAAAACCCTACGTAGAAGAAATAGGTGAATTATTCAAAAATTTAATGATGGAATAAAAGAATAACACGATAAACTAGACCTTTAGAAGAAATTACATTGTCAAATAAAAGATAGATTATAATAATTGACTTGACTGGCTCCATAAATGCACTTGGATGCGAGAGTGGCATGCATGAATTAGACCTATGAGGCCACCTTCGGATGTCGAGACCGGATTTTCTTAAAGATCACCATGGATGTGACATGTTTATCATATATAGCTCATATGCCACATATTACTTTTGATCACATTCTGCTCACATCCTTAGCTGAGAGATGGTATTGCAAGAGCCAGACTTTCAGACTCCTTACTGGCGAGATGAGTGTTACACTAGAGGATGTTTGGCAGATCCTGCGAGTTTTGATTTGGGGTCGTTTGGTTACCTACAATGGTTTCCTGAGCTAGGTTGAGCATTATACAAGCATGATATTTGGAGTGACCGATATCCCCCACTGAGATGTCAGTTGTGGTTAGGAGATGCATGGCCGACCTGTGGCTAGGACGGGTCCCCGTATATTTATTATCTCTTGTTAGCAGCATGTTACTACCCGACAAGATTGATGCACAATTCCCCATGGGCCTTATTGGAGTGATCCAAAACCTGCTTCAGGGTAGGGTGTACTACTGGGGTTAGTGTATATTGGCTCACTTATATTATGATTTGCACTTGATAGCCTATCACAGACAGAGGAAATTGGGTTCTGCTACTTTACTACAAATCTGGGCTTGGGATCATATTACTGTAGGCCACCCCTTAGGAGCTTTTAGAGCTCAAGTCATTGGAGATCCTTCCCTCATATATTGGGTTCTAGATGGAGATGATATTCATAGCCACAGGGGGGACACAGATTACTACCGAAAATAGTTTGATGAGTTACAGCCCCATATGATCACATGGCGGCCATACAGGCTATATCAGTGGCCATAGGATGCAGATGAGTTGAGGGCAACTGCAGTGGACCATTTTATCATTTCAAGTAGGGGCCACATCTTAGAGTGGTAAAGGGTGGACCAGGTCCAACGTCATTTTGGTCTCATCCAGGGGATTCCATGTAATGAGATGTTGTACACATGCCGGTATAGATATTATTTTGATATGGGACCCCAAATTAGGTTGGACCAAGCTCATACGAGCTTTCATAGGTAGTCCCATAGCTTTGGGTACAACGGGCACAAATAGTAGATCCCGAGACTACACAAGACTATGCACTGTGGTTTGTGTTAGTGTTGCCACATAGATTTAATATTCCCTAAGAGATATTGGATGCAACAACATAAGAGGAACATGTTCCAAATCCATAGGTACATGCACAAGAATAGTTATAGGTAGGACCATACATGGGGGGTACCAGTGCTGAAGGTGCTAGTATAAAAACATATCTTAGTATAGCAGTGGGTAGTGGTGCAACCATAGGTGTTTGCAACATGGATGCCAGTGTAGGATCCAGGGCAGGCACCTCCATCACCTCTTCACGTGAGTCTACAAAACAGTCCACTAGGAGGTGGGGGAGATGGTTGGGGTGATGAGGATATGGAGGAGGATTTTCCAAATGTACATGATGTGTAGGGTATGCATGATATACAAGATGGACTTGATATATAGGCTGGTGGATAGGTAGCTACCTTGCAACAACAATTACAACAGGTGACAACTTTATAGCTCCAGATGGTAGTTGAGAGGGATTAGGCCATTACAGAGAGAGATCGGGCCCTCACAGGTAGAGATCAGGCCATCACAGAAAGAGATCAGGGCCTCAAAAGATGGGGATAAACTTGTGATAGAGTGAGATCAAGCCAGGACAAAGAGATTACAGTCCTCGACAGAGAACGATCAGGTGATAGTAGATAACTTGTAGCTACAGGTAGAGTGGGCTTAGGTTATAAAACATCAGGGTATAGCTATAGAAAGAGTGAGATCAAGTTATAACAGATCAATTATAGATACATATAAAGCGAGATCAGGATACAGTAGATTGGTCACAGCTATAGACAAAGCAATATCAAGCTATAGAAGATCGGTCTTAATAGTGGATAAAGTCAGTTCACATGAGGGCAGAGCATGACACACTACAACAGGTAGACACATCTTTAGGGGTGCAGTTGATGATTTGGCACAATGATACTGTAGCAGGTGAGGCCACCTATTATAGGATGTAGTATCATGCGGTTGTTCTAGCCAAGCAGAGAGTTCATGAGTATGGTCAGATAACAGGCAGTAGATCACGATCCAGATCTCATAGACCATCATGATCAATGCGATCTGTAGAGGGTCCTTCAGGATAACCAGCTTTAGAGTAGCACAGGTCATCTCAGCATGATGTAGTTTAGCACGAGTTAGTTCAGTATGACGCAACACCTTCTGTACGTTTAACACCTCTGTTGCCCCCGCCTAGCAACATACTCATACTAGGCAGCCCTGACGTGGGTGAGAGTCGTGGTTGACTTTCTTACTAACATACCAGATGTACTACTTTCTTTTTGGTATACTACCTCGTGATGAAGGCATACTTTTATACGGATGTATATGTATTGTTTTTTATCATGCCTCGTGATGAAGGCAATATTTTGCATGGATGTCCATGATGACTCATTATATCAGATGTATATGGAAATTTAAATTTTTGATGATGTATGATGATATATGTTTTCTTATGAGATATTAGGTTGAACTTATTGCATTATGTTTGTATCACATGTTAGTATTTTTGATATTGGTGTGGGGGGGATAGATTTGTGATCATGCGCAAGCCCTCTTGCCCCATTGGTGATATATTATTTGATGATTAGCTTCAGTATACATGTGTGATGTAGAATTATCATTTATTGATATATGATGTATAGATGTGATGGTTATATGCGATGTGACAATGAAGTGATAACATAATGTACAAGCAAAAATTAACAAGCACAAGTTGACATGTCTAATCAAAGCAACACATTTATTTACAAGTATGCCATATAAAGTAAATTCAATGCCATGAACTACAAATGAAAGTAACATTCAATCTAAGTAAGCAAGTGAATTTAATCTAAAACACACAATACGAAAAATTAATGTAGCTAAAAACCATACAAACCAACAACTAAAAGTAAGCAAACTATTACTTTGTTTTTATGGGATAGTTTTGGGACGTTTTTTGTTGTTTTTGGTTTTATCTCTAAGACAAATTTTCTGTTGTTTTGGGGTTTTCTATTAAACCTATCCGAATGTTTTGATTTTTCCAAAGGACATATTTATATGTTTTGGTATTTTCAAAAGTTATACGAGTGTTTTTTATCTTTTCTCAACAATTTTCCAAAGTGAATGTGCAAGGAAATGAAGAAATGTGGATGCCCCTAGTGTTAGATGGGACGTACAAGGGAAGAATGCCACGTGGCATATACCAGAAGTGACACTGTGAAGTTTCCCCCAACATTATATGGGTTCATTCAATGTTAAATTATTCACATTCAAAAGGTTAGATCAACCGGATCAGGGAAAAGAAGGATAGGCTCACAAGGGACTTAGAAAAAGGAAAATTCCAGCTTAGGACAAAGTTTTCGTACTTCTAAACCTGAAATTATTGTGAGAAACGAACCCTCCCTTAGTGCCAAAAACTGGTTTTCACTAAAGGACTTGTCCAAAAGTGCTACCATTGCGTGGTTTTCACTATTGGACGCACCTGTTTATTTATATATATATTTTTCTATTTTTATACTTTTTTTGCTTTTCTTGATTTCTTAGAGTTCCCATACTTAAGCATAGAAGTACTTAAGATGTATTGCATTCATGGGTTCTCAAAGCTCTTGGCCATCTGAATAGGCAAGCTTATAGGCACCTGGACCAAACTTGGCAACCACAACATATGGTCCTAGCCAATTGGGCTCAAATTTACCTTTCTTTTCTTGATCCTTATTGTTCTTCTGATTCTCTTTTAACACCATATATCCTACCTCAAACTGATGAGGTATGACCCTTTTGTTTTAGCTTCACTACAATGAATCATGATACACTTTAAGGTGGTTAATGGCACGAAGGCATTTCTCATCCAATAGCTCCAACTCTGCCAATCAGGATACTTTATAATGTCCTCTTCATTAAGGTAATCCCTTAGCTTAAGACACAAGAAGAGATCTTGATCTCTAAACGTAAGACATCTTCTAAACTGAATACCAAAGAATATGGAGTTGCACCTGTAGGGGTGTAGATAGAAGTTTTGAATTCCTAGAGGGCAGGGTGAATCTGCAGATGCAAGTTACGGCCAATGGTATTCACCATCTTCTGCATAATGCGAATTAAGGTTTTGTTGGAAGATTTGGCTTTCCCATTACCTTAAGGGTAATAAGGGGTCGAAAAATTAAGGGAGATTTGAAAGCGTTTGCAGAGTTCTTTCACAGTTTTATTCTTGATTGACTTACCATTATCAGTGATAATAGAAGAAGGGATACCATATCGACAGATGATATGATTCATTATAAAATTATAAATTTAGGGACCTTCTGTATAGGTAAGAGGAACAACCTCTACCCATTTTGTAAAGTACTTTGTGGTAGTTATAATGAACTTATGGTCATCTAAGGAGACAGGATTAAGTTTCCCTATTAGATCGAGACCCCACTTTGAGAATGACCAGGGTGTCATAATTGGTTGCAAGGATTGCGTCGGTGCATGTATCAAGTTTCCATATTTTTGACAATCCACACACTTCTTCACATATTGACAATAGTCATGCTCCATGTGGTAGGAAAATAGTAGCCTACTATGAGTATTTTCTTTGTAAGGATGTTCCAATTAGTATGAGATCTACATATGCCTTCGTGCACCTCCTTGATTGCCTTGGATAGATTCATCAGAATTTAAACAATGCAAATAATTCCCATCGTAGCCTTGATGGAAGAGGGTGCCCCGAAGTAGGGTGTAGCGGGCTATACACTAGATGAGGTTGCACTTCTCATCATGGGAAATGTTAGTAGGAAAGGTTCCATTATAGAGATAGTTAAAAATTTCATTGTACCACGGTGAAAAGGGACCAACAACTTCACACACTAAACAGGAGTCTGATATATCATATGTTGTTGTTCTTATATTTTCAACAAATAATGGCATATCATTGTTACTTGATGGAATGATCAAAATATATCCTACCATAGCCATGACCATCTCCTGCTCTGTTCTGGGCTCTTGGTAAATGCTTAAAGAATTATTTCAAGAAATCAACCATTCTTTTATATTGAAACAATTTTTAATTCTTGACCTTATATTCATCCATGACCTGTTTAATAATAAGCATTGAATCACCAATGCAATTAACTAATCAGATATCCAATTTGATAGCTAACTTCATCCCTAGGATGAGAGCTTCATACTCCACTATATTATTGGTGCAAGGGAACCCAAGTCTAAATGCCTATGGAATCAAGTCTTCTGTGGGAGTGATTAGCACAAATCCCTCACCTAAACCATGAAAGGTACAAGAGCCATCAAATTATAATCGCTAAACTATAGATTCTTTAAGGAAAATGATGGATGCATCTGGTAGATCTAGACTCAAGGGTTTAGTACCTAGTAGTCGAGCTTCTGCTAGCTGATATGCTAACACATGTACCTTTACTATTTTTTTTATGGATGCACTCAATGTCTAACTCACTTAATAAGATGATCTAGCTGACCATCTTTCCATTTATTTCTGGTTTAGACAATAAGTATTTTAGAGGGTCAAACTTTGAAATAAGCTTGATTTGATTGTTAATCATATATTGGTGTAGCTTCTGGAAAGTAAAAACCACGACTAGACAAACTTTCTCTATTCGTGGATAATTGAGCTCATATGCTATCAAAGTAGAAAAAAAAAAGGCTAGACAAGCTTTCTCAATTTGTGGATAATTGAGCTTATATTATATCAACGTCTTGTTCAAATAGTATACAACTTTTTCTCTTTGCTCTTTATCATACTGGGCCAACAATGCCCCAATTGCAAAATGTGTAGCGGTTGTAAATGCAACAAGGGTTCTCCTGCCGTGGGCGGCATGAGAACATGGGGTTTAGCCAAGTATTCTATTAGCACAACAAATGTTTGTTGTTGTTTTGTCCCCCAAGTGAAACTAATATCCTTTTTAAGAATATGTGTGAACATATGACACTTGTCTACTAGCCGTGAAATAAACCTTCTAATGGCCTGAATTTTCCCTTGTAAGCTCCGGAATTGTCTAATATTCTTAGGAGGAGGCATTTCTATGATACTTGTGACCTTTGCAGGGTTCACTTCTATTCCTCTCCTTAACATAATGAATCCTAACAAATTCTGAGATAACACACCAAAGACACACTTCTTCAGGCTAAGGCAGACTTTCTAGTCTCTTAGGCGTTGAAAGATACGCCACAAAATTTCTGGGTGTTCCTCTTAAGTTCTAGATTTAACTAGTATATCATCTATGTAATCTTCCATGATGTCACTTATCATATCATGAAATATTACAGTCATTGACCTTTGATATGTAGCGCCTACATTCTTAAGGCTGAAGGGCATGACTTGGTAACAAAACATCCCCCATGGGGTTGTGAAAGTCATTTTGTGTTAATCTTCTTCTGCAATCTTTATCTGATTATATCTTGAGAAACCATCCATGAACAATAGCATCTCATAACCAGTCATAGAATCGACGATCATGTCGATGTTAGGAAGAGGAAACTCGTACTTTAGAAAATCTTTGTTGATATCTTTGAAATTGGTACACACTCTAATACTAACTACCTTATTTTGTATTGAGACCACGTTGGAGATCCACTCTAAGTAGTCGATAGGCCTGATGAAGCCTACTTCTAGTAACCTTTCTAGCTCTACCTTTATTAGTAGGGCGACACGAGGGTGCATCTTACGAAGCTTTTAATTTATAGGGTTAGCATCCGGGTGCACAACAAGATTATGTACCACTAATGCAGGATCAAGTCCTGGCTTGTTAGCATAAAACCAGGAGAAGATATCTACACACTCTCTCAAGAGTCCTACAAATACTTTGTGTTCTTTGGCTGAGAGTGAAGCTCCCAACTTAACTATCCTCGGCAGCTCATGTGTGCCGATGTTAACATCTATTGTATCTTGCACTATTAACTTTGAATCATCCCCAATGTGTGTAGGATCAAGATGAATATTGAGATCCTCTTCTATCAAAGGTGGCTCAGAGAGATCTTCATCTTAAGTGGGTATTCTATTTTATCCATAGGTTGTTATGCTTGTTTTTCCACAAGCACCTCAAAGAGGTGTTTCGCTATAGGACTTCCCCTTTTTATTTCTGTAAGGATTTTCTTTGGAAAATTTTCCTTTTCTCTTTTTTTACTTAAATGTACACACAACTCTACCTTGTCTCTGAAGAACATGCATGCGTTAAGCTGAATGGAGAGCCCCTTCTTGTGATCATTTCTTGGAATATTATCTCTGATTCCCAGGAACTCACTAATGGCCTCATCATTCTGAAACTCATCAATAGGTTTGTGGTATTGTTGATCCCATTCACAAGTGATGGGTAGATGAGGGTTAATGTCTAAGTTATAGGGGATACAATGGGTGTAACATGGGTTCTAGTAAGGATATCCATATTGGTGAATAGGTTCGTAGAGGCAAGGTCTTCGTAAAGACTACACCAGGAATATGTTTCGTTTTCATTTCTTGATAAACTATCATCACGATCAGAAGAGGCATACTTTTCATTTGAAGAGTGAGACTCATATAAATGGATGCCTATACCTGAATTACGCATTATACGATGAGGTATTGTAAGAGCCTATAATGGACATTGTTCTTGGCGGCCACAACTGTTTCCTTTTTACCTCATGGTAAGCATTATTCGATTAGGAATAGGATACTTAGGTGACTTATAGCATGTAACCATGTCATCATCATTAGGATGGAACACAATATCTTTAAGAAACCTCTCGTCCTCTAGTAAGCTGCTAGGAGTAAATTTTTTGAAAGGGCAAGTCTCCCTTGATCTTTAGGACTTTGAAACATAACCTACCATGCGCTTGGGCTGATAGCGGAATGTTTTGAACCATTAGGGCCTGTTGTATATTATACTCTCCACAGTCACTTGATTTGACCTTCATCTCCCATGCAGAAAACAAGTTTCGTAGGTGGAAGCACCGTTCTCATTGTTAGACAAGGTATTTAGATCCACTCATGAAGCGAGAGCCTCTGACTAAATAGGAATAACAATCTTTATAGAGGGACACTCGTAGATTGTAGGAAAATAACCCAAAAATTCTCTATAATGAGAAAATGGTTGGGGATCCCCCTGTATGGTAAGTGTGTTTCCCTCATGTTGCAACTTTAAACATTGATGATACATTGATGGCACAACTTGCATGGAATAAATCCATGGGTGACCGAGTAAGACATTGTAATGGAGTTCTAGATCCAAGACATGGAACTTCATATCATGTGTTATGTGACCTAATTCCAATGAGAAAGTGATCATTCCAGCTGATTGTTGTTCTTCATCGTCATACGCGTTGATAGTGATGACCTTTGTTTCCAGATCAGATTTTGTGTAGCCTAGTCGACAAACTAGTTTGAGAGTACATATGTTAAGACCTGATCCATCATCCACAAACACTCTCTTAACCTTCTTACATTTAATGATTTCCTCAATAAGTAAGGGCAAGTTATGTGAAGGATTTTCAACTAAGGTTTCTATGGGGATGAAGGTTATATGTTTTACCAGAGTGATTTGTACTACCATGGCCTGTAAATGTGTTGGGTCAACATCAATGGATACTCATGATTCGTGTAAGGTTTTGTAAAGTATATCCTTATGAATACTAGAGATCTTTAAATGTTCCAATATTGAAATCTTAGTTGTAGTCTTCTCTTGTTTATCTAACACATCATAGTGACTCTCTTGAGGAGGAGGAGGAGTAGGTTTAGAATTTATAACAAGGTGAGCTCATTGTGTTGCCATGATACACTCTCTTCTTTTAATTCTAATTGTATTGATTTTCTCAGTAAGTGGGTCAACACAACCTATCAAAAGCATCAAAATGGTCTTTGTTTGACACACAATTAGCATTTTTATTCTGAGACAATCGCCCCTGATCTGGATTTTTTTTCTTCATGATTGGGAAAAGGATCTTTGAAGATCCCTAAGTTTCCATTTGAATATTTGGCAGCAACAACGGTTTCTACTTCAATATCATCGTTGTCGACTAGGTCTTGAATATAGTATTTTAACATTAAGCACTTATTAGTTTTATGACCTTTAACATGGTGAAACCCATAGAATTCATTATCTCTAAACCATGATGATTTAGGTGCATCATCTCCGTAGGGCCATGTTTCAGGGTATTTTACCATGTTTACAACCTCTAACTATTTCAATATAGATGATATGAATTCAGAAAGAGGGTTAAAAGTATGACATTTATACTTAGTATGTGGATTACCCTTTGCAAATTTCAAAGGTGTGTGGTTCTGAACGGCTTGCACCCACTTAGAATACACTATCCCATCACTAACGCATGTTTGTTCTTATTCTGAACAAACTTTGGTTTCTCATTAGATTTAGAGTTGTTATGATTGTAGGAGAAAGGTTTTAGAGCCCCTAAGGCTAACAATGCTTTTTCAATTTGAATCCCTTTCTCGATTACCTATTCAAATGTGTTGTCACAACGCATTTGCAAGTGGAACGTAATGTCTAGATGGAGGTTGGGAAAAAATATGCCTATCAACTATTTTTTGGGTATGGAGCAAGGAAAGTGGCTAGCTAATCCCCTCCATCATTATAAAAATGCAGCGAATTTTTCATTATTTTTTTTGTTTCACATTGTAAAGATCCAACATGGTGACATCATTCTCTATATTAAAAGAGAAGTGTCGTATGAGACTTTATGCTAGTTCTAACCATGTTGATATGGATCCCTTAGGGATGTGTATAAACCATTCTAGTGTCGTTACTCCTAAACTTCATGGAAAGAGGCATAGAAGATAATCTTCACTAAATGCAACCTTTTGGCATGCCATATAAAAATCTATAATATGGTCACGAGGGTCACATTTTCCCTTATACTTGTCAAAATTTTGAAAATCAAAGTGTCTTGGGAAATTTATCTATTACATGGCTATGTCAAATGGGTAGGGACATAACTGATCGAACCAATACTACTTGTTATTGTTACCGGTTTGACCCTCTTGTAATGCTTGAAGGGTGTTCTTCATAGTTGACCACTCTTGGTTGAAAAGTGGATCTTGTGTGGGTGGCATAGGTCTATACGTAGGATTAAATATAGGTGTATTTCCACCCCTATTCTCTGTGAGAATTTATTTGTAATGATATCTTTGTACCTCCCGTCGAGGAGTGTTTATTGGGAACTCATGTAATGAAGCTTTAAGTTTTTCCTTTGGTATAACATGCTTCAACACTTTGGGTTGTTCCTTTTGTATATGGGATGCCAAACTTGCCAATTGGCAAGTGAGGGCTTGGACCTGTAGCTCTAATGTTACCTCTTGAATAGGTATTTAATGACGATATTTGTTAGGAAGAGGTTATGAATGATAAACATGTTCCTCATTGTCTTCACAAATTATTCTAACAGCAAGTATATGATAATATCCATCGTTTTCAAATGATACCTCCTCATTATTATGTGGTACAAAAGTAGAGGCAAGACCTAGATTTAAACTTTCATTGATAATACAATGAGGTTGGTCTACTTCCTCTTCTATACGAATCATTCCAGCAATGAGAGAAGGATCTAATGTCAAAGGTAACTTAGCTTTGAGTTTCATAACACACATAAGAACCTCATGTTTGTTTTGGAAAATGTAATCGCCAATATTAGCAAGATGATGTTCTAGATTCATAGGAGGAGAGTCCTCTTCTCCACCACTATGGTAAATCATGAGATTATCCTCCAAAAGAGGGTTTTCACCTACAAATATATAGGCTTCTAATCTTCGGGATCCCATTCTCCTAGTAGGCATACTTGAAATAGGAGGTACAACGTGACAAACTTCTATTAAGGTTTAACAAAAAGGGACCTTAGTTAAATTTTTGGCACCGTAACGACACTAAATCGTCACAAAAAGGATGACTATAAAATAACCTCAAATCTACTAGGTCAATGTGACCCTAAGAACCAAATAATAATGAACAAGCTACCCTAGCAAGGTAATATCTACCATAATTTTTTCCAGAACAATACAATGATGTAAAATGATCAACTTCAGTCACAAAAGATAGTTTACTCATTGAGATTTACGTAGATAGGTTTTGACACCAAATAGTGACAACACAATACTATTAGTTAGGTCAAGTTTGCAAACAAAAAATACCTAAATGATAAGATAATGTTGGCGTGATCTTCTAACAAGATGTATTGAAAACCAGTTTCTAAATACTAACAAATTCTAAGTTTTATAAAATGGATGATAACAATGTGAGCAATGTAATGACACTATTCAGACATGTGAACCAAGATTTTAGAAGAGTAATATTTTTAGTGTCAAAATGATGTTATCGTGATGCTAGCCATGTATACTCGACACTAAAAAAAAATCAAGACAAGGCGAGGATGTAAAAAACTATGTCTAAGTATAACAAGGATTTGCTAAGCGTGTGAGTAGTGTAACAATACAATATATAGATTTAGGCCTAATTCCATAATAGAAATAAGACCTAAATATCTCAGTTGTATGGCTATAATGTGGGTAGGTAAAAAACTCAAAAGAATACAAGAATGAAACCACCTAACTATGATAAATATAGATGTGTTTGAGATAAGGGGGCCTACTAGATCACGAGTAGGTACCATGCAGACTTTCAACACTTGCGCTATGGTATTGTAACCTAGTCACACAAGTAGAATATATAAGTGGTGGACATGTGATATTTAGCGATATCCAGTATATTTTGTTTCCTTTTGTCCAAAAATGGGAAACAAGAAAACAAGGGTGCAGACCGAGTAGTGTTGAAATAAGCTTGGTGTTATTTTGGTAGAGTTTCACCTTATCTTAGGAACAAGTGAAAAACTAGGACAAGAAGTAGATTTTGTGATGAAATATCATGCGGTTTCAACTATAAGATATTATTTCCCTTGTTCAAAAAACAAGAGTTTGAATCTAACAACATTGTCACTTTGTGAGAGCTCTCAACTATAACAACTAAGACAAAAACAATGGCTCCAAGATGGAAAGCTTCCTAGGCAGTTCTCTCTCTAGGTGTCAAAAGATATTTAGGGTGAGCTCAGTTTGCCAAGGTTTTCCTAGGATTATCCTAACTTTACTTTACCCCCTTTAGTATAATGAGCATTGAAGTGTGTTCAATTATACTTTCACTAGGGTCATGATACATATATCTTTGACTCTAATCTCACCAAGGCGTACTAATCAAGTTGGTAGTGTGGAGCACTTTCCTATTTCATTCACAAGGTTCTCTCTTGTGTGAACTACTTTAGGGTTCCTAGGACCACCCCCATTGTTTTAGCTTAAGGCTTATATTAAAGGTGTTATGTCGTAGTAAAGCAGACAAGTTGTAGCTCTTAACCGAAACTTGCAATACAATGTTTTGAATAGTGTGTTGGTGTATTTTTTAATCTTTTGGATTAAGTAATTTGGTTTAGACCACCAATGGCAACCTACAACACACGTGAATGTTATAATTTTGGTTTGAAGAGAGCCCTTCTTTCTTTGACAAATGTTTTTAGGTGCTTCACACAAATGGTTAGTAGTTCAAAAAGATTCACAATATCATAGAAATATGACAATGAAAAATGCTTGCAAATCAACTAACTACTATCAATTTTTTGCAAAAAAACAAGGTTTATTCCCAATTAATCTAAGTGCTTCTTAATGAAAGACTAAAATTGCTTTTGATTCCCAAGATCACACTAAGTGTAAGGGAAGAGAATACAGAAATTTTAGCCTTGGTTCTTTATCAAATGAAAAATATCTTAAACTAAAATATCAAGCATATGTCAAAAAACGTAAGTTTGTTCCCTTAAGCAAAAAATGAATGATGATTGTTCCTACTCGCTCTTAAGAAGCAAAAAGTGGTTTAGGGGTGTTTTTGGTTCTCAAGATCACACTAGATGCAAGAGAAGAACATACAAAATGCTATTCCAAACTAAAAAAATGTATGAAAACATATCATCTATCAAACCCTAAACCAATTTTTGTTAGGGGTATTGCTCTAAAATCAAGAAATTGACAAAAATAAGAACTAAAAACCCTTAAGAAATGACCACAATACTAACACACACCGAAATTGAAAATTTGAAATTTGTGAAAATTTTACCTTGATGCATGGGCACCCCTTTAGATGCACAGGTGCTCACAGTCATACACATGCACTCACAGTGATGCACAAGCACTCTTTTATCACTTTTGAATAGTCAATGATGCATGGGGTGCTTCCAGTGAGGCATATGCACCTGTCTGCATGCACAACCACATTTTTCACTTAGGACCAAAAAAAATCAGTGCTGCAAGGGTGCTCACAATGATGCACAGGTGCTCATAGTCATGCACATGCCCTCCTCTGGATGCACAGGTGCCCCTCTGAATGCACAGGTGCTCACAATAATGCACATGTGCCTTTTTCCTTTATATGATAAAAAATCTAGGTTTTTGAGCAGATTTCTTGAAAAAAGGTTCAATCTTTGGGATTTTGGGTCAATGATGATAGGGTTTCACCTCTTTGTATCCTGCAAATAACACCAAAACACAACGTCTACCATTAATCTACAAAAATTTCAAAACTATTCTAAAAATTTGAAATTAATCTAAAAAGCTTGAAAAACTAATCTAGAAAGCTTGAAAGTACTCTAGAAAGCTTGAAAATAAACTAGAAAACTTAAAATTAATCTAGGAAACTTAAAACTAATTTAAAAAATTGACATGAAAAACTTTGAAACTAAGTTAAAAAAGCTTAAAAATTAAATGCAGTGGGGTATACTCCCACCGAGCATGCCAAATGATGAAATCCTAAACTTTAAAAAGAAAATAACAAAGCTAATCAAGGAAGGCTAACACCATTGCACCTAATAGCTAAGGATTCTAAATCTAGGAATGAAACATTAAGATAAAAGCTAAAAGGAATGCCTATTTAGTATGGAAAAAATGTAAAACTAACTAAACATGCCTACTAATATGATTAACTACCTAACATGAGCCTAAATAGACCTAAGGAGCAATCAAATGGTTATGGTTGCTACTCAAACAATGGTGAAATGACCTCTCCAAATGAATTTTTAAGTCACTTTAGATATTCATCTACTAACCTTGTTGAAGGTTTTAAGAAAGGATTGGACTTGGCTTAGAAATCATATGTATTATATGAGGTGAAAATGAAAACATGGGGTAAAATATAAAGGAATGAGATGCAATTTTCCTTTTGGGAGAAACTTGTATTTTGGTGCATGTGGGACTAAAAGCCCCAAATTAGATTAGAATTGATAATCATGATTAAGATTTGATAATCATAATTAGTGAATTACCAAGTGATTTAGAGGTATGAAGCCTTATTCAACCGCTTAGGGTCAACCAGGAGGTTAAGATTAGATTTTGAAGCTTGTTGAGAAGTTGTGGAGGTGAACGATGTGATTTGTGAGCGTTTAGCAATAAGATTGCAAAAGCAGAATTTAGTTGTCTACAGAGAGCATGAGACCAATCCATTTGAATTTATCCTCCTATTTCCATATAAAAATTCCTAATCAAAAGCATGTCATGTGATGGTGGAATGTTTGCAACCAAAATTGTGGCTTTGACTCTCTTCTCTGACAAAGCTGCAAATGTTGCTTATGCATCTTTAATTCTTCCAACCAAAGGGCACCTCTTTAATTTCCATGGAATAACAAGAACCAAATATTTGAGTTAAGGTAAGGCCTAGGGCATGGGAAACTTTGGTGAAAAATTACATTATCTGAAGCTCCTGAGTCAATAACACAATTACTGAGCCTATGCCTAGCTATTAGCAATGTGACATAGAAAGAATCAAATTTTTTAGATTTGGAAGGTGTAGAGGCCATCAAATTTTGTGAGGAATGGGAGTTAGGAGTAGGTAATATACATTTAGAAGTGGTGGATGGTTGAATAAGCTTGGACTTGACAAACTTGACCACTTGAGCGAAGGCCTTGGGATGAGTTTGATAAAATTCAGCCTTTAAAATCTAAATTTTGGTCTTTTTAATATGGTTAATGATATCAAAAGACCTTGAAGTAGATGGGGATTCTTGGATTGAAATGGAAGCAGTCTTGAGTTTATCAAATTTTACAGTCGGGGATTCTTTAGACATGGGAGTGGAGGATGTATTGGCTTTAGGCATAAAAGTGGAAGTAGAAGGAGCATTAGGTGGAGAAGTACTATTGAATTTCTTCGCAACAACGGTAGGAATAGGTGTTCTTCTCCTTGTAACCGTATGGATTATGACTAGACCTTCTTTAGAAATTTTCTTTCTTTGAAGGTTAAACCACCTCCTTATTCTTATTCAACTGCTCCCTTGTCATGACATTGCATGATTCACTGTTCATGTCTGCTACCACTTCATCATAGTTATCATCATCATTAACTCCTTCAATAGTCAAAAAATTGACCTGAGATTCATTTGCATCTTTCTGAACTTATTTAATTTTCTCTTCGGGTTCCTCCAACTCCTCAACTTCTGCTTCATCTTCAAGCCCTTGGACTTCACAGGTGGCATTAATTAGAACCTTGATAGGAGGATCCTCAATTGCTAGCTTTGGCTGAGTGGGAGGCAAGAAATTTTGAGGCTGAAAATTCCTTCTCAGGATGTCTTTGTAAGGTGTATTTTGAGCCAAATTTTTTTAATGGTAATCATATCATTGGCTAGATTTTGAACTAATTATTCTGAATTGGCTACCCCATAAATGGAAGCTTTAGTTTAGGGTGGATATTTACTCAACTTCTCTGACATTATCAGGTCATCTTCCACGCACATGGCCAAGCTCTGATCATCATCAATATTTGCAAGATTAGCTCTCCTTGGTGCATAACTCACTTCTGGCAATTGAGAATTTAGGAAGAAACATTTTTTAATTTGTTCAACATGATGAGTGGTTGTTGGAATTTTATTCACCAATTTGTTGAACCTTATGACAAACTCCCACATAGGCTCATATGGTTCCTTCTTAATTTGGAAGATTTTTGCTAGAAGAACATGCACATCTTCAACAGGCTTGAAATTATTTTCAAATTGAGTTTTCATAGTATTCCAACTGGTAATAACACCAGCTAGAAGGTGATAAAACTAGTCTCACAACATTGTCCTGTAACGTTTCAACAAATAGTCTGACAGAGACATCCTCATGTTCAACTCCGGGCACTCCATAAGAAACAATAAAAGAAACAATATATTCATCTGGATGAACTTTTCTATCACCCTTAGATTTGGGAAATTTCTTCATATTCCTCTTTGGTAAATCATGTAATGGCTGAGGAAGAGCCAATGGCCCAACCTATTGACCCCGAGGAAAAGGTACAACAACCATTATAGGAAACACAATCTGCAACGGGACTGCAACTCCTAGTAATACCAAAGCCTAAGCGCTAGGACTTATTTGAGACTGGGTATCAAAGTTGACTTGTGAAGATGAGCTAACTCTATCCTTTGTAGGAGGGGTGCTTATAGATCTTATAACTCTATCTCTCTTTTCTGGAGTTACTTGAAAGCCTTGTTGTTCCAGCAACTGAAAATTAGGATCCTCAATTCATAAATATCTTTGTCCTCGTGTATATCTTCTCTCTACCAGTATGTTACTATTACTATACTACTTTGAAGATCATTTTAATGGGAAGCACAGAATGTGCCCCACAGTGGGCACCAAAAAATGTTGGTTGGAAAATTTCTATCTTAGTACAAGCAACAATTCAGGGGAGAAAATTCTCTCCTCTTTATGGGAGAGGTTCCCTTATTCACAAAAAAAATGAAAATCTACTTATTTACAAATGCAATCTAACAATATTCAAGTGAGGATTTTGATGTGGAAAATGTTTTCATTTTCAAGAATACTCTCAATACCGAAGACAAAAGGGATATAAAAATTTTCAGAGGAAACAATAGCTTTAAATAAGCAATATTGGTTAAAAGGAAATTCTAAGTTCAACTTCTCACATATCAAGAACACAAGTGTTCTCCTTGGCTACCCAAGATCAATCACTATTGTAAGAAAGGGAACAAAAGAAAGTAACACTTTTAGATATGTAGATTACATAGAAATATCATACTAATGCATGCAAGGAATCTTAAACACACACACACACACACACACACACACACAATAACTCACAAGATATATATGCAACAAACAAAAAGTTCTCAGTATTTACATCGAATAAGTTGAACACAAAGTTTCACATTTAATATACCAAATCCACATTTGCAGTTTAAAGAATATAAACAGAAAGAACACAAAAAATGAGAGAGAGAAATTTCTTCTATATTGATATTGTAGTTTTGCACTTCTTACATTTCAAACATCAAAATCCAACCCCTTAAATGTCACAAAAAGATCCTTATATAGCCACAAGGGTGGGTACAACAAAATTCTTTTCAGTTCCCCTTTCTTTTAATTAATCATTATCACTTAATCAAACGTATCACAATATTTGATTGGCCTTAATTACAAATCACATTTTTATCAATACTAATTAAAAGAAAGACCTATGAATTCGATGGACGAACATTTGCAATCGATACTGCTGGAGTCTTCACTTTAAAAATCTGGCTTTTGAACTTCATGAGTGGTCCAACAATCTTCATGCCCTTGGGAATAATTATATTTGTAATGGCATTTGTCCAACTATTTAAGCACATATCGATTTCCCTTCCTATATCTACATTCTGTGACAAACCTTTATTTGCCTCTATGACCACATTATTCAATACAATAATGCCATCCATTTTCTCCTTGTTCATAGCTCAAGGTTGAACAATTTTTCCTTGATTAGAGCCTTTAAGTTAACTTTGATTTTTTGCACCATATGCCTCTCGATAGAGTTGTCTTTATAGAATTAGCAGCAAAGGTCTTGGAACTCAACAAGTATTGTAGCTTTGAAGGCTTCTCCCTTTTGCAACATATTCTTCTTAGAAAACTACCTAGTAATCTTCCAAGGTTGACAAGTGATAAAAACCCATTCTAATATTTTTAGAGATGAATCCTTTGATGTCAAAGCAAAACCTCTTCTAAAAGGTATAAAAATTGAAATAAAAAATAGTCCTTTCCACATTTTGTGTATCCAGTGTTATCCAACATGTATAGTTCCCCAAGGTGATTGGAAAGTAAATGTCAGTGATCTTCTTATCTTTGCATGTTCTGTGCAACATGTCTAGTTGCCTATAAAATTATACAAGGACTATCTTGTCATTGCAGTACATTGGAAGCTTTTTGGGTGCCCCTTCAAAACTAGCCAATCTAACGTAAGATAATATCCTAAATTTTATGAATAAATTTTCATAGGTAGATATCAATTGCTTTGCTTTAGCAGAAACTCTCTTAGTTGTATTACCCTTTAGGAGCATGACAATGTACATAGTGAAGGTGCCATTGACTCTTCTTAAATGAGCCTTACTATTCTCAAGATCCAATTGGGGGTAATACTCATACACTGGGGAATTCTTATTATCATGCATTGGAGAAAGTCTTAGCCAGACCCTGTATGTTGCAATAGTGTACATCAAGTATGAGGTCATATAGAATGATTGGGTATGTTGCACATTGATTAGTTTCTCACGGAGGTTCTCACAAATTATTTCTCCCTAGTTAAGAATCTATTTTCCTTCACAAATGATGTTTATATAGGGGCACATCCAGAAGTGAAACTCATTAGTTGAAGAAAGGCCCATGATTATGGATAACAAAGTGATGATATATGATAGTTCCTCTTTGAATGCGGCCCGTACATAGTTTCAGGCAGTTTGGATGCCCCCCTTATTTGGAACCTTGAACCATGACTTAGCTATAATTGTTTTGTACTTCTCCTTCTCTTGTTCAAAGATGTCCTAAGTTTGTGTCATGATGAGAGTGTTTGCATTTGCAATAATAGGGATTCTGAGAGTAGTATTTATACATCCAACATCTAACTTGGCGATCACTTGGCCATGAGGGTCCCTAATTTCTTTTGAGTAGGGATCAAAACAAGATGCATAGGAAAGAATAGTATCTTCACACTGAATTGAAGTAGAAAAACCACCAACATAAACAATTCCACAATCTTTGATGTATTGGGAAATGAGAGCGGGGTTTACATCAAAAATTCGATCCCAAAACTCATTGAATTCAATATGTCAGATGTCACTATCTCCTATGTTTGGAACTGAGGTTTCAAGAGACAAAACATGTTTGTAACAATTATAGTGATACTTCATTATGGCCAAGTTAAGAGGCAAACACTCAGGAACATGAAAATTTGATGACAAGTTTGAAGGAAGCTAGTATATTAGGGCACATAATTATTTTGACCTCAAAACTTTTATAGAGAGCACATAATAACTAACATTGATTACGGGAGGAATAACGCTCCTCTTAGGGTCATAATGCAATTCAAAATTTGAAAGATGGTTGAGAAAGACTCAAGATATGACTGGAAATGACTTGGGGGCACGGGAACGGAATGCACATAACTCGAGTATAACTTGCAATGGTAAAAATTAATAGTTTCACCTCCATTTATAATACCCTGTTTGAAGAAAAGTCCGTTAGATGCATTAAATGGGGGGTTCTAGCATATTACGGATAACATAATGACTCACAACAATTTTTTCAAATTTACCCTTTGAAGTGCAGTTATGACAGGAATAGGAGGAACATAAGGCCCAAAACAGCTAGGGACACTAGGGACATGAAACATTGAAACCTCCACAATATATGGGAAAGATTATAGTATGCAATGAAAATGGGTTTGCAGTGTACTGGGGGTTAGGGCACACTCAGGAAAAATTTTCCTTGAAAAGCTGAAATTACCGCAATGTAAAGGAAACCAAGCAAATGTGGATAGATAAGGTCAACGATGAACACAAGGCCTATGGGACATGGAGACACGAGTTCTCCACAAACCTGCAATGCCCCTAGTTTAAAGAACACTAGGAAATTTTGGGAAGAAGTTTTGATGGTAGGAAACAAATACAGAGAACACAGGATGCAAAGAAATGACGTATGGGAAGTACAAGGGCCGCGCGTTCTCTAGAAATCCAAAACGTCTACAACACAATGGAGGACTGCAATTTTTGCGGAAACAAGACCGGTGCAGTAAAGGTAGATATGTGGAGGATAAAAGTTTCATAAGGACTAGGGAAATAAGTGCTCCTAATAGCCGAAATTGCCACAATATAAAGAAAAAGACCCAAAAACCCAAAGTGCTTAAAAATGACTAACTATTGGGATCATTTCTCTTCCACAAGACTTCACAAAGGAAAAAAAATTATCATAGGAATCACTTTACCAATTTTTTAGAAAAATTACACACTTTTTTGGGTAAGTGACAACAAATTTATAGAATGCAAGTAGTATCTTCTATAGTTCATTGATGCGTTAACTTCTTGCATGATGGCTTTGAATATGTATTTCCTGTTAATAGTACACCATTTCAATATTGTAACTTTGACCCAAATTTTGCATTGCATATTCCAATTTCTACTACTATACATCTTGTTGTTGATATGAAACCAATGCATTATCTGGAAAACTTGCTTCCACTCAAGGGAACCATTTACACACTAGACGTTTTTCCATCCACTTCAGAATCTCCCCCCTTCAACTAATGCTATGGTACTTTATCAAGGGTCTATTTATACATTGGATGTCATACCACCTTCAGTGTCTTCTCATGAGAAATCTACATCTACAATGCCTCCTTTCACTTGTACTCTCTTCATGAATAATGCTTATTGGAAGCACATTTCATTCGATCCCACTTGTGCTAACACTATTTGCACACATGATGGCTTGACGCGGATCGGGTTTACACTCGATGATATCTTACCTCCATCACATTCACCACATCTATATCATGAATATGTTTGCATTATTGTTGCTTATGGCCTTCGAGTATTTCATTTATCAGTCTTTATTGTACACAATCCACACACTTCTCCACTCACACTTGAGCAGTTTTGGATCGACTATATTGGTGGCACATTAGATCCTAATCATATCGTCATTTCATTCCCCATGTCATTTGGTCATGTTTTCATTTGTAATGACTCATTTCTCAGCTATTCACAAAACCTTATTCGATGGTATGCACATGGATGTCCATTACTGCCCTTTACTGACAAGGAATATGTAATGGGCATTTCTAATCTACACCGTAATGGATCTCTATGGGATCAACCGTATACTATTCCTTATTAGGTCTCTGATGCATCTCCATTCAATTTTGACCACGAAAATGATGATATCTTAGATGATGTTACCTAATCATTCTCATCATCATACACTTGGGCGGCACCACACTTACTCTTTCCCCCCTTTCATAGCATTATCAGGCTTCTCAAATTTTTACATACACTTGCATTTTGTATTTCATACATGTCTTGATACATTTGTATCATCATTACCCTATGATGCACTCTCATTCTAAGGTTCACACATGACTGTTGAGGGCATACTGCATATATGAACCTCACACACTACACACTTCACACTTCATGCTTCACACTTCACGTATGCATGACATATTTTTCTCACAGCTTCTATCACACACTATGCACACTATACATGTTTACGCTACATCTTTCTTACATCTACTTTTACACACTACGCTCATTACCCTATGACGTACTCTTGTGCTATGGTTCACACTTGATCATTAAGGGAATACTACATACATGAACCTTACACACTTTGTGTTTTTACACTTGACATATTCAATATGCATCTTTCTAGAATATTCTTCTCGCATATCATACTACCCCATCCTATAATCAACATTATGCACTCTATTGATAAGTATTTCTAGCATACCACTACCTTATGACACAGTCTAGTTCTACGGTTCATACTCGACTATTGAGGGTATCAATCGAAAATGAACCTCACCACACTCACTCACTTATAGACGGTGACAATCATATCTTTCTTGCACATACATTCAAACCATTTCCCAATGATACACTATTGTTCTATGTTTCATTCTCGACTGCTGATGGGGCATGTATAAATGAACCTGATCTCATGCACACTCATTTGCATTTTCTCAGGGGGGCACATTTCTCATATCATTCACTCTGCATTGCATTCCATCTCATTCACAACATACTGCATATCTTGGTTGCATTTACTCTTACTTTATTATGCTTACATGTACGCTTTACATATGCTAGAAAATAATTTTGTATGTCATCATCTTTTTTGTATAGACATGCGCATTCAATTGCCTTCTATTTGTGATCACAAACTCTACATAGATCGTTACATGCAACATAGATACTTGGCGCAATACCTCTTACCAGTCCTACAACAAGATCTTGGGGGAATCCACTTTCGTATACACTACATGTGTTGTTGTTTCATTTTTCATAGCACATTACTATATCAGATTATACACGCTTTGACATACTTTGTATATTTATAACATGATAATGGGTGTTTCTTGTGCAGCACGCTCTTTGCAGGTCTATTTGTTATAATGGTAGTCCATTTTTTGCTTACCAATGTTTGTGTTTGTATGCCATTATTTGCAAGCTTTACCCTATGTCTTGCTTGTTCACTACTTGTGTGCTTTTATCCACCTTGGCTTTGCTTATCTTGTGACATCTGAGTGATTTACCATGGTTGCAACCCACTTTTTGTGGTCTACATTGTTGTCTTATGTGATAGCTTACACATTTTATTCTTGCTTGTTAGCTTACATCTTGTCTTCTACATGCGTGTTTATATTGTTTGTACTAACATTTGTATCCAACCACATTATTTATGTGTGCCTTGGTTTCTACCAAGAACACTCTCTCCCTAAATAGGGCATCAGTTTCAATTTAGCGGTCGGTCTTTTTGGGCTGCATACTCCTCAACGATGTCACATGCACCCTAAACGAGGGGAGCATCATTGGGTGAATCATTCACCTTGTTTATTATTTTACATGCATAGTTCAACATAGTTTAGTACCGATACAACATAACATTCAATCATAGAAAATGGCCCAGAATCTGACTTGGGTCATGTTATCCCAAATTCACACCCCTAGAAAATTTGGTCAGAACGAGCCCCATACATAAATAAAACATGAAGGGAAATGATTCAGACCCACAAGCTCGCATTCCAGAACCAGGCAAAGCAAAACAGAGGCCCGAGAGAGTCAAATTTGACCCTACACAAGAAGAAATAGAAGAAACAACTCTTTTGAGCATTTCCATATCTTAAATCTATTTAAAGGGTAATTTAAAGACTCAAAAAATGGAGTGGCGGAGGCTGAGAAAGAATAAATGACTCTGTCAAGCCATTTCATGTCTTAAATATATTTTACAAGCTTCAGGCAGACTTAACAATGGAATTATAGGGTCAAAGAAGATAGAACAGTGCCACAGAGGAGCCAGAAGAAGAAGGGGAAAGAATGGAAAAGATTCAAAGTTTTCGGGCTTGAAATAGTTTGGGAAAGGGCCAAAAATCGACTAAGTATGGAGGAGCCAGCAGAGAGAGCCACGTTTCCTAACGATGCTTCTTCAAAGATGAATCCAAAAAGGGAGGCGCAAACAAGCGCCGTATCTCCACGTGTCCCAGGCCAAAACGAAGACAGGGTCAAATGGTCAAACATAGTCAAAGGTGGATAGGGTGGGCCTAAAAAATTGGCTAAGTATAGAAGTGCAAGTGGAGAGTGCCAAGTGTCAGCCTAGCGCATTTCCAAGAGTTGGTCCAAAGGCAGAGACCCAAATGAGTGAGAGCTCGTCACGTAGCCCAGAGTCTAAAAAGATAAGAGGGACCATTGAAAAGTCCACAAACCTACAAAGGTTGCCAAGTGTCGACTCTATGTTCCTCCAAAGCCCATTTTTTGAATCAGGTTTTTAGGCAAGCGCGGTGCCTCCACATGTCTAGACTCAAAAGCGAGGCAGTTCGGTTGAATAGTCAATGCATGAGGCAAGCCGGCGGAGGCTGCCAAGTGTATGAATGGTGCTAATTCAAGGTTTTGACCTAGAGAGAGTTTCCAAAGGAGTGCCATACTGCCGCGTGCCCCCGGTTCTGAAATATGCCCTGCCATGCCAAAGGACTTAACCAAAAAAGGTAAAAAATTGAGCGGGCAATAGAGGAAGTGCCACGTGGCGAGCCCAACTAGCAGTATTAAGGCAGGCCGTCGGGGGAAAAGTTGGTTTTTTTTCCCCTTATACCAAAAGGTGTAAAAGATGCAAAATGGGCCGCGACTCCACCAAAAGGAAAAAGTCAACGTTTGAACCCGAGTCAAGGACCAAGCAGAGAGTCAGAGGAAAAGGTGAAAATTTTCCCTTTAACAAAAGGCACAAAGGCAAAAATGGAAGCGCATCTCCCCATCCAACCAAAAGGTCCACGTGCCCCATATTAAAAGAAGACCCTTTTTTTTCAAACTGTTTTCCCACCCATTTGTACGGACCCGATGCAAAATTCGAAGGGGCATATCTTTCAACTCAGGGATCAAAATATTACAAATCTGACACTGTTGGAAAGATCTCGACCTCGTCTATGCCATGGAGGCCTTAAACTTTAATTTTTGAGAGGCTAGGTGGAAGAAAAATGGAGAAATGACTTTGGACCTTCAATGCAAGATCTCTTTCTTCCAAATACTAGATCAGATTCGATCTGCTCCGTTGTTTCCTCCTCTTTCAAGGCATCGAATCATGGCTTTGATGCAGTCAAGACAAATTTGAGACAAATTTCATGGGAGTCATTAAATAGTGGTGGTTGAGCTTGGAGTTGTTTTCCCCACTTCTCTCTCCTTCTCCCGTCTGTATTAGATCTATAAATACGGGCTTAGGACTCATTGTAAAAGGTTGGACATTCTCTTGTCTTTTACAGGCTCCCCTTTTCCTTCTAGCAAGGGACTCATGGAGTCTAGACCTTCCGTTAAAACTATAATACACTTTCTCACCTCTTGGTTGTTTATTAATGTATTGTATCAATCTACAGAGCAATAAAATGTGTTTTGTGAACAATTCTAGATCCTTTCCTATTTTCTTTTCTCTCATATGATCTTTAGTTATAAATCTGGTTATCTGTGCTCGATTATTGTATGCATTTTATCTAGTTTGTGTCTATTAAAAAAAAAGTCCATCATTCCTTTGGTGCATCACCTCATAGTGTAGCTTTGTTTTAATTTCTATATTCCTTATATCCCTGTCTCCTTGGTAAAGTTTAGATTAGGATTAAGAAAAAACCCTCTGCAAGTTTCTACGCATGCACCTAAATAGAGGAATAGGAACCAACCTTTAATTTGGAGAGCTTTCCCCACTTTTGCAACGTCCCACACCTTGGGGAAATTTCAATGTTATGCAATCACACCAAATGATTTTGCCTTAGAAAAGTAGATTTTTAGAAATCATTTGGGGGTGCTGTGATTTTGCACTAACAGTTTTGGCACACCCAGTGGGACTTAGAGGTCTCCACTTCATTGCAACAAGATTGATGTGCACTTTTTGTAATTTACAACTTATTAGAAGCTTCAATTTGCACATCTGACGACTCCATCTAGTAAATAACCCATTCTCTGAGTTGCAGACCTATTTTCCATTCACTTCCATTCATCCTTCTTTCCATATTCTTTCATTCTTTCCATTCCATGAAGTTGTGCAATCATGAATTCATTTCTACCATGGAATTCACATCTACAATATCAACAACACATTCCAACTACAATAATCTTTACATATCCTTCAAATCAACATTTTGAGCAAATCCAAAATCAGCATGGTTAGCCCTATGAGCAACAATGCCAAAATCAGTTTGGCTATGGAGATTTCCAAGAGCAGGGGTATGCAAACAATGAAGAAAATCAAATTCAAGATGTTGGTTTGCTAGAGAAGATCCAAAAAATGGAGATTGGCATGGTGTAGTCAAGAGCTACAGCTCAAATGAAGGCATTCAGAATTGGTTACAGGGCACCCTATCCATGGGAAGGCCCCTTTCCAAGACACTACAGCCCTTAGGATAAGCTAGACTTCATGGTTAAAATGCTACCCCAACTTGGACAATGGATTGAGGAGATAGAAGCATATGAGAAAAGTCTGAATCAACCTTGTCAATGGGTAAGTCATTCAACAACTCCTTGTCTTTCTTTTTCTCCCTCTCAAGCTTTATCATTTCAACATGATCAAGAGTCAAGCATATCAGTTGCTGCCCCAAGTGTTAGTTTCATCCCTCCATCCCCTAGTCTTCTATCCCATCTCAGTTTTTCTACCCTTTTATCTTCCAAATCCAAATTCCCTCCATAAGAGCCAAAGGAAATATCCTCCCCTCCAAAGAAACAAAAAGTTTCATCTCCTCCCTCTCCACCACAAACAATTGCAAACATGGTTGAACCCCAACCTGTCACTCCTCTTGCTTTCCCAAGTCCATGTTAGGAAGAATCCTAAGAAACCAGTCAAGGGGAGCAGTAAGAAGAGGTGCCCAATAGAAATTAAATGACAGACAATCTGAAGAGTTGGGCTGCCAAATTTGGCTTTACAAAGATCCCCTTGATTGTCAAACCAATAGAGGAGGTCAAGGTTAAAGAGCTGGTAGTGGCTCAGACTGAGTTTGTAGCAGGTGAAGAGTAAGAACAAGAGAAAGAAGATTAGTCATCAATTTGCTCAGAATTTAGTGTCCATATTGGCACCTCTATTTAAAGGAAGTGCTGATCAAATTCAGGTTGCACAATCAACCATGGAAGAGGTTGAACATTTGCACTAAGAAAACAATGAGGCAATGTATTTGTTTGATTTGGAGGACTGTTTTGATGGGGAGGAACCAGTTTTAGTTTCTATTGTTTTCTCCCTCATCATCCACCTTCCGAACACTTGAGCTTGCTGTCATGGAGGAGAACTTTCAATTACAACAGCCTGCATCTTATAGCAGCTCTTTGGAATCAAGTTTGGGAATATTTAAACATTCCATACTCTTCACAGGAGGAAGAAGAGAAAGGGTAGAAAATTTCCATCATTTCTTCATCACCATCCATCTATGAGGGTCAACAAGAAGGGTCCATTCTTGGAGTTAAAATTCAGAGCAATGGGCACATCCAAAGGATTAGACCTTACCCAATTAGGAACTTGGCTTCATTAGAGCAAAGGGAGGAGCCAAAACCAGTCATGCCTACTTCAGGGCATGAGGGTGAGCATCAAAGTACCAAGGGTCACCATTGACACCTCCAAGAGTCTAATGCAAGTTGGCTTGAAGAATTATTTTCCATTAATGTTGATACCTTGATGATTTGGGTGGAGGATAGGCATAGAGGTAGTTTTTCACTCATTCTGGCAGTTATATTTAGTGTCAAATCATTTGTATGGCTACCATTTTTGAGAAAAGGAAGCTATTTTCCCTTGCCAGTGGCAGGATTTGTTTAGCATTCTTTCTCTATGGTTAGTTTAGGAGTAGGAGTAGATTTTCTTTCAGCAGAAGAAGTGCTTATGTACACTTTGCATGTCTCATTTGAGGCATGTATGATCTGATCTTTGTATATAAGTTTTGTTTGTATTGCTTTAGAGGGGCATGAGGCCAGGCTCTTAACTATTAAAGGTAAGAAGGCTCATGTTTTCCTGTAATAGTTGTAAATTCCAAAAAGAAACAAATGTAGAGCAACTAAAGTCGTTTCAAGACAGTCCATTTGAGGGACAAATTGAATCCCTGTGTCAAAACAATTTTCTACTCTCAGAAACTCAATTTCCAAGATTTTCTTATGAAAATTGAGAGTGCAGACGTGTGGGCAGGATCAGGATCAAACAAAACATAGAAAAGGTATGTATTCAGGCTCACAGTGGCTTAGGGATTAATTCTTCGAAGTTCAGACCAATTTCATATTTATCAAGCAGACTCCATGCCCAATGGATGCTTCAAGGCCACTAGTCTCTTCATGTAGCAGGCAGATGTCTGCACGAGTCGCCAAATTGTTATCCCAAATTCACACCCCCAACAAATTTGGTCAGAACGAGCCCCACACATAAAGAAAACATGAAGGGAAATGATTCAGACCCACGAGGTCAAGTTCCGGAACCAGGAAAAGCGAAACAGAGGGCCCGAGAGAGTCAAATTCGACCTTGCACAAGAAGAAATAGAAGAAACAACTCTTTTGAGTGTTTCCATATCTTAAATCTATTTAAAGGGTAACAGAAAGACTCAAAAAATGGGAGTGGCAGAGGCTGAGAAAGAAGAAACGACTCTGTCAACCTGTTTCATGTCTTAAATCTATTTTGCAAGCTTCAGGCAGACTTAAAAATGGAATTATAGGGTCAAAGAAGATAGAACAGTGCTGTAGAGGAGCCAGAAGAAAGAAGGGGAAAGAACAGAGAAGATTCAAAGTTTTCAAGATCTAAATAGTTTGGGAAAGGGTCCAAAATTGACTAAGTATGGAGGAGCTAGTGGAGAGAGCTGCATGTCCTAATGACGCTTCTCCAAAGATGAATCCAAGAAGGGAGGCTCAAACAAGTACTACATCTCCATGTGTCCCAGGGTGAAACAAAGACATGGTTAAATGGTCAAACAGAGTCAAAGGTAGACAGGGTGGGCCTAAAAAATTGGCTAAGTATAGAAGTGCAAGCGGAGAGTGCCAAGTGTCAGCCTAGTGCATTTCCAAGAGTTGGTCCAAAGGCAGAGACCCAAATGAGTGTGAGCTCGCCACGTAGCCCAGAGTTTAAAAAGATAAGAGGGACCATTAAAAATTCCACAAACCTACGGAGGCTGCCAAGTGTCAACTCGATGCTCCTCCAAAGGCCATTTTTTGAATCAGGTTTTTAGGCAAGCATGGTGCCTCCATGTGTCCAGACTCAAATGAGGGGCAGGTCGGTTGAATAGTCAATGCATGAGGTAGGCTGGGCAGAGGTTGCCAAGTGTCTGAATGGTGTTAATTCAAGGTTTTGACCTAGACAAAGTTTCCAAAGGAGTGCCAGACTGTCACGTGTCCCCGAATCTGAAATATGCCCCACCATGCAAAGGAATTAACCAAAAAAGGCAAAAAATTAAATAGGCAATAGAGGAAGCGCCACGTGGTGAGCCCAACTAGCAACATTAAAGTGGGCCATTGGGGGAAAAGTTTGTTTTTTGCCCCTTACACCAAAAGGTGTAAAAAGATGCAAAATGGGCCGCGACTCCGCCAAAAGGAAAAAATCAGCGTTTGAACCTGAGTCAAGGACCAAGCGGAGAGTCGGAGGAAAAGGTGAAAATTTTCCCTTTAACAAAAGGCACAAAGGAAAAAATGGACGCACATCTCCCCAACCAACCAAAAGGTGCCATGTGCCCCATATTAAAAGAAGACCCTTTTTTTCAAACTTTTTTCCTGCCCATTTGTACAGACCTGATGTAAACTTTGAAGGGGCATATCTTTCAACTCAGGGCTCGAAATATTGCAAATCTGACACCATTGGAAAGATCTTGACCTTGTCTATGCAATGGAGGCCTGAAAATGTAATTTTTTGATAGGTTAGGTGGGAGAAAAATGGAGAAAACAACTTCAGACCTTTAATGCAAGATCTCTTTCTTCCAACTACCAGATCAGATTCGATCTGGCTCCATCGTTTCCTCCTCTTTCAAGGTGTCGAATCATGACTTGATGCAGTCTACACATATTTGAGACAAATTTCATGGGAGTCATTAAATAGTGGTGGTTGAGCTTGGAGTTGTTTTCCCGCTTCTCTCTCCTTCTCCCGTTTGTATCAAATCTATAAATATGGGCTCGGGACTCATTGTAAAGGGTTGGACATTCTCTTGTATTTTACAGGCTCCCATTTTCCTTCTAGTAAGGGACTCGTGGAGTCTAGACCTTCCTTTAAAAATATAATACGCTTTCTCACCTCTTGGTCATTTATTAATGTATTGTATCATTCTGCAGAGCAATAAAACGTGTTTTGTGATCAATTCTATATCCTTTCCTATTTTCTTAGCTCTCATATGATCTTTCATTATAAATCTAGTTATATGTGCTTGATTATAGTATGCATTTTATCTGGGTTCATGTCTATCAGCAAAAAAAGTGTCCATCATTCCTTTGGTGCATCACTTCGTAGTGTAGCTTTGTTTTAATTTTTGTATTCCTTCTATCATTGTCTCCTTGGTAAAGTTTATATTAGGATTAAGAATAGAACCTCTGCAAGTTTTTACACATGCACCTAAACAGAGGAATAAGAACTAGCCTTTAATTTGGAGATCTTTCCCACTTTTGCAAGGTTCCACACATTGGGGAAAGTTCAATGTTATGCAATCACACTAGATGATTCTGCCTTAGAAAATCATATTTTTAGAAATCATTTGGGGGTGCTGTGATTTTGCACTAACACGTCCTCAACACAACTCATACATTAGCACACACCCAGACATAGACAATAGCGCCTAAGATTCCTTGACCCTTCCTGAGTGCCTATGACTAGGGAGCAGTTACACATTTTTAATCAGTTTAGTACAATTTTTACCAATTTACACATCGGATTTTATAGGACATACAATCCTTCAACACTTGACATGCATGCATTACACCTTCTATTCTCATGTTTGTTCGAAATGGATCAAATTTTTACATACCATATGCAATGGTGTTTATACTTTGGGAAGTAGTCAAAGGTTAGAGAATAACACCATACTTTTCTCCCTACGCTTCTTTCGTACTTAGCACAACTGGCATGAGATCACCCAAAAAACTCATTCTTCTACAACATCTTTAGGATCCTTTCTATCTCCTTTACTCATCCGTGGATCAGGTGCACATGTTCCTTTTCATAGTTTTACATACTTTTTACACATTTTAATCAAATTTCTCATATACACATATTTGACTACTTGTTCATTCTTCTCTTTTGTAGGAATGTCCTTATGGGAAGTAGTTTTCAAATCAATCACACATTATCACACATCAAACGACATCAACAAGTGTAATGCGACATTTACACATACACTTTCACCCCTAGGCCCATCATCATTTTCACTTCCTCTTCTTTAACATCCATGCTTCAGATTTTTATCACTCCACGCTCTTTCTTGTCTCCTCGGCATGATTTTTTCCATCGATCTACATCGTTATCAGGTATGCATCTCTTGTCTACTTTATGTTATCAAAATTCACTCAAAAACATAAAGTGGGGGAAAATGTAAACACTAAATCACTAATTAAGAAAATATTGAAATAAATAAATGCTAAATCTAATATGTATCAACGTTGTAAATAAATATGCAATAAAGTATAGATTTGACTCAAGTAAGATAAGTTGATAAATTTAAAACACTAAGTCCAAATAAAGGGAGAAAATACTTATTTGATTTGCAAATAGTCCGGGAATGTGTCGAATGTGTGAAGAGTTAGAAAACTACTGGAACAGAGAGGCAAGATGTCGCAATAGGACCCAAAAAATTGTAGGAGTTCAAAACTATCAGGATCAAGGTGTTTATGCAAGGTCAGGGGTGTCATAAACCTTCTCTGGGCACCTGTGACTACTTAGAGGATGCAAAACTTAGTTTTTTAAGGTCACGAGATGTTCATTGCTTGTCACCTTTAATCACTTGTGCTTCTTTAAACATCATTGTTATTCACCTGAAACCCGTAATAGGAAAGAAACACCTACAAAACCCCTAAACACATTAAATCCTAAAAAGAAAAAGATGCAAAATGAGGGGTCAGACTGTCCTCATATGTCAAAGAAGTGAACTTAGAACTGAGCATTGAAAAAAATCTCATACCCAATGTAGTCTTGTGTGTGTGTGTTAAGAATCATGCCCTAGGTGGCTCTTGTGTGTGTCACATTTGACAAAAAGCAAAATCTAGATGTAGAAGATGCAAATAGATGTGTGCATGGAAAAATGAACTTCCCCTCCTATGCATGTATGCAAAAATAACAGTCCCTTGTCACTTGTGTGGAGCTAGATGGATACTTGAATGCTCTTAAAATTGATGCAGGAGCATATAACTCCTCCAAGGGCTTAATAATGTTCTTATGGGTTTAGGATAGCGTAAGAGTCAATTTAGGGTCATTTAGAGGTGGAATGGTTCTAGAGACCTATGGAGTGTTTTCCCTCCAAATCAATAATTCAAAATTATAGAACCCTAGGTGGTATAAGGTGTCCCAGATGAGTTAGGGGGTCATTAATGTTTTTATAGGTATACTAACCTAATGTGATTGCACTCAAACTAAGATATGTTAGTTATGAAGTTAGAGTCTTAAGGGGAGATTAGGAGCGGTAGGTATATAGAGGAGAAATAAGCACAATCAAGGGGGATTTTCATTCGAATATAAGAAGTTCAGGGCATTCAAGAGCCCAAAAAGATGTGTAAATAAATGTAATTATTTATGAGAAAGCATAACCGTGAAGGAGAAATCATTTGTTAAAATCTTCAAGGAAGATGAACAATATTGTCTTGGGCATGTATTTTGTTCATAGTGACTGAGAATTACTTTGTCTCATGAATGATGATTTGATTCTTGTGTATATTAAATGGAAGAGTAAGGTTAGGCCGAGAAAAGCATTGGTATCTAGGGTTGCATCGCTATATGTGTGAGGGTTTGCTTGTTAGATAAAATTGTGGAATTATGAGTAATTATGAAAATATTTAGTATTTGTACATTGTGATAAAGTTGTTGATGCATTTTGAATGTTCATGAGTGATTGATTCATAATATGAAAGGTGAAACTCATACCCTAAGGCAAATTTTTGTGGATGAGATCATGATTCAAAAAAAATTGTGATTGAAAGCTTCTTAATATTGCATGTTCACTTGAATCAGATCAGTTTAGGATTTTAAAGAATGGTCAAAATTGGCCTGAAAACTTGCCGTTTTTTCCATTTTTCGCATGCTAAAAGCTTATCATCACCAAATCCCTCTCACTTCTCTTTAGTTAGCTCTAACGAATTTTGGCAGGTTTCAAATGTTTTAGGTCATCTTCAAAAGGGGACTTTGGTCATCCGATTTATGATCCTATGGGGGCTAGAAGGGTTATTTGAGGGACAAATCAGTTATAATTGAGGGGAATGTGTTATGAACCTGCTGGCTAAAATATTAACTGAAAATGGAAAAATAGTTGTTGCAAAGAAAAATGCGGTTTAAACTCATAACATTATAGCTTCCAGGGCTTACTTGTTTTAGATATCACAGGCCTTTTCGAGGGACAACCTCCTTTTGAGAAGATCTTGTTTACAAAAAATAATCTCCTCTCTCTTCCTTACAATATCATTAAATATATGTGTTACAACCCAAATCATTAAATGCTCAAGGGTTGGGCTCACAATACATAGGCACTCGATCTTTATTTCAAACCCAACCCTAATTGCACAAGGATCTGGCCTCATACACAAGAATAAGCGCCGAAGTTAAAATACGACTAAGACTATTATAATGCAAAGATAATAATAAATGGTGTAGGACATCGGGGCCTAACATGCCTTCCCCTTGAGAATGCTTTGTCCTCAAAGTTGGAGTTGATGGGAACTGCTTTCAAGCTGCTGTAGAGGTTCCGAAGTTACATCTTCTGGTTGCAATGCCCCACCATTAGACCAGAGTGTCAGTGATGGTGTTGGTTAGTGGACTGTGCGCGTGCATTTGGCCAGGATAGCCTCAAGTTCGAGTTAAAATGACAGAAATCTTTTCATCCAATTTTGGGAGAGTCCATATGCATCTAGATCAAATGTTGTCCAAAGGACCTTCTTCACAAGAGGTTGAATCGTAAAGGAAGATGGGGGTAACTCCAATTTAGATGCGATGTTTACCAATTTGTTGTAGCACTCGTACAACCCATTGAAACTTGGTGCTAATTTTTGATTGCCTTCGAGCTTTAAGGAAGTCTACTTGTTTGGTTGTAGGTGCATAGAAACCACATCCTTGATGACAAAATTGCGTTTGGAAAGGTGTTGATGTGATTGTTGCTTCATCCGCTTTTGAGCCATCGCCAAGTTATCCTTTAGAGCCCATATTAGAGTTCCCTAGATGCATAGAGTTGAATTGACTACCTACACCTTGTGGCTACCTGGGAGGTAGGATAGGATATGAGAGATGGTGGTAGTTGTCTATACCTTGCTTCATAGGGCATCATCTTGGTTGAAGTTTGGTAAGAAGTATTGTACCACCATTCAGGAAGAGGTAGCCACTTGGCTCAACGAGTATGTTCTAAAGCAAAACAATGTAAGTAGCTCTTCAAGGTTTTTTTGTATGATCTCTGTTTGACCATCAATGTGAGGGTGATATGTTGAACTCATTTTGAATTGCATCCCTTATTGCTTAAACAATTCCTTCCAAAAGTTGCTGGTTAGTGTGGGATTGTGATCTAAGCTGATGGAAGATGGCATATCATGGAGACAAATTTTTTTATCAATGTAGACATGTGCCGTTATGGAAGCGTTGAAAGGGTGGGCCAAAGAGGAGAAGTGGCCACCTATTTGCAGAGGTGGTCAACCACCATAAGAATTTCCGATTTCCTACCAGACTTGAGCAATCCCTCAATCATTGAGGCCAATGTGCTTATGACAATGGGGATTAGGAGTGGTTGTAGAGCATTGGGAGTCTAGAATGTATCTCCTTTTTTACATTGGCATGTATCACATTTTGCACAAATTGTTTGATATCCTGTTTCATGTCCTCCAGAAGAAGTTTCATTTTACTCGCACATGTCTTGAAGAACCCAAAATACCCCGCAAAAAATAATGCATGTAGTTCCTGTAAAATTTTATCCCAAAGTGATGACTTTGCAGAATGCACTAGTTGTCCCTGATAGCGCAAACAACTGCCATCCCAAGAGTCTCTTGCTTAGCTATAGGATGTAATGTCCCCTTTTCCACGCTAGTCAGTCTATGAAGACCTTGGGCCCATTCCACCTTCCGTTGGCTTCAAGGAAAGAAAACAAGAGAGGTGAGCATTGCCATAATTGTAACTGATTGTATTTTCCTTATTTATTTGATTACTAATTATGGCTTCGAGTGATTCGAGTAAGTGATAGGTGAATGACAAAGCAAAAAAGGAACTTCTATCTTCTCCTTCATTAAGGTTAGTCTTCTTGAGAGCTACAATGGAGAAAAGAAATACTATTTCCCTTTTTATGAGGTCGGTCTTCTTAAGTGAAGATTAAAAGTGCACTTTCCCCTTCATTTAGAGGTCAGCCGTGAAAATTGATCTTCTAATTCATCCTTGGCACCAAAGAACGGTACTTAAGGAGGTTCAAATGGAGGAGGGGGATCATTATCATTCATCATTTTGACATTTACTTGGATTAGGAGCTAGTTTAGCTTCTCTTCTTGCCATTGAAGGACAAAACCCCTTCCTTGGCTCCAGATTTCATCTTGCTGGACTTATGAAGTGTTTGGGATATTTCTATATTGATTTTTAGTCTATATTGCATGAGAATATTCTCTTTTAGACCCCACACAGTTCGCTGCCCTAGGAAATAGAAAATCAGATTCATTGCTAGGGCTAAGTAGTGATATTGTTGGTTGTCATATTAATTCCTTTCCTGTCATAAATATTCAAATCGCTCTTGGTTGCTCATGGCATTTTAAGTTTTCTGCTCTAGGATTTGAAGTGATTGACAGGTGGCTATAATAAAAATTAGAAGTTGTGATTGGGTTTTGAATCCAAACCCTTGTTTTCTGTTTGATGCCCTAGAAGGGACATTACATAGGACCATTCATGAGCTATTGAACTAGTGCATCCTGTTGCCACTTGTGTTGGACCTCCTATAATCACTTGGGTGTTGGTAAGGACAAGTCACACAAGCTCCCATGTCCTTCAAATTTGTGTGATAATGCATTGCATTTGCCACCACATTTTGTTTTCCCTTTTATAGAATTTCATAGTCACACCCTAGCAGTTTAGTCCCCTGCTTTTGTTGTTTTGGCGACATTACTTGCTATTCTAGGAAGTACTTCAAGTTGTGATGATCTATTTTGTAATAGAAATGTTGACCCAACATATATAGTTGTCAGTGAGTCAACGCATAGAGAATGGCGAGCATTTCCTTTCCATATGCGGATTTTGCCAAATTCTTTACTGCCAAGGCCTTACTAATAAATCCCAAAGGTTTGTTTTCTTGCATCAATATGGCCTCAATTCCTAAGCTTCACTTTCAAGCATGAGAGGTTTCAAGAAATTTTGCATTGCAAGGACCGGGATGATACACATGGCCTGTTTGAGTAGGTCAAAGGAATGTTCTGTTGGTGCAAACCAAACAAAATCATTTTTGCATGACATGATAGTCAAGGGAGCTGCAATCTTACCATAGTCTTTGATAATTTTGCAATAGTAGCCGGTAAGACCAAAAAATCCTTGAAGACTTTTGAGGGATTTAGGCTTGGGCAAATTTTGCATATCTTCGATTTTCTTGAGATCCACTTTAACCACTTCGATTGTGATGATGTGACTTAAGATATTCAACCTCTGTAGTGTGGAAAGAACATTTGGAGTACTTGGCGTAAAATTGATTGTCGGCATGGAGGAGCTGCATGGTGTGGTCCAATTGAACTAGGTGTTCTTCCATGTTGATTTAATTTAATTTGAATTAAATCTAAATATTGCTGTAGAGTCACTACTGAACCAAATGATGTATAAATGCTGAAATATAGGAATGACACAAGCAAACTAAGATTTTAAAATATGAAACCCTAAGCAATGAAGAAGGAGAGAGGACTTAGCTGATTTTTGCGCAGTCCAGGACTAACACGAACTAGGAAAAGTGCTAAAAAGGTTGGCCAAAAGGTTAGTGCTCACAATAAATTCTAGAGCTCACAAATACTGTTGGACACAGGGGTCAATAGTAGGGGACGGGTGCTGGAGACCGCTTTTGGGCGCTGGTGACTGCGCAGATGCTCAGAACCTGATTTTTGTAGTGTCGCAAGATCTTCGTCGTTGCTTCTTGTTGATCGCCTAATAGTTTCACAACGAATGTTGAAGGTACCTGTAACCTGCAAAAGAAGGATTCACTTACACAAGCCCACAAACCACATTGAACCTAAAAAGAAAGATGTAGAATGGAGACTCAGACTAAACCCCGATGGTCACCTCGAGAGTGAATTTACGACTGAGTACTGCACTACAACTCAGACTCCATGTAGTTCTTCTGATTGTGTGTAGTAATTGTGCCCTAGGATGCCCTTGTGCAAGTTGCACTTGATAGCGGGTTGTAGCTAAATGTAACAATGTAGTAGAATGTGTGGATGGAATAAAATGAACTTCCACTTCCTATTCAGTGTATGCAGAGTTGATGCAACCTTGTCCCTTGAATGGATGCTAGATGGATGCTTTAGAGTGCTTTAGGTGCCTTTTGTATGCAAGCTTAGGTGATGGTTGTAATGTTTAGTGCTTGGTCCTTAATTTTGAACACATAACTATGTATTTATATGATTGCCTTGTTTGAATTTCGTAATTGACAATTGGAAGGTCGACCCATAAGTGAAAAACATGCCCAAAAGATAAAAAATACCCAAAAGGAGCGACTAAGGTGAGAAAGGGCCGGGTATTCCCAGAGGGGACATGAGTGCATGGGCATTGGTGTCTGAAGCCATAAAATATTAATAAGTAAAATCTTGACTAGGTTGTAGGGTGTGCAAGACCTAATAGAAAACAAGAAACAAAGAAAAGAGGCCAAAGATAGTTGTCAATTACTAGTTTTCTTGCTTAGGAATCATATGAATGCTAGTATGTTTTTAGGACCTAGAAATGTACCCAAGTGCGTGATTTTGTGACTACACAAGGTTCATGAACTTTTTATAATGGCAGTAGTGTAACCACTAGAGGCGAGTATAATTGAAGGAAAAAACTATGTACTTTATGATCATGTCGAGCGTGCATTGAAATGCATGCCGAGTGGAGAAGTGAAGTTTGGAATGATGTAAAGTGAAGCATGGAGACTAAGAAAGGAAAGTAATCATAGGGGTGAAGCATGTGCGTTATGTTGTAGCTATTTTTATGCTTGTACTTGTTCTTGTAGGCTACTTATTGGTACATATTACAGATGGACCTGTAAAATAAGAGTGAAAGAGTAGTCAAATTCTTCTATATGAAATTTTTGAGCAAAGTATGCAAAAGTGTGTAAAATTAGTAGTAAAGTGTGCACCTCATGTAGAAGAGGGTAAAGGATAGAAAAATGTCCTGGGATGCTATAAATAACGAGTTTTTGGGTGATCTAAGGCCAAGAGTGAGTTTTTTAGGTGATCTTACGCTAAGTGTGAGTTTTTTGGGTGATCTCACGCCAAGTACGAGTTTTTTGGGCGATCTCATGCCAAAGAGCAAGTGCTGGGGAGAGAGGTATAATGTTACTCTCGTAATGAAAATTCAATCATTGGGAACATGGTCAACCTTACATTCTTTATCTCCTCCACCTTTAACAAAGTAGACAATTTTGGTTCCTTCACTAATCCTAATGGATCAAGTGGTCACCTAGGTGAAGGGTGTCCTCCAATACCTAATTTCTCACATATATATTACCAACATTAATATTTTAATGACATCTATCTAAAACATACCAAGAGATATCAATCTCGAAGTGCCTAAATTATATTTTTCACATAGGCCAGGTAGGTACCTTGAGAGGGATACATGTTGGTATAAATTTAGATATATGCTACATCTCAAGATATCTACGCTAACCTACACATCCCTACACCTAGCCTTTGCCATGTAGAAATTTCACATCCCTACATCCAACATTTATTGTGAGTATGTTGTGCTTATCATTTTATATAGAACATATCAATCACACATCTACATATTCATCCAGATGGGTAATATACACCACAAGAATGCCTTTCAAAGCAATGTTCCCTCTTTCTTTGAATCTTTTTAAAAATTCAAATGTATATGCATTTAATATGTTGAATTATATTATAATTCAGACTTGAAACCTCTCTCAAATTCTAGTTCAAATACTTACATTCTGATTGAGATTCTCCATTGTTGATCATGCATCCTCCATTGACACAACTTAGCCATTGAATGATTCACTCTTGAGCAATGTAGTGACGATTCATCTTAAAGACCTCAATGATATCTACGTTGAGCAAGATCATAACATAGGAACTATGCTCATATTATTTACTCAATCAATTGGATTATCCGTCTTCAATGGCCAATCATAATGCATCATGTCAATCCTTGATCCCTGATGATAGATGTTTCAAGGAAATTATATCAAGGGGATGTTCATTGCCAAAATTATCCCACAAAAATGTTGTAGTAAGATTGCATAGTTTAATCATCATATCATATGGTATACATAACCCATTATCTCATCAAAGGAAGAACTTATGAACTTGTCATGGTTGAACTGCAGGTATATGTCTTCTCTCTCTTGATGTTTTCTAGAGGAATTTGTTTAATTTACGCACTTTAAATATGCAAGTGTATAGTTTAGGATTTCAATCGGTACTTATATCCTATTTTGTAGATTGCATACTAACACTAGATATATGATTGCTTACACAATGGTTTAGATTGCAAGCACGGTAGAAACACCTACCAACAAAATAATTTATCAACTTAATTATAAGTTAAACAATCGTTTACCGACCCATTCCAACATCATATGAGGGGCTCAAAGTTCCATGAATACACATTTTCACACATTTCTTTTACATCAAATTATATGAAACATTGTGATCCATATTGGGTGGTTTTTCACATGATAATGATCTCTCATAACTCATGACCAAATATGTGTATTTGTGCATGATCTTGAATTCCTCACGATTGAGGAATATTTTAGCACCTTTGTCATTTAATGAACATAGTTATATTCGTACCTTCTATGCACCAAACAATGGGGGATAATTGAATGCCAAACAACTCCATTTTTCCCAAACAACTTATTAAAAAAGATCTACATCACAATGAACATGTTATTACGACTATAATAGGATAATGAATAATTCATGGTTTTCATCCACTAAATATTGGGCATTCTTAACTACTACATTGCACAATTATACCTTTATCTGCATTGGACCAAACACACTAGGACACATATGTTCTTAGTCGTTCCTAATGAACAACATAGTCAACATATTTCAATTTGATACAAAATCACTGGAATTATGATATTCACACTAACCCTTGTACCTTCAACATGGTACCAAAATATGGTAACATTATAAATGAATGGTGCTTACCATTAAACTGAGTGTTCCTTATTATCATGTATTCATCCTTTAATAGTGGCCAATTATCAAATCTAGCTGGAAATGGTTTATTATAACAAGGCACAACATGTTCAACAAATTTATCTAGTATTTATCATCCCTTTATGTGTGGTTTCATAGACTAATCACATCTTCATCCCTAAGGAAAAATTATTGTATGCTATCTACTCGCGTCTGTAGGAAACCCTTTAGGATCCTTATTTCACTAACGAAATAAAGGATCCCCTTTTTCAATATCTTCATAGGGGTAACTTTATGAGGAACTAATGTAATCTACATGCATATTCACATCAAGATCCTTAGGTTGCTATGAATACTTGTGACTGTGTGCTTTTTTGTGTCCAAGCACCGATGCTATAATTGCAAGGGTATACTATATCCGATGTGGTAATACACATAGTTCTTAGATGATGCTATCATTATTGGCTAACCCTAGTTTCCAACTTGAATGCTAAATTTTATGCACATAACACAAATTACAACTACACTATTGGGGATAATACATATTCAATTGAAGAGATCATATGAATGCACATGTTTGTATCGCATCTCTTGTTCACATTTATGATGTTTGTTGGCGGTGCAAATTACTCACAACAACTTAAATGCACATGGATATGTTTATTAATCCATCAATGTCATTTGTTTAAAGTTAAAATAAAAAACATAGGGATTAGAGGAACATCGTTATATTCCATGTAATAGAGGTATACCTCAACGATACAATTACATTTCAATTTGATGTGAGGTATAAGAGGAACTAATTAGGTTGGATCCCAAGACCCTACCTAATTAGGATTTTATTGCTACTTGGATATGACCTAAAGCACCTAGTACATGTACAAGTTGGAATGAAGTCATGGTATACTCTAGTTATGTGAAAAAATATCAAAAACTAAGTTTCATATGGAATAAAGGATACAAAACCAACACTAGATGAGATCTGCAAATCCTTATTGAATCACATTAGAAAATTAACATACCTGCAATTAGGAGGGGTTAACACTTTATAGACTCCAACATGAGTACACACTTTCTTGTATAATTACACATATGATAGTATGCTAATCCCCATAAGTCTATGGATGTCTAAGATAATTTAACAACTTCATATGCCTTATATGGGTCAGACTAACCCTCAACATGCCACATACCCAATAGGGGAACCATACATAAATGATCTTACACTATGGACTTCAATCCCAACATACTACATCCATTGGTGATATAGAGATTATATGTGATCTAGGTGCTCTTACTGTCAGTCACACTACATGAAGTAGATTACGACATTGCTAACAATCGTGTGAATCATAATTAGAGTGTAATTAATTTACATCGTATGTATCAATTTTGAAATGATCTCATGCATATTTATCCGTAGTGTCTCTAGAATTACTCTTAATTCATACACTTATTGTTGTATGTCCTCAACTTAACTAATCTATTTCAACCACAAGCTATCAATTTAAGTTAACTAATTCCTTATTGGAGTTGTCAGAGGATCACTCACCTTAATGCACATTGTTGTTAATCATTTTTTGTTCTCAAACTGCTCCTTTAACAACACTTCTAAAAAACTTAGTGTGAAGTACTTTCTTTATTTAAAGCTTTCACTTTATAATGGATAGTTCACACTATATGCGTTTATCCCTTGAATTATTTATGTAATTTTTTATACATGGCATTTATATTCTCTATGCAGTTGTATGCATGTATGTATTATTTTCTTTTGTAGACACCTAAATTCCACTTTTGCAATCTTATTGCCAAAAGCACACAAATCACTCTCATTCTTACCATTTCCGTTATAATTAGTGGTTTTCACTAATTAACTAATGTTTCTTACCATTTTGGTAAATTAACATTTTGCATTGTTGATTACCTAACCTCTTTCACATTCAGGATGCCAATTTAGGACACATTGTAAGTCAAAATCCTCTTCCAAACAGACAATTAGTGATTATTAGCTAATTAAGCCTATTTTACCCTTGATTTTGGTCAATATACCCTATTATTGACTCAAACCCCTCTTCCAACCACTCAAAATCACCCCAATTCCCTCCAAACATCTCAACAAGCTTCAAAAGCTTATCTTAGCCTCCTAATTGACCCTACGTGGTTGATTAAGGCTCCTCACATCCTAATCACTTGTTAATTCACTAATTAAGATTAGCAAGCCTTAATCAGGATTAACAATTCTAATCTAATTTGTGCTTTAATTCACACATGTACCAAGATGCTAGTTTTCCTCAAATGGAAAAACTATAAAAAGGACTAACCACATACCTTTAAACCTTACACCATGCTTTCAATTTGCAAATCATATAAGAAATATGATTAATAATCTTAGCTCAATCCTTGCCTCCAAGTCTTCACATGGGGTTAGTTTATGGGATATCCAACTATGATCTTGTAGTCATTTGTTGGAGAGACCATCTCACCTTCCTTGTGAAGTATTAACAAACCTCCAATTTGATTGCCCTCCTAGATCTATTTAGGTCTATAGTTAGTTAGCAATTGAATGTTAAGTAGGCATGCTTTAGCTAAGATAAATTGATATATCATGCTAGGTCTTTCAAGAATTCCATTAAGCTTTAATAATTGATGTAACTATTGTTAGATTCAATAAGCAATTATCAATTAGACTATGTGGTGTTAGGATCTAACTAGTTTAGATTTTGCTTGGAACTTTTAGGAGTCTTCATTTGGCACACCCGGTGGGACCATACCCCATTACATTAATTCTTAAGATCTTTAACTTACTTTCAAAGTTTTCTAGATTTTTAGATTTCTAGTTTAGCTTCAAGTTTTCTAGATTAGTTTCAAGTTTTCTAGATTAGTTTAAAGTTTTCTAGCTTAATTTCAAGATTTCTAGATCAGTTTCAAGTTTTCTAATCTAGTTTCAAGTTTTCTAGATTACTTTCAAGATTTTTAGAGTAAATTTCAAAGTTTTGTAGATCAATTTTCATTTTGATAGTTATTTAAAACTATATTAGTAATAGATGGTGCATTTTGATGCTCTTTGTAGGATATAGGGAGGTGAAGTGATGTCAAAATTTCCAGTCAGGAAGGCTAAAGATTTGATCTTTTTCAAATTTTGTCCCTTGTCAAAAAGTCTATGTTTTGATCACTTATAAGAAAGCTTCGCATCCTAAACTCAAAGGGGTGCATTCACACTCCAAAGGTCGTGCCTGTGCTCTCACTGGACATGCCTACGCTTCATCGACACGTGCACTTGTGCATCATTGAGTTTTTTAATCCTCTGTGTGTAAGTCTATGCTCTGGTGGCTTTAAATTGTGCGCATTGGCACGTCACTGGTTGATGCTTGTGCAATATTGACTGTGGGATTTTGAAAAGAGGTGGACACGCTGTATAACTCTTAAGGTACACGTTGCTGCTTCAAGGGATGTGCTCACTGATGCTCATAGGAATGTGCTACTGCACTAGGAGGTGCGTGCTGGCACTCTCAAGTTAAGTTGACTCCAATAACAAATTTTTAACTTCTTGGTTTTTTATGTTTCTATCATTTTCCAAGGATTTTTAGTTATTATTGCTGTTGTCGCAGGTTTTCTAGATTTTAGAGTGGGTTTTCTAACAAAATTAACTTAGGGTTTGACGAGTGACCTTTATGTTTTCATGCTTTGTATGAGTTTGGAATAGGGGTTGTGTATACTTATTCTTTCGCACTTTGTGTGATCTTGAGAATCAAAAGCAACCTCTAAACCTTCTTTTGCTAATCTTAGAGTAAGTAGAAAAAAATCATCATTCATTGTTAGTGTTTAAGGGAATAAAATTATCATTTTGGCATGTATATGATCTTGTAGTTTAAGAGAATTTTCATTTGATAAATAACCAAGGCTAAAGTTTGTGTATGCTCTTCTATTGCACCTAGTGTGATATTGGGAACCAAAAGAAACTTTAGTCTTTTAATTAAAAAGCACTTGGATTAATTAGGAATAAACCTTGATTTACAAAATTTTGTGGTGGTTATTTGATTTACAAGTTTTTTTCATTGCTATCTAGTTGGGTTGCTTATTGTGTATTCTCTTCTCTCGCGATCCTTGGATGATCTTGACAAATAAAAACTATATTTAATCCTCTTTCTATGATATTGTAGATCTTTTTGAGCTACTAACCATTTGTGTGAAGGACCTAACACTAGCCAAAGAAAGGAGAACTCTCTTCAACCAATTTTCTAATATTCACGTGTGTTGTAGGTTGCCAAACGGTGGTCTAAAACAAATTTCTTAATCCAAAAGATAAGAAAATACTCCAACATCTATGCAAAACATTGTATGTGCAGGTTTCAGTTAAGAGATAAAGACTCGTCCACTTTGAACTAGGAGAAACTTCTCTTTGGCATAAACCTTAAGCTATAAAAAGAGGAGATGCTCCTAGGAACCCCAAAGTAAGTCCAGGCAAGAGGGAACCTTGTGAACGAAACAAGAAAGTGCTCGCACACTACCCAATTGATTAGTACACCCAGAAATGAGTTAGAGTCAAAGTTACCTCCATTGTGACCCTAGTGAAAATAAAACTGAACGCAATTCGTAATGTTCACTGTATTGAAGGGGGGGTAAAAGTAAAGTCTGAGTAAACTCCAAGATTAGTCAGTGTGAATTTCTTGGTAAATCGAGTTCTCAGAGGTAGTCTTGTGACAACCTAGGTAGAGGGAACCCTAATAGGAAGCTTGCCATGGCTTGGAGCCAATTTTGTTTTAGACATCATGTATACTATGAGATCTCTCATGAAGTGATAAATTATGTTGGATTCAAAACTCTTGTTTTTCGAACAAGGCGAAAGTCCATTTCTTAAAGTTGAAACCACGTGACATTATTCATCACGAAATCTATTTACATATTACTTTGTCCTAGATTTTCACTCATCCTAAGACAAGGTGAAATTCTGCCAAAGGTTACACCAAATATTGTTTCATCACCACTTGGTCCACTCCATTGTTTTCTTATTGCTCATTTTTGAGACAAAAGAAGAAAAAACATACGCGGATACCACTAGCAATAATCATGTCCACCACTTTGTGTAGTCTACTTACATAACTAATTTTTGTAATGTCGGAGTGCAAGTGTTGAAAGTTTGAATGTTACGTCTTCATGTTCTAGTAGGATTTTTGTCTTATACGCATACTGAGACTCATTATCATTGTAGTTAGGTTGTCTTATCATTGACTTCCTTTGAGTTGTTATGCTTCCCACATTATAGTCATACAATTGTGATACTTACGGCTCGTTTCTATTATGAAAATTTTATCTAAGTCTCTACATTGTATTGTTATGCTGCTTTCAAGCATAGTAACTTCTTGTTATACTTAGGCTTAGTTTTTACTCCTAACATTGCCTTAAGTTTTTGAGATTGTTGAGGTTACATTGTTAGCATCACGATAACATCATTTTGACACTAAAAATATTGTTTTCCCCACAAATCTTGATTTGTGTGTCCAATAGTGTTGTTACGTTGCTCACATTGTTAACTTCCATTGTTAAAGACTTCGACTTTGTTGGTGTCTAAAAGCTAGTTTTAGTATACCTTGTTGGAGGATCGCGTCAACACCTTCTTAGAATTTAAGTCTTGTTTATTTTTAAACTTGACCTAGGTGGTGATATCATGTTATCACTATTTTTTTCAAACCTATCTTGGTAAATCGTAGAGTGTAAACTATTATTGTGACTAGATTTGAGTCTTGTGCTTTGTTCTAGGTTCTTCTTGGTATGTATTACCTTGTTAGGGTAGATCTTTTTTTATTCTTTGATATCCTTGGGTTCATATTGGCCTTTGGATTTGTGATAATTTGACTTTCACCATTCTTTATGATGACTTAGCATCGTTACGCTGCCTAAATTTTCCTAAGGTTCATTTTTAGTAAACCTTGGTGGAAATATTTCACGTTGTACCCCCTATTTCAAACCAGCCTACTACAAGAATGGGTTCTCAAAAGTTAGAATCTGGTCTCTTTGGAGGTGACAACCTTCTTTTATAGGATAATGTCATGATAGATCATAGTGGTGGAGAGGAGGATTCTCCTCATGTAGATGTAGAGCTTCATCCCACCCATATTGACGATTACTTATTTCAAAACAAGCATGAGGTTCATTTACGTGTCGTTGAATTAGGGGACAAATTACCGTCTACAATAGACCCTTCACTCATTTCCGAAATGGTTCGTGGAGAAGAAGTGGACCGACCTCATCGCACTGTTAATCAAATATTAAACCCAGGTCATGCCTCTACTTCTGGATGACAGAATAATGAGAAGATACCATTTGAAAATGATGGAGACTATCGTATACCTATTGTTAGAGTCTATTGTGAGGACCACGAAGAACATGCTTATCATGAACAACCTCCCCCTCATGAAGGTCATAATGAAGTCCCCATATGAGAAGTAAGCTTAGAACAACTGGTGCAAACTATCACTCGCCAATTGGCCAATTTAGCTTCACATATAAACAAGGAACCACCGAAAACTTTAAAAGAAGTTATACCAAAAGCAAAACCTAAAGTTTTGTATCACAAGTTCCAAACAAATACTCCTCATAGAGAGACACGAAAATAACCTGATGAAGACTTTCTTACAGAGAATAAGGGTGGATATACACCTATATTTAACCCTTCATATAAGCCTATGCAACCCACACAAGACCAACTCTTCAATCAAGAATGGCCCACTATGAAGAATGACCTTCTAGCATTACAAGAAGGCAAAATTGTTAATAACAAAAAGTACCAGTTTGATGAGTTGTGATCTTATCCATTTGATAGAGCCATGTTGTAGGTACCTTTCCCATGTTAGTTTGATTGTCCCAAGTTTGAAAATTACAAGGGAAAAGGTGACCCCCAAGACCATATCAAGGACTTCTACATGACATGTCAAGAGGTCGCATATAGTGATAATTATCTTATTCACCTCTTCCTAAGAAGTTTAGGAGGTCAGGTGTTAGAGTGGTTTTTACACATCCCCAAGGGATCTATATCTACATGGTCAAAATTAGCTGAAAATTTTGTATGTCACTTCTCATTTAATATAGAGAGTGATGTTACCATGTTAGATCTATGCAATGTCAAACAACGCAGTAACGAAAAATTTGTTGGTTTCTTACAACGATGGTGAGGGCTAGCTAGTTTCTTCTCTTACTCCATTCCAAAGAAATATCTAATTAGTATATTTTTACCCAACCTCCATCCTGACATTATGTTCCACTTGTAAATGTATTATGGTAACACGTTCGGAGAGGTAATTGAAAAAGGTAGTCAAATAGAAAAATCACTGCTAGCTAGAGGGATGTTAAAATCCTTTTCATGTGACCATCATGATTCTAAACCTAATGAAAAGAAAAAGATTTGTTCCTAATAAAAACAAAAAAGTTGTAGGTGAAAAAGTAGTCGACTCTAAATGAGTACAAGTCATTGAAAACCACGCTCCTTTGAATCTTACAAAAGGAACTCTACCTATGGAGTATACATCATGCATTCACCCCTCTATATGAATCAATATCATCTATATTAAAGTAATTAGAGGCCATTAATATGGTCTGGTACCCTGAAACAACACCATACAGGGATGATGCACCTAAGCCATTGTGGTTTAGGGATAATGAATATTTTGGATTTAAGGGCCATAAAAATGAAAAATGTTTGAAATTAAAGCATTGCATTCAAGACCTAATTGACAAAGGTGATATAGCAGTAGATTCCACTGCTCCTACAAAAAATCCAAAAAAAACATGGGGATCTTCAAAGAACCTTTCCCAAATCATAACAAAGGAAAGGAAAAGGATCAGGGACAATCTCTCAAACTAAGAGTACCAACTATGTATCAAATAAATACCATGTTGACCACTTCAATGCCCTAATAGGTTGTGTAGATCCACCTGATGAGCATATCAACATGATTAAGATCAAGACAAAAGAGTGCATCATGACAACGTGAAGGGATCACCTTGTTCTTTCTAAACCCACTCCCTCTACTCCTCAAGAGAGACATTATGACATATTAGTTCAATTAGAGAAAACCACATCGAAGATTTCAATCTTGGACGTCAAAATTTCCAACATCCATAAGGACATCATTTGCAAAACCTTACAAGGATCCAAAGTTTTAATTGATACTAACCCAACTCAATTACAAGCAATGGTAGCACAAATCACTCGTATAAAACACAACCTTTAGCCCAACCAAAATTCCAGAGGAAAATCCCTCTCCCAACCTACCCTTATAAATTGAAGTAATCATCAAACGTAAGAAGGTCAAAAGAGTTCTTTTGGATGGAGGATCGTGTCTAAATATTTTAACCCTAAAATTAGTACAACAACTAGGGTGTACAGAAGTTAACTTAGAAATAAAGGTCATCACCATAAAGTAGTATGATAATGAGGAATGAATGTCAATGGGTATGATCACTTTCTCATTGGAAGTAAGTTCTATCAACAATGATACGAAGTTCCATGTCTTGGACTTGGAGCTCCCATACAACATATTGCTCATCCACCCATGGATTTATGCCATATAGGTTGTACCTTCAATGTATCACCAGTGTTTAAAGTTACACCACAAAGGAAAAAATATCACTATTCAAGGAGATCCTCAACCCTTTGCTCATCACATGGCATTGTTAGGATATTTCCTCACTATTTACGAGTTCCCTTCTACGTAGATAGTTGTCCTTATTCAATCAAAGGCCCTCACTTCATGATTGGATCTAGACACCTTGAATCCCAATGACAGTGGTACTTCTACATCAAAGAATCCTTTCTCAACGTGGGAGATGAAGGTTAGAGAAAATGGTTGTGGTGAGTATAATCTTCAGCAAGCTCTCCTAGTTTAAAACATTCCCCTATAATCCAAAGCGCATGGTATGTCGTGGTAAAAATTTTAATGTTCCAGGGATGATTTCCTTTTTTACGCTTTCACTCCTGACAGACTATTACAAGATGAAAGGTTGCTTAAAGATATTATGTATCGTCCTGAAGATGATGAAATGGCTTCGTGCTAACAATCACCTAAATATGTTATTCCCAATCACATAATGCGTACCATAGGATACAAAGGACATGGTTGTTCAATCCAAGAACAAGGCACAATATAAGATCTTACGATACCTCTTCATATAAAGGGTAGGCTTGGTATTGGCATCCGTTCATATGAATCTCCACCCGCATAGGTCGAGGATACCTCTTCTGATTACAAAGATAGTTTGTTTGAATATGAAAGTGAAATAGATTCTCGATGTAGTCTTTACAAAGACCTTACCTCCATGAACCTGTTCTCCAACATGGTTATCCTAATTATCACTCCCATTATATCCCTTACCATTCCCAAACTAGACCTTTTTTACCCATCTCTTGTGAATTGGGACCAATAACAACATATACCAGTCGATGTATTTCAAAACGATGAAGCTATTAGCAAATTCCTTAGAGTTCGAGATAATATTCCAAGAAATGACCACAAGAAAGTCTTCTCCATTCAGCTCAATGCATTTGCGTACTTTTGGGAGGAGGCAGAACTATGTAGTCATCTAAGAAAGAAAGTAAGCAAGGGATAAAGTTCTATAAAAAATCCTTGTGAAAATTCCAAGTCCTATAGCAAAAACCTCTTTGAGGTGCTTATGGACAAATAAATAGAAACACCAACAGACAAAATAGTTGACCTGCTTCACGATGAAAGTCTCTTTGAGCCACCTGTGGTAGAAGAAGATCTTAATCTCCCCTAATCCTACGTGCATGGAGGATGAGTCTAAGCTACTGGTAGAGGAGACAATAGATGTGAACATTGGCACAGAAGATCTGCCCAGAATGGTCAAGTTGGGAGCTTCACTTTCAACTCAAGAACAAAAAACTTTTATAGTGCTTTTGAGAGAATTTGTGCTTGGTCTTATGCAGACATGCCAAGACTTGATCCTACATTGGTGGTGCACAACCTTGTTTTCCACCCAGATGCCTAGTCCATAAAACAAAAGCTCTACAAGATGTATCCTCGTGTCGTCTTGTTAGTCAAAGAAGAGCTAGAAATACTATTGGCAATAGGATTCATCTGGGCTATTGACTATTCAGAGTAGATTTCTAATGTAGTCCCAATACATAAGAAATCAGTCAGTATTAGAGTACTGGGCTATTGACTATTAAGAGTAGATTTCTAATGTAGTCCCAATACAGAAGAAACCGGTCAGTATTAGAGTATGTATCGATTTCCATGATATTAATAAAGCATGTCTGAAGGATGAATTCCATCTTCCTAACATCGACATGATCGTCGATTCTACAGCTGGTTATGAGATGTTATCACTCATGAATGGATTTTCAAGATATAATCAGATAAATATTGTTGAGGAAGACCAACATAAGATAGCTTTTACTACCCCATGGGGGACATTTTGTTACCAAGTCATGCCCTTTGGCCTCAAGAATGCAGGCACTACCTATCAGTGGGTGATGACTATAATCTTTCACGACATGATTAGTGACATCATGGAAGATTACGTGGATGATATATTATCAAAATATGGGACTCATGAAGATCACACTGATATTTTTTGATGCATCTTTCAGCATTTAAGGTACTACAAAATCTAACTTAACCCAAAGAAGTGTGTCTTCGATATGTTATCTGGAAAACTACTGGGATTCATTGTGTCACAAAGAGGAATAGAAGTGGACTCTGCAAAGGTCACTATTATCACATAAATGCCTCCTTCGAAGAATATTAGACAATTGTGAAGCTTGCAAGAAAATATCCAAGCAATCAGAAGGTTCATTTCACAGCTTGCAGATAGGTGTCATACATTCACTTATCTTCTTAAGAAAGATTCCAGTTTTAACTGGGGGCTAGAAAAACAATAAGCATTTTCTTTACTTAAAGAATACTTGGTTGAACCCCCTGTTCTCATGCCACCCATGGCAAGAGAACAATTGTTACTCTACATTTCTGCCACACACTTTGCAACTAGGGCACTATCAACCCAATATGATAAGGAACAAAAAGAAAAAACTATGTACTACTTGAGTAGAATGTTGATAACTTATGAGCTCAAATATCCACAGATAATAAAAGTTTGCTTGATCATAGTTTTCACCTTCCAGAAACTACGTCGTTATTTGTTAAATAATAAGGTCAAGCTTATATCAAAAGTTGATTCTTTAAAGTACTTATTGTCAAAACCTGCACTCACATGAAAGATGGCTAATTAGCTCATCTTATTAAGCAATTTTGACATCAAGTACATGCATCAAAAATCAATGAAAGGACAAGTTTTATCATATTAACTAGCTGAAGCCCCACTTCCAGGTACTAAACCTTTAAGTCTGTAAATCCCTAACATTTATAGTGTACCTTGAGGAATATGTTGTATGGCATTTATACTTTGATGGATCCTTTACCTTTCATGGATCAGGTGTTGGAGTTATGTTGATCACTCCATCAAGAGACTTAATTCCTTAGGCATTTCAACTTTGGTTCCCATGTACAAATAACATAGCAGAATATGAGGCCCTTATTACAAGGATGAAGTTGGCTATCAAGTGGGACATCATACATGTAATAATCGATGATTCCATGTTGATTATAAAGTAAGAAACAAATGAATGCAAGGTTAAAGATGAGATACTTCTTCCATACAAAAGAATGGTTGATTCTTTGAAGGATTTATTCGAGCAGATAACATTTGAACAGATTCCAAGAGCACAGAATAGAGTAATGGATGATATGGCTATAGTGGGGTCCATGTTGAGCATCCCACCTAGAATTAACGATATGTTGTTCTTCGTTGAACATTTATGAACTCCAACATATGACATGCCAGAGTCCTATTTGGGATGTGAAGTGGTTGGTCCCTTTTCCCCTTTGTACAAGGACATATTTAAATACCTCCGTGATGGAACCTTTCCCGCCAACATTTCTCGCACTGATAAACAAAGCCTCATCTAGAGTATAGCCCATTATACCCTACTTGGTGACACTCTCTACCATCGAGGCTATGACAAGAATCTGTTATGTTATCTTAATTCAGAAGAATCCATCATAGCAATCAAAGAGGTGCATGAAGACATTTATGGGGCTCATATGAATGGGATCATCCTCGCGAAGAAGATACTCATAGTAGGCTACTATTGGCTTACCATGAAGAATGATTATTGTAATACGTCCAGAAATGCTTGCACTATCAGAAGTACAACAATTTGATACATGTGCCGACGTAATCACTACAGCCTATCAGGACACCTTTTCCCTTCTTAAAGTGGGGTCTCGATCTTATAGGTAAGCTTAACCTTGTCTCCTTAGATGGGCATAAGTTCATTATCACTTCCAAAAAATATTTCACAAAATGGGTAGAGGTTGTTCCTCTTACCTATGTTGAAGGTACGCAGATATCTAAGTTTATAATGAACAACATCATCTGGTGATACGGTATACCCTCCACCATTATAACTGACAATGGTAAGCCCTTTAAAAATAAAACTTTGAAAACATTATGCAAACGTTTTCCAATCCCCCTCAAGTTCTCAACCCCCTATTACCATCAAGGTAATGGATAATCCAAATATTATAATAAAACCCTCACTCGTATTATGGAGAAGATGGTGAATACAACAGGTCGTAACTAGCATTTACAGATTCACCCTTCCCTTTGGGCATTCAAAACATCTATCCATACTCCTATGGGTGTTATTCCATATTCCTTATTCTTCGGCATAGAATTCGTACTCCCCCTAGAGATTGAGATCCCCTCTTTGTGTATCAAGCTAAGGGATTACCTGAATAAAGAGGAGGATTACAGAGTAGCTCAGCTGGCAGAATTGGAGCTATTAGATGAGAAATGACTTTTCACCCTCAATTACCTTAAAGTGTATCAAGATTGAGTGTGTCAAAACTGCAACAAAAGAGGGATACCTCATCAATTTGAGTTAGGAGACTTGGTTTTAAAATAAAATTAGTTCAACACCACCAAATACCGAGAAAAGAAAGGTGAATTTGGGCCCAACTAGTTAGGGCCATATGTTGTGGTTGTCAATTTTGGTTCAAGTGCCTCCAATCTTTCCTACTTAGATGGTGAGGAACTTCAGGAACCCATGAACGTAATGCATCTCAAGAATTTCTATGCTTAAGTGTAGGATCTCTAAAATATCAGAAAAAGAAAAAGAGAAATAAAACAAGTGCATCCAATAGTGAAAACCATGCAATGGTGGGACTGTGGGCAAGTCTTTTGGTGAAAACCGGTTTTTGGAGCCATTGGAGGGTCTATTGTTCATAAGAATTTCAAGTCTAGGATTGTGGTATCTTTGTTCTAAGCTGGTCTTTGTATTCATCTGAGTTCCTTGTGAGTCTGTCCTTCTTTTCCCTTATCTGACTAATCCCGATTTTATGTGTGAAGGGTTCACCTTTGAATGGTCCTATCTCACACTAGGGGAAACTTTGCATCATCACTCCTTACATATAAAATGTGGCATTTTGTCCTTTTACTTCCCATCTAATGCTAGGGGCAACCACGTTTCTTTATTTCCTTGCACATAGCTTGGGAAAACTTCTTATAAAACATCAAAAACATTTGTATAAATTTTTGAAAATCCCAAAACATTCAGATATGTTAGTTGAGAAAATAAAAAACATTCAAATATGTTTCGTAGAAAACTCCAAAATAATAGAAAAATGTCTCAAAATTGTCCCGCAAAAACAAAGTAATAGTTTTCTTACTTTAGTTGTTTGTTTACATAGTTTTGGTTGCATTGTTTTTTTTTAATCTTGTATGCTTTAAATTGGATTCATTTTCTTACTTTGTTACTTTAATTTGTGCAACATTACATTGATTTCATTTTATCTTACATACTTGTAGATAGTTTTATTGCTTTTATTGGATTTGATTAATTTGTGCTTGTTGTTTGCTTGTGCAGTTTGTTTTCATCTCATCATCATATCATCTATCATCACATCTATACATCATATATCAATAAAGGCTAAGCTATATACTCATGAACATGAAAATTAAACATGTATGTTAGCCTAACATCATATAATATTTCCAAGAGGGGCAAGAGGGAGCACCTTCTGTCCCCCCCTCAAACATAGACCATAATAAAAATGTGGATTAAACATGTTATCTCATACACAAAATGTGATAGGTAAAACTCAAACTATCTCATCAACATACAAAGTAATATAATCAAAAGTTATATCATAATCTAACAACATGTGATACAAACATAAACATACAGATTAAGCATGATATCTTATAAACAAAATGTGATACATCAGTAATCCATCAATCATCATACATCATCAAAAATATAAATGTTCGTGTACAAAATAATGTGTCTCAAAAATATGTCTAATATAGTGAACCATCATGGACGTCTATACACAAATGTGACTTCATAACGAGGCATAGTAAAAACTAGTACATATACATTCGTATAAAAGTATGCCTTCATAGCGAGGTAATACGCCAAAAATATGCATCTGATATAATAAAAAGAGTCAACCACGACTCTCTCTCATGCCTGGAATGTGCTGAGGCCTGCTATGCTGAAGGATGTTGAACAAAAATCACTAATCGAGAGGTCTTTTATGACCTGGACCTAGACCCATAACAACAAACTGACTGAAAGGTATGTCCCTCGGGGACTGCCTCATGGTACAGTGCCTTGTAATACGATGCCTCACCGCTAGCTCTCATCACATCTACTAGCATATCCCATATCCCAACTAATGTGGAGGCCTATTATAGAGCATCATGCTCTCATGTCACTCTCATGATGTCTACAATTTGCTAAACTCTCTCCGTAGCTAGTTGATCTCTCTCAATTATAACATGCAGTTGTTGAGCTACCATCTGCTGTAATTATTTCCTCGAGGTAGCTATATCACATGTATACTGTGTAGCCTGTGGTGCTTTCCATCATCCCCCTACTGGACTATGTGGTGGGGACTCTCATCCACCCCATTTGTCAGTATTGTCATCATCCTCCTCAATATCCTCTCCACCTTTTCCATCTCCTCTACCTCTTTGTGGACTATGTGGTGGAATCACATGTGGGGGTGATGAAGGTTCCTATAAAGGTGCTCATAATGGAACCTAAAGTGGCATCCAAGGTACCAATACATGTGGCTGCACTATTATCTACTGTTGAACTAGCACCTATTGAACCGGTACTCCTACCTGTAGTCCTCCCTATGGACCTTCCTGTGGACTTGCCTAAGCTTGTGTCTGTGCCCTAGGATTTGGGCCCTATCCCCCCCTGTGTTGTGGCATATAATACTAGCTATGGAATGGTCAAACGTGGACATAATATTGTGGAATACCATCATGTATAATTCGGGGTCATCCTTGGATCCACTATTTGTGCTCGCCGCACCCAAGGCTATGGAACTACATATAAGAAGATGGTATGAGCTCGTCCTAGTCTGATTCAGGGCCCTATATGAAAGGTCTCACTATATATGCACCCATGACACATATTATCTCCAGGAATCCCCTGAATGAGACCAAACTATCGTTGGACCTTGTCCACTATGTACCACTCAAGAATATATCTCCTACTCCGAATAATGAAGTGGACAACAACTACAATACTCAACTATATCGCATCCTGAGGCAACTAGTATAACTTGTATGATCATCATGTAATCATATGATGTTGTACCTCGTTAAAGTCTCACCTATAGTAATCTATGTCTCTTATGTGGCTGTCGTGTGCAAGTGTTTCTACAATTTTAGCAAGAAAACTACCACCTAGAAATAGCTTCCTAAACTTAGCTAAAAATGAGAAATTACACCATCATGATGAAGAAATGAGAAAGTCCTACCCTTAACATTAATAACTTTGAAATTGATCAAAACACAATGTAAATGAATGAACTCTATTCCCCTTAATTACCTAATTTAACATTAAAATGGACCTAAGTAGTCCAATGGCAATCAAATTATATTTACTTGCTTTGATCCATCAATGGATGATTGGGTGTGAGGCTTAGCTCTTCAAGAATGGAGGATGGGGATCTCAAGAATGACAAAAGCCTATTAGTATGAAACTATGTGCTTACTTTTGTCTCTTGAGAGATTTAGGTGTAGGTATAAAGGTAGGAGGAGGGCTCTTTATATAGCCCAAACGATAAAGGATTCAACACATCCTCATGAATGTGGGATAAATGGAGATGTAGAGTTAGTTATGGATAAGGGGGGTTTAGATGGGGTTGAGTTAGCTTTAGGAGGGTTTAATTTGTCCTCAAGTGGCTCATGTGGATAAAGGGGGTGCATTAATTAATCAAGATGATTAATAAATACATGTGCAAGCTTTTATAAGCTTTTAGATGGATTTTAGTGTTATTTAGACCATTAGGAAGGGATTAAACCAATTAAATAGATATTTATTGATTTAATGAGAAGGGATGCTAATTAATTAATAATAATTAATTAGACTAGATAGAAGGTGTCGATTAATGAAAGGTCGTTAATTAAGGTATGTGTTGGATAGGCGACTTAATTAATTAGTGTAATGCAATCAATTAATGACAATGGAAGAGAAGATGAGCGTCGTTGACAATATGTCGTCAATTTACAGGAAAAGAGATAATTAGTGCAATTTAAGTATTTAAATTGCTTAGGCGTAATTATAGGTGTCTACAGTTGTAAATATCATCTCCATCTGGAACCCAACCCATGATGGACGGCTCCCCAATAACTCGAGCTCGCAGTGCTCCTATAGGGCGTCCTATAGCAATATGAACCCACACCTGTATCGGAAGCAGCGTGGCAGGTCCCATGGTCTTTTGACCGTGGTAAGCTATCAAATTCATATTTGTGAATAAATGTGTTAGTATGCACTGTCCCCAACAATAGATCTTTCCCTAGATGAGGTCGTGTATCACTTCTATTAGGCCTAAAGAAAAATGAGCACTAGCCTTATCAGGCACCAACACTTCACTGACAAGAGATATGAGGCATACTGGAACTCATCTAAGTCGACGATCAACTATGCATCCTGTAATATCCACTGACATACCCTAGCGAGGAATGTTTGCTACTCCAAAAATCATAGCAATGCTCCATTGATTACGACTATGATGGTTGTCATATGTCCCCAATTAACCCTGAATGGGCACTCTAAGAATATGCTAAACATCCTCTAAGGTAATACTCATCTCACCTATCAGAAGGTGAAAGGTCTGACTCTCACTCCGTCATCTCTCAGCTATGGTTGTGAACAGGATATGGTCCAAAGTGATATGTGGCATGCGAGTCATATGTGAGAGGTCTGTAACATCCAATGGCATCTCTAAGTAGATGTGATCTTGTCGGCGGAATGTCGCCTTGAAAACCTAAAGCCACCCGTGTCGCTCCCGTGTCCCTAATCGAGGTAGGTCCACCTACACAATTAATCAAGTCATTTGCTATGATCTTATTTCTTATATTCTATCATTCTCCTATTTTCCCATTTAAATTCACTTATTCTATCATCTAAGTTTTCCTAAAAACTTCCCAATTATTCTAATAACTCACTCAAGACTACTTTCTATTACCAACACACCCCATACAACACTAGCTCCCCCTTTATGGCACTAACACTCTCAAGCGCTAGCACTCCCTTTTCTACGCAAGCGCGCTCAATTTTCTCCTACCCTGGTTCACGCAAGTGTAATTTTTTTGGCATTATCATGCCCATTCATGCACCTTCATGCAAGAACGTGTGACTCCTAGATAGAATGCACTATTGCACATCCTCATGCACTGGCATAGGTGTGCATGTGCATCTTCAGTAAAAGCATGCCCCCACGAATGCCTATGCACCCCACAGGATGCATTGGCACTTTTGTGTGTGTTTTCTACCCTAGTAAATGTGATTTTAACCTAATAAATACACTATCAAAATGACATAGGAGAAAGTTTGACTTTTTGTACTAACATGCCATCCGTGATAAGTCCCATGTACTCTTGAATGCGATCCACACAGTGTCTATAGTTCTGCACCCTCGTCATTTCCTCTCATAGGTCAGAGCTCAATCAGGAGTAAAAAGGTAAGTGCATGTGGTAAATGAACTTGTCGTGATGGTTTATATACCCGTTTTACCTCCTTGCAACCTATCGCTCACCCCCAAAGTTCCCTGTGACCATCGTGGTTCTTCTAAATTATTCCAGTACTTGTGATCATTATTTTTAATAAATAATCATTTTTAGCATGTTTTTGCTACGTCGGGGCATATTTTTACTTCCCATCGGCCTTTTCTACTACCTAGAGCATATTTTTGCCTTACGGTGACTTTTGGCTATGTCCCATGACTTCTCCATTTCTTCTACAATATTTTATTCCTAAAAATTCAAAAATTCAAAACAATATAATTTTTTTCAAAAAACCCAAAAAAATGGTAAAATCATTAAAAATCCAAAAAAATGTAAAAAATCAAAAATTGGTAAACGACATGCATGTAATTGAAGTCTGTATCAAATGTATTATCCTTGAACATAGAAATTTTCCCTACAAAAACATCTTTCTTAGGTTCTTGTTTGTTTTTGTCTCAAACAACTTGTGGATCATCGCGATCTACCTCCATTAACAAAGTTGGCTTGGTTATTATGTCGGTACTCCCATGTAACAATGAGTTGCCAAAGATTGTGTCATAGTTTATGAATGCTTTCCGTGGTACTAGTCATGTCTTCGGTTATTCCCCTTGCACATATCCTTACCTGGGTCGCCATATTAAACCCTTGTCATTACAACACAAACATTTGGGAACAAAAGCTTGATAACAAAAATATCAGTGCAATAGTATTGAACATTGTTTGTTTAAGTATGTGTGATTATACTTGTTTCTTTGTTAAGTTAGCCATTTACTTTCTCGTATCAAATTGCATTATGTATGTTGCATGGAGTTACGCATTTTTAGCAATGAGAAAATGTTAGTAATATAGCTTTTCATGTTATTTACACTTTTGTTTATTTTAATAAAGGCCAATGATGTAGATTATATGGGCAATGTGATGAACAAAGTTGCTTACTAGAAAGATTGGTTGAGAGAAAGGGATAGTCATACATTCTCCACTATCATGTCTTATCACCACTAATTGTTTTCCAAATCACTTTGGGCAATAAACAATCATGTTTATCCCTACCTTATTTCTTCTATTTGTTTTGATCATATTTTTTTAATCATTGATTGACTTATTCTATCACCCCATCGAAACTCGAGGGGGCATCCTTCATTCTACTAATTTTTCTTCAAAAATTTACTTGTTTACACTTGTCTACTATGTTTAAAGTGACGTCACTTACTTCACCTCAAACAGGGGAAAATGTAGACACCTAACTTCTGCTTTTGCAATCTTATTGCTAAAACACACTAATCACTCTCATTCTTACATTTCTATTATTATTAGTGATTTCTACTAATTAACTAATGTTTCTTATCATTTTGGTCAATTAACAACACTTTGTTGATTACCTAGCCTCTTTCACATTCACGATGCCAGTTTATAACACATTGTAAGTCAAAATCCTCTTCTAAACAGACAAATAGTGATTATTAGCTAATTAATCCTATTTTACCCTTGTTTTGGTTGATAAACCTTATTATTGGCTCAAACCCCTCTTCCAACCATTCAAAATCACCCCATTTCCCTCAAAGACATCTCAACAAGCTTCAAAAGCTTATCTTAGCCTCCTAATTGACCCTAAGTGGTTGATAAAGGCTCCTCACATCCTAATCACTTATTAAATCACTAATCATGATTAATAATCCTTAATTTACTTTGTGATTTTATTCCCACATGCACCAAGATGCAAATTTTCCTCAAATGGAAAACTATAAAAAGGACTCACCACATACCTTAAAACTTTACACCATGTTTTCAATTGCATATCATATAAGAAATATGATTAAGAGCTTAGTTCAATCTTTGCCTCCAATCTTCACATTGGTTAGTAGAGGGATATCCAACTTGGTCTTATAGCCATTTTTTAGAGAGACCTTCTCACCTCTTGTGAAGTAGCAACAAACCCCAATTTGATTTCCCTCTTAGATCTATTTAGGTCTATGTTAGTTAGCAATTCATACTAAGTAGGTATGTTGTAACTAAGATTGATTGATATATCATGTTAGTTATTTCAAGCATTCCATCATGCTTTAATCATTGATGTTACTATTGTTAATTCACTAAATTTGTTAATAGACTATGTGGTGTTAGTCTAGATATCTAGCTTGGCTTATAGTTTTTAGTCGTCTTAAAAGGCTATCCTTATGGCTAGATAACAATGGGATTTAGTTAGTGGTGTCAAGAAAAAATCCACTGAGAGACAAGCTACACCTAAAAAATTGAGAGTTTTCTCGTAAAAATCCCAAGAGGTTATTTTAATATTATCGCAAAACATCAAGTATTAGTTTTTGTTGCACATAAATCACATAGAGTCTTCTTCTGATGCATGGATGTAATTACAAACTATGCATGAAGGTAGTCACCTCTCCAAAGTAATCAAGTTGATTATGGAATTGTTCCCAACTCCTATAAAATCTAATGAGGAAATTGTTAATTACCTAGCTAAAATTAAGAGCATTAAAGCTCGATTGGATGGATGTAATTCTGAATTGGTTCAGGATAAGTTGTTTTACTTCAATATTTAGATTAACATTTATGAGACATTTCCATTCTGAATTATAAATACCAAAATGAGGTTGATTTACCTGATTTAGACACCTTCTCTTCTCTCCTTATCCAAGAAGAGAGTGTCATGGAGAGCTTTGACTCGAAAGTGGATGCCCCTCAAGAATTGGTCTAAAATAAGAATAATAACAATATAAATCAACCATCTAACTTCAAACCTAAACAAAATTGGAATAATAAGAAGTTTAAAGTAAATTTTGATGGAAATTTTATAAATTGTGGTAAATTTGGTCATAAAGTAACTAATTTTCATTTTAACAAGTCTAGTAACAATTCCAAGAATAAGAACTTCAACAATAAAAACAAGAAGAATAAAAAATAGAATCGTTCTAACAATTAAGCCAATAATGTTGAGTAAAATATTACTCTTTATACTACCCTTTCTTCCTCTCATGACATTGAATGGATCTTAGGTAGTGGTGCCTATAGACATATGACATACATACATGATATTTTATCTAATGTTGTTGACTGTCATGAGAATATCTATCTAGGTGATAATTCAGTCAATCGAGTCTGAATGTTATGACAATGTTAAGTTAGCAAATGACATCATTAAGAATGTTTTATTTATTCCTAAATTAAAGAATAACATTTTAACTTGTTTTCAACTAACCAAAGAAAACTATAAAGTTGTGTTATTGCAAGATAAATGGTTTGTTAAAAATGAGCTTGGTAAAATTATTATTACTAGTTTACAAAATAATGGTTTGTACCTTTTTTATGGATTTGTCGTTGAATCTTGTCTTTCCTCTTCCTCTTGTGATGTTGTTCAATTATGACATAAAATAATTGGGCATGTAAAATTAAAGAGTTTGTATGATATGTCACACCTTAACCTTGTATCAGGACTTGCTAAGATAACATTAGACCATGAAACTTGTGAAAATTACCTGCGTGGTAAACAACATATTTAACCATTTCAAAAACATCATGAGTCCAATTTCTCTTGCTTGTTTGAGTTGGTTCAAAGTGATGTAAGAGGTCCTCTGGAAGTTATTTATCTAGGAGGATCTTGTATGTTAGTTTTATCAATGATTTCTCAAGATTGACTTGGTCCTATTACATTAAGAAAAAGTTTGATGTCTTATCTAAGTTTCAAGATTTTAAAGCCTTGGTTGAAAACATGGCTAATATAAAAATTAAAATAATCATAATTGATAATAGATGTGAGTATGTTAATAAAAAAAATTATGAGTTTTACGTGTCTATAGGAATTCAAAGGGATCTAACCACTCCTTATTCTCCTCAGAAAAATGGCATAGCTAAAAGGAAGAATATAACCATTGTAGAAATGGCTAGGACTATGCTTCATGTCTCTAATGTACCTAAGTTTCTATGGGCTTAAGCTATGAACATTTTTGTTCATATACTTAATATAATTCCTACCAAATCTGTGTCTCAAACCACACCTCACGAGGTATGGGCTAAGACAACACTTGATAAATCTTATTTTAAGATATTTGACAGTCACGTGTCCCTTCTCATTCCTAAATTTAAAAGACAAAAACTTGATCCTTCTTCATACTCTTGCATTTTTATTAGATATAGTAGTCAAACAAAAGGATTAATATTTTATGATCCAGTTAAGCATGTGATTGTAGAAAATAAGAATCCGTATGTATTTTAGAAATATTTTTGTAAAGTTGTCTCTTCCCTCTTTCATGTTTCCATAATCTTAAAATCTTCATTTTTAAGATCCTTCCTTAGATAATATGGAAACTAATTTTCAAGAGACATATCATATTTCTTTTGACATGATGGATGTAAACCTTGAGGGGGAGCCCTCTCAATATTTTTCTCAGTCAAAAGTTCCTACTTGGGCTAAAATTTTGGTTTCAAATTCTCAGCCTAATGATTTGAGAAAGATGACCCACATTCAACATTCCTATCATGCCTTGTCAATTGTTTATGAGGTTAAACCTCAATCTTTTGAAGAATCCAACTTGGTCATGAAATCTAAGTACAATGCTCTAATCAAGAATTAAACTTAGGAATTACTCCCTCTTTCTCCTAAAAGAAACATTGTAGGTTATGGATGGTTGTATAAAATTAAATATAACTTTATTGGTTAGATTGACAAATTTAAGACTAGATTAGTTGCTATAAGGTTTTCTTAAAAACTTGGTTTGGATTATGTTGAAATTTTTTCCCATGTTACAAAATTAGCACTATTAGAATTCTTCTAACTCTAGTTGCTCAACATGGTTGGAAGCTTCACCAAATGGACGTAAAAAATGATTTTTAAATGGTGACTTGAAAAATGAAATGTATATGCATCAACCTAAATGATTTGAATAGCCTAAAAAAGCATTATATGTTTGTAAACTCAAAAAATATTTGTATGGTCTTAAAAAAGCTCCTAGAGCTTGGTATGCTAAGATAACTAGTTTCTTTCAAGATTTTGCTAGCAATCACATGTGTTTCATGAGATGTGAACGCCGAATGGTATATATTATCTGATTTAGAGGTATAGTTATTACTTTTGTACTTGATGTTGTTAAGGGGTTTGAGTGATGTTGTAATTGTAGAAATATAGTTGATCCACTTAATTTGAAGGTTGTTTCTACATTTCAAACTTGTTATAAATTCGTACATGATTACTTTTGATACCATTTTTGATAGTTAATTAATTTTATAGTTGATGTTGTTAGTTGTGCATCAGTTGTTCAGTTGGTGGTTTGTTGGAGAAAAATTTACTATACAATTAATAATGTTTGTGATTGATATTTGTAGTGTAGGACTTTAGTTGAAACATTACATTGAAATGTTGTATGTGTACATTTAATTATGTTACATATTCGCGTACATTTAAAGTTGCATATCATATTTGAAAACATCAAATAAATGAAGGTATATGTACACATAATGAGACATGTATACATTTTCAGTATTTAAATCATGAATGGTAGCCTTAAGTGGGAAATTTTAGTTTCAATAAACATGATTACATTTGATACCCCTTGAACGATTGTGCCACTTTGGATAGAAAAAGTGTTGAGTATAGTAGTAGCGGAGGTGCTATCAAAGAAAAGGGTAGTATTTATGATGGGTTGAGTGATAGTAGTCTTGCTTCCTCCTTTCTTCTTGCTCCGAGTGTTGGTATGTGTTCCATAGTTGAGTATCTCTTGAATGAAAAAGTAGGTGAAATGTGTAGATTTGCAAGCAAGGGAACTCTAGAGAAAGCTATGAATGTCAGACCCTTGCCTTTTAGTGGTTCCAATGTCGACAGTTGCTCTGTGCAAAGTAAGTCCTTCCGACTTGTGGATATTTAATCCCCAGGCCATTTTTAATCGGTGATTGTCTTTTATTCCCTCTTGAAATAGGGGGTATGGGAATATGTAACGGGTTGGAGGGATCCCAACATGGGACGTTGTATCTATCAAATTTTACAACAACAAATAAAGGCAATGTTGGTGGTTGCATTGATGTGTCATAGACAATGTCGGTGATTGTTCCTATGACACCATTCACGAGGCCTACATGAACCCATAGATTTGCAATAAGCATGCTTTTTTGTTGTTTGCACAACAAAACTTTGTTTTCCAACTGATCATCATCAGGATTTCCTAGTCTAGTTCACCTGTTACTTTTAGCAATGGATTGGGTCATCGGAATGTTCAATGCCTTCAACATCTGTAGGTTGTGGGAGTCTACGAGATCATTTTTTGCAAACAAATGTGGTGCATCCTTAAAAATTTTGAGCTCCTGCTGAGTTAGGTGTGTGTCTGTGTGAGACATTAGGATTTCCCAATCCTCAATTAGAGGGTTTGAATCTCGCATGTGGAGCAGTAAATTCCAGAATGAAACTTGTGCATTGGTTGTTCCTTGTTGCCGAAATATTGTTTGCAATGTAATGGAAGACTTAAATCCCTTCCAAAGGGTTGCTCCATAGGAATTACTTGCATAAAGAGGACTGTCCAAAACCAGCGGTAATTACCCGAGGTGACCGAGGAGGATGAATGATTTGTTCCCAAATTCAGATGTTCTCGAGTGTGGGAAAGCTTCACGGAGCCTACTTTCAATTTTTCTTAGCAACTTTGGCCCGATGAAACTCATTTCATCAATAAGAACATATTCTATATGTTTCAGTGACTCTTGAAAAGATGATAATGCACTACCTTTAAGGGGTTTCAGTTCTTTGATTGGAATACACATGGCTGCGTGGATTGTGGATGCAGAGATGTTGAATGTTGAAACACCGGTAGGGGCAAGCAACAATTAGAGGTGAGGGAGATGTGGTTGATCCTGTGAATGAATTCTAGATTTTATTTATCAGAAATGATTTTCCTGTGCCATCCGTTCCTTGAATTATCAATCTTAGTGGAGGTAGAAGGGTTTTGTTTGTTGAATGGTGTAGTATGGCATCAAGAGCTATTTGTTGTTCTGCAGACAAAGAAATTGTGGAAGATGGTGGTGTGGCATGTATGTTGTTCTTAATTGTGTTTTCCTTCTCTCTCTCGATGAATGATGAACCAGTTATCTGCAAATCATGGGGAATGTCATGTATGGTCCAATTATTGTGTATGTCGAAATCTTGTTTCCCCAACATTTCAAGATTGTCTAGACCCATGTTATTTCTGAGGAGAATATTGTGCGAAGACTTTCCATTCTTACAATGGTTCTTGTTGAATACTGCATTCAGGCTCAGAGTCATAACTAACATCTATAGCAATTCTTGTGTCTGTGATAGTGCATAGAACATGCCACGGTCTGTAGTTGTGTTTGTACATGTACCAAAGTGCCGTTGATGTCATGTGGGGTTGAGCCAAATTCAGATGCAATATTTCTGAAAGGATTGTATAATAGGAGTTCTGACCAATAGAAAAGGTCATATGATGTTGATTCTTGAGCAGGGACATCCACAAATCTTGGGTGGACCCAAAAAATTGCTTGTTTTGGTCACTTTTTCCATTTATCACCTTTACGGTTCTTGTTGTAGCTCCAATCTCGAGCAACTTGAATAAGTGGTAGGTGTTTCATGGTTATTGGAAGAACTTTATATGCATCTAAGAAAGTGGTTGTTTGTTATGCATCGGCGTCACTTTCAATGACAAGTCTCATAATATTTTTCCCAACATTTAATGATACGAATGGATGGCTACACATAACAAGTGGCATTTTTTGCAGCATGTGGCATGTTTCTTGTGTGCTGATGTCATGTTCAACAATGATTTTTGTGAGCATTTTATGGATCACGATATGTGCTGGAGAATCTACATCTACGTCTCTTGAAAATATGGATAGCATTTGGTGATATGTTTTTGAACGTTTCTTAGCTTTCGAAGCATATTTTGCAATATACCTAAGAATGACATGGCGGGAAAGTACCGGTTGGCAATCGACATTTGCTCTCCATATGTATATCATTGTTCAATTGTGGATGTTCAATCTGTCATCGTTTCTGGAAGGGAGGTACTTTATTTTCCCATCATTTTCAATGTGCAAGGAAGAAGTAGGTTGCATGGCCCAGGGAACGTTATATCTACACTGAATCTTAGATTTCTTTCTACGTAGACATGTCTTCTCTGAAACATTTAGTGTGGCGTTGAACTCGATTAAGTAGTTATTCAAGGTCTGCATGCGGGGAGGTGGATAGAATTTGTGTTGTATCTAGCAAGTAAGAGTTGTCTAGGAGTGACCTGCAAACAAAATCCAAGTGGTTGCAAGCCAGGGGCAGGGGTTCCAGGCAGACATGAACTTATCAAAGCATTGTTTTGTTGCCTCAATAATTGTTGTGTCCTCCCAGTCCATTTTGTGAACTTTTGGTGCATTCTCGAGCCACAATAAACCGTGGACAGGTGTAGAGCCTCTATGTTTCCAATTCATACCTGGGAGATGAGGAAACATAAATATTAGATATTTAGTTTGGAAAAAACTTTGAAATAAGTAGATTTGATTACCTATAACAAAAGTCTACTGCTCCAAGTTCCTTTTGTAATATTTCTTCCCGAAATATTGTGAATCTGTGATGCAGGTATGGTGATACTCAACGAGGGTTAGAGACAATGTTAAGTGTTATCCAAAGTTGTGCGTCTTGAGGATCTGTTGGGCATTCACCAGGCATAATATTGTGGAGATCTAGCCATTTAGTGTCTGCAACACTTACAGTGAAGAATAAGGTTGGTGTCCCCAATTGTTCCACCATATCTGAAAGATCGCTTCTACTTTTTCCCAGAATGAACATGTCCCTCGAAGGCTCGATCCAAAGCACATTAAGCTGTCTAAGAGGTTGTCTTTGGGGCATTCCAGTAGTTGTCTTTGCAGCTCTCTAATTGTTGGAGGGATTCCAGATTCAGTGTTCTGTTTCATAAAAACTACTGCCGTGGACTGGCTTTTATGTCGCATTATGAGGTTTAGAAGGAAGTAACGAAATCTTGGGTGGGAACCAAAGTGCCCATCATGGTAACACATCAAATGAAGAGTGCATATTCATGCATTAGAACTTCTTTAATGTGGGGTTGTTGCCACATTGCTTTTCCTGTCGGAAATAAAGTTGGGAAAGCCATTGAAAACATGCCTTCCATATTGTATTCATTTATTGGCGAAATCCCAAGCTCTAGCCATGGCATGGTAAATGGAGTGTTACCATCGTGGTTGAGCAAGAACTATTTAATTTCCTCTTCTTCTATTCCTGTATTGTGAGGTGTTGGCACGAAAGATGATGAGTGTTCATATGTTTCATCAATGTGGGTGGGAACACCACTACCATGAGTTGTAGAGAAAGTTTGCATTTGGGGCAGTTCCATTGTGGTTGTGTTGAGAGAGGAGGAAACATTTGATGACTCAATGGTAGTGAGGAAAGGGCGTCATCGTCGATTAAGACATCTTTGTAATAGGGATCGTGTTGGATTTTATATTGCAAGGTTGCACAAACACGAGATCTACTGACGTAGAAATCATAATTTTTTAAATTAGATCCTTCCCTTTGTATGAGAACTATGTCCAAATCTCCAAGGCAGTGGGGTAGGGTCTTTGCTATTGAAGTAATGTTTTGCGGGAAGCTTATGGTGTGTCCTGAGTATTTATATTGCCCGCCACGTACTTGGGCGACTTGCATGAATGGATTAACTCGTGCGATAAGCATCTCCTTGATTTGGGTTAAAGATGCAAGAATGATAGGCTATTTTTCAGGGTCCATGTTGTTCCATGAAGAGAAGCGGTGGCCTTTTTTTTCACTTTTGCATCTGTTACATGAGGGAAAGCCTTCAAAGGAAATTGTTTTAATTCCTGGGTAATTTTCCAAGTAGATTGAGCAAGTTTGAATGGTCGCCATCAAATCTATTCTTTTGCGAAACTGGTGTTGGGCTTCAATAGTCATCATCGAGGGCAGGAATATGGGAAATATGTGTGTATTGGAAGGGGTGGGGTGTTCTGTTTGAGTCGTTTGTGGATTTCAAGGTGGAAAGCATTCAGAAGGAGAGGAGAAACTATTTGTATATGTGTGATGAACTGAAGAAAGGTTGGTACTTGAGATAGTTTCATGTGGCATCCCAGACATTTGGGGGAAAGTGACAGTTGTTAGCAAAGATGGGTTCATACGGAAGGAAGTGGTATGCTCTTGAAAGTTTGTTTCCATAGAAGTTACATGCGGAATGTTGGTTGGCAATTCTTCAGTAGTTGTATTTGATGGCAAGATTGGAATGTTGGGGGATCGTAGGTTGTTGGTCATTGTAAGTTGAAAGATATTAGATATTTTCATTGTTCTATGCTCTAATTTACGACGTCATTGTTGCTCAGCAGTTATGTGTACTTTATTTTTTATGTAGTTCTCTCTTCATTGGGCTCATTTTGCAGGAGTCGACATGATTGCGAAGTCACAGGATTATGGAGTACCACCTGTTGGATAAAGATCATTTTGGGTTAGCAAGGAACAATACATAGTTTGATGACATACAAATGCAGAAATAAGTCAAAATGTAAAACTAAATTCAATTGTAATGCATGTGGAGTTCCAATGGGAAATACGCATAAGAGGTAACAATTTGAGTATTGAGAAACTACTTTTTTTATTAAGGAAAAGAGTATTAGATATATAGAAACATACAATGTGTTCACATACTACAGAACGATGTAAATATGTACATAAAAAAAGTGCATGTATTTTATATTTATTTTCTTAAAAGTACTAACAATCCGCATAATAGAAGGAGACAATAGTATGTCAGTGTATAAGGGAATACAACAGTTTTCTTTTGAAGCAGGGAAAAAAGTGAAACATAGATATGAAATAAGAAACATAGCAGTGATAGTTCAAAGTATAGAATGGGATGAGTGAGGGTGTAATGTTTGAAGGGATGGGTGGGTTGGAAATCCTTGTGTAAAGGTTATGGAGGAGTTGCATTGTTTTCCTCTTTCTTTGAACTGAGGATGACACATTTCAATCTGTTGTTTCCGCAATATGTCTCTTTTTTCAGTGAAAGTGTGAAGCAATATTCATTGCCGATGACATTACTTATAATTTCACTAGTTGCATCTTCATCTATAGACAATATATGGAGGTCGCTAGCTACAACACCCATGATTAACTCAGTTGTCTCATCAAAATCAGTAACTGATTGAAGTTCTCCTGTTGGGTCCTTTAGATCGATCCTCAATGCATATCTATAATCATAGTTCTGAACTTGTACGTTGCAACTCGAGCAGAACCATGAACCATTACCATTATCTCTCACCTTTTTCCTACAGTTTTTTTCACCTTTTTGAAGAGGACATGCCTTATAAAAAAAGTTTTCCATGTTGATATTTGTGATTTCTGTAGAAACCATGGCCCATTCATTTCTCTTTGTGTTCCCCATATGTAGTACCTCTGAAATCATTGTTACAGAGGTCAAGCTATTTGGAGGGCCCATAAATTGGCTTGTGATAGAGGGTGCCAGAAGGGAGTAGTCATCGGAATCTACCCAGTTATGAAGTGTATTGGTTTCTGAAATTAGAGGGTTGACGTAACATTTGGTACTTGAAAAAGTGTCGATTGAGTTCCCATTGAAACTGGAGACGCGAGTACCTTTCAAGGCAAGGACCGGAAGTGGCAGTATAGAAAGCATGTCTTCAAGTTCGTTGCTTATATCATCTAAGTGTTGTCCCCACAATGTGACACTTACACTGAAACCTGACATGTCCTTTAATTACAGTGTTCTTCTCTTTGTTTTAGACTTGTCATACCGATGAATTGTTGAGCATGGTGACATTGTAACAACAATGCCAATCAAATCAACTGTAGAACCTTCAGTGCTTATAGGTAAGTCCTTGATTTTGGTGAAGTGAAAGTGATGGGAAGGTATTGTATCCTCATTTGCTATGAGTGGAGATATGGTTGAGGAAGGTTGTAGGAAAATCTCCAAAGCATTGTTCAAATGGTTGTAACATAGCTTTGCATCAGCAATCCTCGCAATCCTCCCATTGGAAATTGTATATAGCTTCCCATTCTCAATCTTCTCATAGAATGCTTCCGTGGCCTCATTGAAACAAGTGATGTGGATTTCCCCTCCTTCCTGATCAAAAAAATCAAACCCAAACACAGATCCATTTCCCCTTGCATTGTGATATTGGTGAAGGGTTGTTTTTGCTAGGGCAAGACCCTCTATGGACCACATGCGCATAGATGTATTCAAAGCACTTATTTTAGTTGGTGTTCTCACAAAATATTTGTTAACTTGGTTTGCAATTGCATCTATTTGCGGAAACTGAATGTGTTCGAGAGCATTTGTTGGTAGTCGGATTGGAGCACCAATTACCAAATGTGTTTCGACAACAACATCCATTTCAATGATAAGAACGGTGTTGCAATGGAAAAGAAAAACATGATAGAATTAGAACTGAGCAACGGATGGAAAAAACAAACAGAAAGAAATTTTAATTAATATAGGGAGTTTATGTACATTGGTAATTGAGCAAGAGATGAAGCTTACAGTTCACTTTTGATCATTCTAATGAGGGATTTGTGTAAGCACATGATGGAGCCTTCTTGTATTGATTTTTGGTTACACGACTTGCAAATTTGGAGGGTAGAAGTGTTGTCTGAAAATGTATCCCATCTGAAAGGTCAACACGATGTTGGGCTCCCGTGTTGAGAATGGACCTTAGAGAGCTCAAGTGTAGTATCTGAAATGTGGGGTCAACATTGGAACCTGCCCTCAATCAATTGAGAAATGCCTTCGTGTGTCAAAGTTATTTCCATGGAAACTAAAAGATGCTCGAGATTGTGGGAATTCTGCAAATATATGGTGGAAAATGTAAACTTGTAGGGCAGTCAATCATGAAATGAAGGATTTGTTTAGGAAATCATGCATTTGTAAAGAATGAGAACCTTTAAAGTTGGCTTCCTTATTATTTTATATTTTCTAAAAAGCGCAAACATGAAGTCTAACCCTTTAACAATTCAATATGCAAAAAAGTGATATAATGTACAAAGCTTTGGTTGAAAACAACTAAAATTTGTATGGTTGTTTCTCGGCATTTTAAAACTATATGTATTTGTGTGCAAATATTATGAAGAACACATTAAAAATGCGTCGTTGGTTTACATAAAGAAGCGAGCAATTGTATAAAGGAAAGATATAATGAATAACACATTAAAAATGTTGTTGTTGTTGTTTGTTGAAAAGTTAGATTCTGTGCTCCATATGTTCCGCCGCAATATATACATGCATTTATTTGAAATGAATTACATATTATTATGTTAAGCAAATAGAATGGAAAACAATAAGAACAATATGTACACTTGAAGTGAGAAAACTATAGGTATTTGTATGGAGACACAATGATAAAGAAATTAGGAAAGCATAGTTGTTGGATAACAAAAAATGAACATGTGTTTGATAAGTTTGATTCTCTGTCGGATATATACTACCACAATACATACATGGAATATTTGGAACGAGTTACAGTTTATTTCAAAAATACTTATAAACAAACACTTATAAACTAACCACTACAAGCTATTTTTTAAAATCAAATTTCTTGCTTTTTTCTTGTGCAATTTTCTTTGCACGTTTCTTGTAGTTTTTTCCAGTTGCAGATGCCTCGATTGGAATTCCCATTCTCCTCAATTTGTGGGGTGGTTCATATTTCAGTGCATCTTCGTTCGAATCATAAATCAAGCAGAAGCCTCGTGAATGATCTCCAATCGTTCAGATTTTGGAGAGAAAAATTGGGGATGTTGGCATCAGGTGGAGGTGATCTCTGATCATTTCAGCTATCACTGTTTTAGGTGGTTTCAGTTGCCTACAATGCAAAACATTAACAACACATTGAATATGCTTAAAATTTTCCTCCCTCTGCAAGTGAGGTGTAGTTAATGTCAATCCCGTTGTGGGGAGGGGAATTGTGTTTCTAGTCTGCATCATATTAAACTGGAGAGGGAAAATAAGTATGTTAGTCCAACAAGATGTTCTTAGGTATGACGGGCAGCTTTAAAAGCCTTGTCGCTGATCAGTCTAACGTCCAACTTGGGACGCTTTGAAATGGCCTCATTGGGGAACGAGCCCCTCAACACATAATGAATCCCATCATTGACGAAGGCACGTGCCCCCACATGTCACTTCGGAAAAAGGATTGGAGTCTAAATATAAATGTAACAATCAAAATAAAATAACATGAAAGCACTCTACAATAATTTTTTAAACCATAACATGCAATAAACAAAAAAAATGAATAAATACTTGAATGAAATATTGAAACCTACCTCAAGTTTGTTTAGAGACGATGCTCTCTTCGGCAGGAGAATGAGAATCACAAATACCCTACAAAAAAGTGAAAAAAGAAGTTAATAAAACTATATATATCTACATTTATTCAATTAGTTACAACAAAACCAAAAAGATTATAAAGAGTTATTAAAAACTGTATATTAGTAGAGGCCATGTTAGTGCTTTGTAAATGATGAGGGAATTGTAAAAATAAGGCAATACTTCAAGACATATATTCTTGTTGTATGTTTTGTATCAAGCCTTGGAAATTTTAAAAATGATGTTCACTCTGCAGTGAAAATTTGCACACCATGGAAGCCTATGCAGAAGACCTTATAACCATTTTGGATGAGGTGAGTGTGGAAAATTGTATGTTTGTAGACCACTCTCTGTCTGCCATGGTTAGCTGCATGGCTTCCATCAAGAGGCCTTCTTTGTTCACCAAATTTGGTGTGGTTTGGAACATCCCCAAGGTAAAACAAGAAAAAAAAAAGTGCTCCCCTCCCCTTTATCCAATTTTTGTTTAATTTGCTTGCCCATATCATGGCTAATGTGGCTTAAAGGCTCACTATCAGGCTCATCTAGTAACCTTTGGCCCAAAATTAGAGTATATCAAAACTACTAATATCACCAACAGCTCTATATTTCAGAATTGGCTTTCACCCAAATCAAAAGAAGTGGTTTAATTCTAATATGCATATATAAAAGCAAAGCTACAAATCATAATTGAGATGGAGATTTCTAACATCTTGGCATGCATGACTTATCAAAGTGTATCCATATCTACTTAGATGACTATCTATATTGCTATTGCTCAACACTGAATTTGCTACAGGTTGTTAATTCCAATATTTTTTACAGTTATACAGGTGGCTTGATAGACCAAGATGGTGTTTGGGATAGTGAAAATCCCATCATGTTATGATATGATGGTTTCAACTATGCCAAATCTATATTTTGCATAGTTATGGTGGATTTTTGGTTTTACAACTCTGTGTTGGTCTGGAACACAAACAATACATTTTATAATTCTGAATAGTTGGTCTCAGGAACACAAACAATACATTATTAATGCAATATGGCAGAGAACATATTTCACACAAGATTATCTGGAAGCTATAAAATGCAACCTAAAATTGAATGAATCTGTACTTAGACCACATTAAGCAGATTGGCTAAACAATTCCCCCAACCCCGCCATTTTCCCCAGGTTGTTAACTTCAAACATATTTGTTACAGTTATACATGGCTTGATAGACCAAGATGGTGTTTGCAGATAGTGAAAAATCTAAACATGTTATTGTATGATGGTTTCAAATATGCCAAATCTGTATTTTGCATAGTTCTGGTGGTTTTTTGGTTTTATAACTCTGATACATCACGGTTGGTCTCAGGGAACACAAACAATACATTATTATATGTTTTTCATACCTAGGGAACATGAAATAAATGAATTAAAAAAATGAAGTCATTGTCAATAATGTCAAAACATATCTTTCACAGAGAAATAATATTCATTCAAGCTAATAAGAAAACGTATCAACGACATTCTGTTTATGTGATAATAAGCACTATAGTAGGACAGTGTCAAATAGCTATAAATTATATCAAATTCTTTGAAAATAAGCACATTAGTGAAAGGCCGTTGTTTTTCTCAAGGACACCTAAAGTTTTTGCTAATTGAATCTTATTTTGCATAAAAACATTGAAGTTAGAAAATGAACATATGCCATAAATTGTAGCTGTATCCCTCTTGTTGACTTAAGGTAGATTTGTAAATATACTTAATTTAGGTGTCATTAAGTAACAGTGCATCAGACATTATAACATAATTTACTGTTATAATTCCTATGATTCAACCTTAATAATTTTGAATTGGATCCACCTATAATGTTCTCAGTTACCTTTTGCGACAACATTGCATCCATTACAATTATGATTCCAGTGTCCATGGATTCTCGTTCAATCTTGCCCATGCATCCTCTATATTCATGCACATGCATTTGAATTCGAATTCAAAATTTGACACTTACATATAGTAAGTTGGAGGGCCAACCAAGGGGTCATTCAGAAGTCTGCTATTAATAGCCTTGCAACCCAAATGATGGCAGCACATTCTTGGTGGTGTTGTTTTACCCATTGATTTGCATACTTCATAGGTTGCATTTTCACAAATCTTGAGTAATCAAATCCATGCCAACAAAAAAAGTGTTACTGCCCAAATCGCTGGATAATGCAACGGAAGGGATGGAGGAAACCTAGTCATTTTGTCTTCTTGATATAAAGTTTCACAGTATGTTCCAACTGGAAATGGAAAACGCCACCAATATGTTTGATTCCGAAGTCTTTGATCAAAATGGGTCTATTCTGGAGTTTTTCTATACACATGGATGTTACTAAACTGATACTAAGGTGGCATGTAAAGAGAATAGATTAGAATACGATGTAAGCATACTGGCTAAACTATATCCACAGGGGGCTTCCCCCCCAGCCGTGGAGAGGAAAACTTACATAACATATTGTCCACCCTTAAATGGAACTAGACTATTAGTTTTCAGGGGGAATATCAACCAAGTTCCAAAACATGCTTAAATTAGTACTAATTGAAACTTAATAAATAGAGAACCAGAAGCTGGGGAATCTCTGATACAAGCAATCTCAGTTATACTTCAATAAATGAAAAAACCCAATTTAACAACTAAGTAAAACACTGCTCATTTACAATTTCAAAGTTATGAAATAGAAATTACCCAATAACTGCTTCACCCAATACAAGAAAATTATGTTCATGTTGGAGCCTGGAGAATCTAAACACTAAACCAGGAATTATAAGACTCCTGTACATAGAAGTCCATCTAAACTACATTGCTTCAAGCAAATCAATGTACTGTTTTGCATTTTAATTGGTGCAGGTGGTTCTACTCTTGGTAGAGCATATCAAATGCCACATTTTGTTAGAGATTTTCAGATTGTCTTAGTTGCATTCTAATATGTGCTGGGAGTGACCCAAAATTCTTGAGGTGACTTTGATTTCCACAATGATATGGCTATGTGGAAGCCTATAGTGGAGGAAGACCTGGCCTATAACCATTTTGGACAAAATGGGTGTGGAAAACTGTATGTTCTGTAGGCCACTCTCTGTCTGCCATGGTTGGCTGCGTGGCTTTTTCAGTATTTCTGTTTGTTCTTAAGAAAATAATGGAAGTTAGGAGTAGCTATTAAAATAGAGAAATATAAATATAGAACTTATCTACCTGTTATGTTAGCCCAGCATGCAAATATCTTTGTTTAAATGCTTGCCCAAATCTCTTTGGCCAAATCAGCATCAAAATAGCTAGCTTGGACTCAATGGCTGGAAATAACTGAGCCCAAAATAATGAGCACAAAGGAAGGAATTCTATCCATCATTTGTCTACCAACAAGGTTGTTGAGACCTTACACCCCTCTTGCCTGTTTTTTAGTATTTTGTTTGTTCTTGAGAAAATAATGCAAGTATGAGTAGCTATTAAAGTAGGGAAATATAAATACAGAACTGTACCTACTTGTTATATTAGAACTTAGCTATATGATTTCCTCTTATCCATTATACGGGATCTGATTATTCTATAATTGTTCGGTATATTTGCACAGATACAGGAAGATGAATTTGACAAAGTTGCAGTTGGCATGGAAGATGCAGGTGAAAGAACTTATATGAGGGAGATTATGGATATTGGTCCAAAAATAAACTCCCATAATTCTCTGCCAAGCTCATTGAAGGAATTGAAATGCGCTAGCAGGGATCCCTGTGCAAACCATTATGCAGCAAGAGCTAGGCTTGAAGAAGATGATGAAGAGGTTGTTGCAATGTACATCCTGACTCAGAGATGGTTTACAAGCTTAGCTTAGGTAACAAGGAAAATGGAATTGACAAGGAAAATGAGACTATGGAGGAATTGAAGCCTAAGCTGAAGTCCTGTTTTCATTAAGGGTACAAGAAGGAAAACCGATGTCCTGCAAGTCATGGAATCAGAACCTCCATCTTTGGAAGAGGTTATTCAGTGGACCAGGAACATGTAGTCCTATGATGGATTCTAGCATGGAGAATCCCAAAAAATGAGTTAGATTTGACCCTAGAGTTAATGGGGATCCTGATAGATCAGTTAGAAAAGAAGCATGATTTGATCAAGGTTGTGAACTCGAGAAAGAGGTCAGTTGTCAGAGGAGACAGTTCATCAGACTCGGTACAAAATGGCTATAGTAGAGTACCTGATTATATTCTAGAACCCTTCTAAATATATTACACTATACATTAGATTGGTCGTAATGAGGATGATGACATGATAAACACACAAGCTTTTATTTGAATTCTCCCAGCACATGAAGCCATCTGCTCCTGTACAGGGGTAGAGGATTCTGCTTGAGCTACCACCTCTGCCTCAATCACGTTCATTCCCAGAAAAAGGGCATTGTGCTCTAATAACAAAACAAGAGATGATTGCCAAACCATACAAACAATAGTCATGAACACAATTGAAGATTCTAGTGAAAATTCTAGTCAGCTAGCAATTCTGCCATTGGGTATTGCCTGCATGAGCCAAGCAACAGAAACTGAATCACCCGCACTTAGCAATGATGTGGGTGAATCTGGAGAAAACTTGTTGCCATTAACAAGAATTCTAGACTACTACATAAAGGAACACGACAATACAGATCAAAACTCAGGGATTCAGATGAAGAAACAGGCGCTTAAGAAGACATTAGAGATGTTAATTTTGCATTATACATTTGTTAGAAAGTTCTATGTTATTTTAATGGCAGGAAGGTATACTGCTGCTATGAGTTTTATGTTGTACAGGATTTGTAAATCTTTTTGTTTAATTAGAGATAATTTGGCTTGTCTCAAATTCCTTGAACGTTGCAGCATCATTTTTGCCTTACCAGATTAACCCTGGATTTTTTTTTCTTTCCCACAACATGGCTCCAGTGTCACAAATATTGAAGCTATGCATTCCTTTATAAATTTTAATGTAAAGAAATTGATAATATGAAATGGGTATGCACACAATGAAAAAAAACACATATGAATGATTCACAATTCCATACAGTTATGTCTAATGCTGAAGGGTTGAAGCAGGTCCTCTGAGATCTATCTATCCAAGCGAGGAGGTTCAAAATAGGGATGTTATGTTCCCAGAGATTGGGGGAAGATGATCTTCAGCTACGGATACATGAAACCTCAAGCTCACCACTGAGCACAGTAAAATTAAGATACATCCTTCTGAAGGTCGCCATATTTATTGCAGGGAATAGTCTAGGTACTAATTATAATCCATATCTAAGTACATTGTTATTTTGTTCACCACTCTTAAGGACTGCAAAATTGAATTGAACCCTTGTAAATAATGTTAACCCAGCGTATAGTCTAAACTGTTTACCAACCTAAAATTGAAGTGAATTGTCCAGGAAGACCACATACCAATCTTTTGAGGAAAGGGGAACTAATGTTTAGGAAGACCAGATAAGAGATAAATTGGATGTTACATTGTGAATAAGGATAAGCAAATATGGCCGAAGCTATTAAATTCAAGGTGGAAACTATATTTTAACACTTCTGAAAACATTCAAAACATTCCAAACAAAATAACTGTAGACAACATAACTAATATCGGGCTCATATGTTTAGTTCATCCATGTAAAAAACTAGGCTGAAGATATACAATACCTGTAAACAGAGATAGACAGCTATTAAAAAGAGCCAGAAGTACATAAAAGAAGGCGTTGTTAGTGAACTTTATATAAAATTCAACATGTCCAAACAAACCATTTTGAAAAAATAGCAGTTAAAAATAGGATCTTAAAAATAGAAGACTGATGGTCAAAAATTGCATGCAAGGTAAAAACAATGTGCAAACAGTTGTCAAATTTAATCCCATTTGAAAAACGTCTAAAAGGTTGTCAAATTTAGCATAGTTATAGAAACGTTCCAGAGGTCCTCTAACATAGGGGGAACGCCTTCGACGTAATTATATTATATGTTGATGATCTCTTGATTACCAGTAGTGATATAAATTTAATTGTTAAAATCAAAGAAAAATTAAGACAACAATTTTAAATGACTGGTCTAGGACTGTTAAATCAATTTTTAGGCATGGTTATTTGTCAAAATCACAAATATATTATTGCATCTCAATCACAATATGTTACTAATATTCTTACAAGATTTAATATGATTGATTGTAAGCATGAATCTATTCCTCTAGAAGTTGGTGTTAAATTAGATTTATATATCTACAACTTTTTGGTAGTTTGATTTATTTAACTATCACTAGGCCTAATATATCCTATACAGTTGGAAATGTTTCTAGATTCATGCATGATCCTTATGTAGACCACTGGAAAATGGCAAAAAGGATTCAAAGGTGTATCAAAGGTACAATCAATTATAGTCATAGGCACCCAGATGAGGTATGCAGCACCCCAGGTGCCCCTGACCCAGTCCAAACACCCCAATCCAGGACGATCCTGCGGTCCACAACTTTTTGAGCTCAGGTGTGACACTTTCCTCTTTCGGTTCATTAGTTTGTCAACTCGGACCAGTCCAGAATTATTTTTGAATCAGCTAAGTATTTTATCCTTTCATTTGCAACTATGGTCTCATATTTTCTAGCTTACTTGCTTGGGTTAAATCTATACTTTGTTGCATATTTATTTACTGTGTTATTGCATATTTAGATTCAACATATATTTATTTCAATATTTATTTAATCATTTTTGTGAACTTGACTCTTTTGAACACTCTTAGATATTCATTTCTTTAGTCGCGACTTATTGCCATGGATGTCTTCATCCGTGCCTTCTTGCACGACCATCCTGATTGTATCAATAAACTCAGGTCCTATCTAGATAACATTTACATTCATCTTCAATCCTTTCCAGAATATGTGTATCATAAGTTTACTTCTATCTTATCTCACAACAGAGATCACATTATTTTCACATCAGATGTGTTGCCTTCTCAAGTAATGTTAGAGAATGATCCTCCCTGTACATTCAAGTTTGTATCAATAATATCAAGGTTAAGAGTGCTTTAGTTGATAATGGTTCGGGGCTTAATATTTGTAACATTTTCTTTGTCCATTAATTGGGTCTCTTTGAAGCTTCTTTAGATCCTTCATCTGTCTCTATTAGTGGATTTGACAATATCCCCAAGTGTGTCATAGGTATTATCGTACTCCTTGTCACTGTCGGGCCATGTACGTTACCAATTCTATGCCATGTAATGCCCAACAATCTTAATTATAATATTCTTCTTGGGAAATCTTGGACCCATGTTATGCATGTGGTCCCTTCCAATCTTCACGTGAGGCTTAAATTCCTTTACCAAGGAGTTCTCTATGATGTCCCAACAAATCCATCACCCTTTGCATATTGTAATTCTATTGAGCATTTTGCTAACACTTCTAGTTCTTCTCCTTAGTATTTTTCTAAATATGGTCTTGGATATAAATATTTGCTTTGTTATGGCTTCACCAGTAAATGCCTAGGCCCTTAAGGACATGGAGTTACAGAACCATGGGCCATCCCCACTCAATCTAGCAAGCTTGGCTTGGGATACCATCTCCCATTTATACCCTATTCTGAAGCACATACTATTATGCATACATCTTTGTTTCCTTCGGTATAACTAGACCTCATCAATAATAATACTTTTGTTTCTTAGGCTACTTTAGACACTTTTGATATTGATGACTCTCTTATAGAATACATGAGGATCTAAGATCACCTCCCTTCTTTTCATCATAAGAAGTGTTCTCCGTCACTTCGTAATTCTACCACCTACTTTGGAGATTTTGATACACTTAGTGACAATGTCGATCCTCTTGATAGTATTCCTACTAACCCATACTTTAGGATCAATCATCTCTTCTCAATGAGGATATAATTCAATACAACTTTGTCTCTTCTAATAACTCATGAATGGTTTTGTTAGCTATTTCTCTCACACCCTGATGAACAAAACAGTATCAAACAAGTTATTCAATAATTTTCAAACATCTTCGCATGGGACTATAGTGATATACCTAGAATTGATCCATATGTACCCATGTATAACATCGTTCTTAACCCCGACGCAAAGAAAGTTCAACAAAAACTCTATAAAATGCACCCAAAGATCACACTCCTAGTTAAAGAATAAATACTATGACTACTAAATGTTGGCTTTATTCGTGCTGTCGATTATCCAAAATGGGTGTCTAACATTGTGCGTTTCATGAAACCAGATGACCAGGTCCACTGTTGCACAAAATTTTGTGATCTAAATAAGGATTTTCCCAAAGATAGTTTCCCTTTACCACATATTGGCATTGTTGTTAATTCCATAGTCATGTACGATATTCTTTCCTTCATGGATGGCTTCGCCGGTTACAACCAAATCAAAATCAATTCAGCAGATTAAGAAAAAACTTCTTTTACTATGCCATAGGGAACTTTTTATTACACAGTCATGCCCTTTGGCCTTAAAAATGACTTGTCCACTCATCAATGAGCAATGATGCACATATTTCATGATTATATTGATACAATTCTTAAAGAATATGTTGGCGATATACTTGGTAAATCATGACACCGTTCTACACATGCTTGAGATCTCTATACAATTTTTGAACGATTACGATAGTATAAAGTATATTTGAATCCAAATAAGTGTCTTTTTGGAGTCACAACTAGCAACATCCTTTGATACATTATCTTGCAATGTGGTATTAAAATAAATCCCAATAAAATCAAGTCAATTGTTGATATGCCTCTGTCTTGAAATTTGCATCAATCGCGCTCGTCATAAGGGAAAATTCAAGTTATCTGATGGTTTATTATGTAGCTTGCTAATAAAACCAAACCATTTGCATGCTTGATGAAGAAGGATACTAAATTCATATAGGATGATCAATTCCAGCAAGCATTTGATGCCATCAAAGCATATTTGATCTGTAAATAGAGCTAAATTTTTTAACTAGCCTCGAACACCTATAGGCACTTGTTAAACAACTCCATAAAATTATCAACTTAAATGAAAATGCAATGTAAAATTAACACACATGCACTACAAAAAAGTTGATAAAGGAATTCAGAAAATTCCTACATCTTTGGGTTCAAATGTTGAACCAATTCATTACACTTTGAATTTATAAACAAATACAATTTACAAATGAATCTATAAAGATACAACCTGAACCAAAAAATATACGAGCTGATTTTAATGAATCCAAACTGGTCTGTAGAAGATAAATAACAATTGATTCTAAGGAATCTGAGTTGATCCTCTGAAATACAAGTAGTATCCTCCACAAACATCTACCACTATATTCCATGGCCTCAAGAAGCCTCTTCATAGAGTGAAAAACCGAGCTGAGCAATGTGTAGAAGAACAAGTGCCCCAATTGATCTGTAGTGGATCCAAATTGGAACACAAAGGTGATAACATACCAAGTTGATTCGAATGAATCCAAAACAGATAATATAATGACCATAGATCCAGTTGATTCGTAAGGAATTTGAACCAGATTACATAAAATGATCATGTTTCTAGTTGACTCGCAATGACTCCGAACTAGAAAACAATGTGATCAAGATCTAGTTGATTTGTAGTGAATATGAACCAAAAAAGTTGAAGACAATATCTCTTCCATGTCCACCAACTAGTGAAACCTAGCCTATAATGATGTATGCACAAGAATAAGTCCCCCAGTAGTCTTCCTTCAAAGAGGTACATGTTTGATGAAGGCTTCAAATGAACTCCAAGTGCTTGAATAAATTCCACAAATCAAAATGGAATAAAAAAACCTCTAAATTAGGAAAAAAAACACCATTAGGAGCATATAGGAATTATGAGCATTTCTCGAGTTTACACCGAAGGTTGATTCTTCCTCTAAGTGCTCCTAAAATGATGATTTCCACAGGCTACCCCTTAAGCACAAGGTTTATACATAAAATGATGATCACCATGGCAGGCTTGTGTGTCCACATTACCCACCGAGCTCCCTTTATGTGCATTTCAAGCTCATGAGGTGAGGTGGTGGGTATTAATTTTAATACTCGAGTGGTTGGGGGTACAAATATCCCCAACTAACCCATTTACATTGTATAGTGGGTGTTAATTCCACATTAGTGACATAATGATAGGGTAGTGCATTTAAATAAATCCGAATGCCATAGGTTTATGTGGCTAAGGCAACATAATTAGAATGTTTTTCCCCATGGGTTGGCTGCTCTATAATAGCCCACATGTGATAGAATAGTGGGCGGTGAGGAATATTTAAATGGCGGTGGCAATATACCACGTAGTGTGGTTGGTGGGGAGAATAATGTGGAACTGCCAATGTAATAATGAACTCACCCAATAATAACGAGATTGTCTATCCACATGTGAACTCACTGAGCTATACATAGGAGCTCACCCGGTAGTGTGTTGAGGGAGTTAGCGAGCTCGCCCTACTGAGTTAGCTCGATATAAAATGTGGTGGCAGGCCATGTGGTGGCCATGGGGGCCACCACATGGTGAAATAATGATCACGACAACAAAGGAACCCCTCCATGAAAAAAGTGTGTTGAACATGGTCGAGGGCTCCTGGCCAACAAAAAGTGGGGTCCACCCGTTTGAATACGACTATCAAAGACCGACTTCAGAAAACCACAATTTTTTCTCCTCTACTTTTGTCACATGTTGTCGTCGTGTTGGTCAGTTGAATATATTGATTCTGAACTACAACCAAAATTTGACCATCCATAACTTGATCACATGAAGACTATTTTCCACGTTCAAGTTCTTGGACATCTTCGTGCATATTAATATCGCATCACCCAAGCATACAATTTCAAAATTGATCCTAGAAAATTCAATGTGGGTGATCTGGTATTAAAATAAATTAAAAAAAACATGAACATTGAAGCTCCTCTCAAAGAAAAATTCAAGCCCAATTGGCTTGGTCCTTATATCATCACTAACAAGCTTGGTGGTAGTGTCTATTTCCTTTCCACTCTCTTAAGTAAACCACTAATGAGCCCACTCAATGTTATGCATCTCAAGCTATATTATGCATAAAAAACACACATTACCCTATGACACATTCTTGTGTTTTGGTTTACATTTGACTATTGAGGGCATTTTACATACATGAACCCCATACACTACACTTTTCACACTTCATGCATTCATGGCATCTCTATCTCACAACTTCTATCACACAACATATGCACTGCATACTATACACATTCATGATATATCTTTCTTGCATCTAATTTTACATGTTGCGCTCATTTCCCGATGACGCACTCTAGTTCCACGATTCATACTTGACTACTGAGGGTCTCAATATGAAATGAACCTAACCACACTCACTCACTTTCTATGCTTTATGCTTTGAAAATCATACCTTTCTAGCGTACACGTTCAAACCAATTCCTGATGACGCACTCTTGTTCTATGGTTCATTCTTGACTAATGAGGGGGCATGTACAAATGAGCCTCATCACATGAATACTCATTCACATTCTTTTGGGGGCATGCTACTCCTATCATTCACTCTGCATTTCATTCTATCTCATCCATGACATATTGCATATCTTGGTCGCATTTACTCTTACTTTCATATGCTTACATGTACACTTTGTTTCCATGTTAAACAAATATATAGTGTTTCATTACCTCTTTTCTATATACACATGCGTATTCATTTGCCTTCTAGTTATGATCAAAGACTCTACACATATCGTTACACATGTCATGGATGTTTAGCGCAATACCTATTACCAGTCCCATAACAAGCTCTAAGGGGCATCTACTTTCGTATACACAACAAGTGTTATTGTTTCGTTTTTCATAACACATTACTATATCAAACTATACATGCTTTGACATACTTTTTCATGTGTAACATTTTTCTTGTAGGTTTATTTGATACAATGGTTGTCTATTTCTTTTCTTGCTACTGTTTGCATTTGGATGTCATTATTTGCGGGCTTTGCCCTATGTCTTGCTTGTTCACTACTCGTGTGCTTCTGGCCATTTTGGCCTCAGTTGTCTTGCGACATCGTGAGTGATGTCCCATGTTCAAAACTCAATTTTTCAAGGTCTACTTTTTCTCTAATATGCCCATTTTTCTTATTTACACTAACACTTGTATACAACCACTTTTTTTGCATGTGATTTGGTTTTTACCAAGCACACTCCCTCCACTACAGGGCATAAGTTTCAATTTACAATCATAGTTCAACACACTTTAGTACTAGTACAACCCAAGCTTCAATCTCAGCAACGACGCAAAATTTGACTTGGGTCTCCAGTACAACAAAAACACCAGTGCCCAAAACCAAACAGTGGCGCCTAGGTTCCCCTGACCCTTCATCGGCACCTATGACCATGGGGCAGTTGCATAGTTTTTCATGGTTTAGAATAGTTCACAGTAGTTTACACATCAGCTTTTATAGAACATACATAGTTCTTCAGCACTCAGTATGTATACATTACACCTTATTTTCTACTTTCACATTGGTTTGAAACGGCTTAGATTTAAACACACACCATTTGCAGTGGTGTTTATACTTCTAGAAGTAGTCAAAGGTTGGAGAATAACAATAGAATTTTCTCCCTACACTCCTTTCACACTTAGAGTGGTTGACATGAGATCGTCCAAAAAACTTGCACTTGGTGTATCTAGTGCGAGATTGCCTAAAAAATCATTCTTCTACAACATCTTCAGGATCATTTTTATATCTTTCACTCACCTTAGATCAAGTGTTCATGTTCTTTTTCACATTTTTACATATTTTTCATGCGTTTTGATCAAAATATTCATATACACATATTTGATTGCTTAATCGCTCCTCTTTTGCAGGTTTGTCCTTATGAGAATCAAAAATCACATAAATTACACATCAAAAAACATCAACAACAAGTACAATGTGAAATTTACACATACGCTTTCACCCCTAGGCTCATCATCATTTTCACTTCCTCTTCTCTAGCATCCACGCTTTATATTTTTATCACTCCACATTTTTTCTTGTCTCTCGACATGCTTTTGCCATCGATTTACAAGGTTATCAGGCATGCATCTCTCATCCACTTTATGTTATTGATCATTCACTCAACAAAATAAAGTGGGGGAAAATGTAAACACTAAATCACACACCTTGGGTACATTTCTAGGTGCTAGTCACATACTACTATTTATTTGATTATTAAGCAAGAAAAGTACTAATTGACCTCTGTCTTTGGCCTCTTTGCTTGCTTTCTGGTTTCCTTCTTGGTCTCACAAACTTTCTTTCCTAGTATGACTTTCAAAATTTTAGTTTCTCCGAGTCTGGACACCATCACCCAGCCAGGATGTCAGCATCAGGCACCCCGGACCTCTTTGTATTTTTGCTTGCATCTTTTGGGCCTTTTCTAGCCATTTGGGCATCTTATTTTCTTGGTGGTTTTTCTTTTAGTGGCTAGCTACGAAATTCAAGCAAGGGAATCATATAAATATAAATTTATGTGACCATAACGAGGGACCAAACACTAAGCATTATATATCACCACCAAAGGTTGTATCCAAGAGCATTCTAATAGCGTTCAAGCATCCATATAGCTCCACACAAGGGACAAGGGACCGTTACTTATACACACACACATAGGAGGGGAGGTTCATTTCTTCCATAGGCATATCTATTTACATCTTCTATATCTAGCTACTTTCTCGTTATTCAAGTGCGACTCACATAGGAGCCACTTAGGGCACAATTCTACACACACACACACATAACTACATGGAGTCTAAAATGTAGTGCAATGCTCAGATTGTAATTTCACTAAGTCAAGTGACTACTGGAGTCAATCTAACTCCCCATTTGCATCTTTTTCTTTTTAGGATTTGATGTGTTTTGGGGTTTTCTAGGTGCATTTTCTCTTGCAAGTTTCAGGTGATTAACAACAAAGTACAACAACACACAGGTGATCAAAGGTGACATCCAACTAACACCTCACGCCCCTATGAAGATCATATTCTAAGGTTCTTAGCAGTCACAGGTACCCAGAGGAGGTTTGCACCACACTAGGCACCCCTAACCAAGTCCAAGCGCCCCAGTCCAAGAAAATCTTGTGGTCCCACAATTTTCTAAGCTTGGGTGCAACACTTTCCTCTTTTTGTTCATCTATTCATCAGATTAGCTCATTCCAAGATTATTTTTGAATCAGCTAAGTATTCTATCCTTTCATTTGTAACTACGGTTTCATAGTTTCTAGCTTACTTTTTTTGCACAAATTTCTACTTTATTGCATATTTATTTATTGTGTTGTTACATATTTAGATTTAGAATTTATTTATTTCAATATTTGTTTAATCACTGTGTGACAACCAAAGTTTCATTTCTCTTGAAAAAACTCCAGTCCAACATTAAATAACAAATCATATTTAGATCCATATTCACTTCATCCGGGAGAAAGTTCTCAATGGAGACATAGATTTCAAGTTTTGTTCTACTAAAGAGCAAGGTGCATACATCTTCACCAAGCCTTTATGTGCTCCAAACTTCTACAAATGTCATGTTATGTTGGTCATTTCAGATTTTAGCTCTTATGATCATATTGATGACGTTGATCTTTACCTCTAAATCATTTGAGTTTTGGCCTTTCAGATCTTCCCTTGAGGGGGAAATAAGTAATGAGCATGTTGCATGTTTTTTCTTGTGCAATGTGATCTCTTAACGAATTGATTGTGTTAAATTGGATACTCCCTAAACTATTTCCATGTTTTTAAAGTAAATTTTCATGTTATGATAAGTTTACTTGTAATCCCCAATGAAGCATTATATATGAGAGGTTTTTGTTTTATAAAAACTCTATGTGATCTTATGTAAGACTTCATCCTTAATCATTTTATCTTTAGAATTTGGTTTGTTCTAGTGTACTGCGGTTTTAAAAAACCCGATGGATACTTGATTTGTGCCACGAACTCTTGAAATCCAAGGAGCACTAAAGTAGTGTACCATGGATTTTCTAAAACCCACGACACTGTTTTAGTTGTTCGTGGATTGCTCAAATCTGTGGAACACTGCAATAGTACACCATGAAATTGAAAAACCCATGGGGCATTATTATAATACACTGTAGATCTGCAAATCCTGTGGGACACTTGCATTTGGCTCGTGACTTGTTTAATTCTGTGGAATATTGTAATAGTGAACCACAATTTGTTTTTGATGCATGTTAGCCTAAATCACTTGATGATTTATGGATTGTAATTCCTTTTGTACTAAAAGGTGACTTTGCATATGTTATTTGGAATAAAACTTGTTTTTGACATGGAAAGGTAACTTTGTATGTTTCCCTACTTAACATTAGTGTTGGGTTTATAATATTAAGTAGGAAATTGCTTGTTTAGAAACCCGCCAAATACTACATGATTTTTGGTGTATAGATTATATTTAAAATATAAGCGTGACAAATCCACTACTATTATCGGCAGTGTTTAAAATAAAAGAGTGGCCCGAAATAGGTCACCCATCTTGAATAAAACAAGGTGATTTCATTAAATATTGCTTACACAACACAAATATATGAAATATCAAGTGTGACATGTGAATGTGAGATATATGTGTGAGATGATCATAGATACATGATGTGAAAGGTGAAAAACACACGAGCAAATGTATGAGGCAATCTGTAATCCCTTCTTGAAGGTGTAACTACAAGTGGACCTATGGAAGTAGTGGGAGTGTTGGGTGAAATTGAATTCTCAATAAAGACAATTGATTCAAGTGGGTTTTTACCTTTCATGGTTTTCCTAGTTATATCTTGTGTCATTGTGTTCATTTACTTTATGTTTCATGTTTTTTACATTTTGTAATATGCAATATAAACAACTTAATCTATGTTTTAATCACTACACTTCATAAACTATAATTCTTGGAAATTTGATGTGGTGGATCTATAATTTGTGACATTATTTATCCCCTAAATTTCCTAATAATTACTCACCTAGCATTCAAAATATCTCCAATTGTGAATTTAAACACTAAATCAATATGATTCCTCCTAATTCACCTCAAAGTAGTTGCACATCAATTAGGGAAGTCGCTACTCAGGTCTGAAGCACTCAAACAATGTCTAAGGGTCTAGCTTCCTCCATTATTAAGCATCTAAAGCCAAGTCTTAGTAACATCAAGTCAAGCCACACATTGCCAACGGTACATTCTAGGGTACAAAGGGTTTGTGATACACATATAAAGCACATACATCATACTACTACCATATTGGGATACATTCTACATGCTATACTTAGCTCGTTATCTTTGTGTTTAGAGGGCACAAAGACACTACTAGGGGGTTGTCTTAAATAATATATACTCTCTTTCCCAATATATTAAGAGAACTACTTTATGCTTGCTCCCACTTGAGGGGATGTGGTGAAACACTTAGATTGGCTAACCAAGGATGGACTATCAATTGTTGTCCAACCTCACCACATACTAATTTATCCTTTCTTAGTGAATGTCATCTTGAAGGTTATTACAAGAATTTAGGGTTTCCTACTTTATTGCAGGTTAATACAAGTCATGCGAATAGTGAACACAAACAATGAAGCATATTTCAATATCATTTAAGCACATACAAATTTTTAGATCCCCAATTGGATCTCATTCAAAGTTGTTGAGTAGCGTACGAACCCACAACAGGGTCATGTCCAGGTTTGAAGGTCCTATCTATAATTTGTTTCTTACTCAAGTCTTGGAGAGGAAACATTTACATGATTTTATCCTCTTTTATAACTTGTTTGCACACCCATTTCACCTTTGTACCACTTTGTGCATCCAATTACTTATCCCTCAATGGTTTATGTAATTGCTTCTATTGTTTGATTAATCTTTACAAGTATTAATGTATTATTTTGATTTTTATTATTATGTCTTTCCATGATTAATGGTTATTAATTAAATCAAAATAACCCCCTATAACAAACCCTTACATCCTATTTGGTTTATATAACACCACATTATATTTCCTGGGTGTAAATATTAAAAAGTGGACCATTGATCGAAGTTATTACTTTCTCTCTGTCCCTAGTTACCATATAGTTTCTACTTCTATTGTTAGTGATTATTCTTTATCGCATCATGCCCCTTCCTTAGAATTTCTATGATTTTCACTTTAAGCATAAGGGTTCTCTTCCTCCTTCACATATGAGATATCATCCCTTTAACCAAGTCCATGCCCATATGCAAGGTGTAGAAAATAACTTGCCTTTTGACTCCACTTGTGTCATGACACAACTAGATCCTACCTATATTGACATTTAATATGAGGTTGTTCCTATTATTATATAAATCCCTCCATATTTTGCACCTTCCACGTTATTCCCTAAAGTTAATGTGGTTATTACCCATCACAATAAGCAACCTATTAGTAGGAATACACCTTTATCCCCGTTGCCTAATGCTCCTCTTATTATACCTAGTGCTCTTACTAAAAAGTATGGTATTTTAGAACAATTAAGCAACACTTCTACTAATATATCTTTTAGGATTACTTCATTAAGCTCCTATATATATAAGCACATTTTATATAATGTTTTACAATTTATTGTCCTTCCTTTTGATACTCAAGTCATTGGCTTTGCATCTTTCATGGACACATTCAAGGCTACCCACAAAGCTATTAATTTTAGTTAAGATGAGATTCCTCCTCCATTTGTGTTGTATTAATATAATCCTCTGATCATTACTGCTTGTAACTAGGTATTCCTTATTAAGCATGTTTTAGATGACAATGGTTCTGGATTGAATATGTGTCCTATCTCTTTGCTCCAAAAAATGGGTATTTCTATAATTATAATTGATAAAAAAAATTACTATTGTCTGTGGCTTTGATAATATCCCTTGTTCCACATTGGGTATTATAGCCTTAGATCTCATAGTTGGCTCTAAGAAACTACCTATGATATTTCACATCATGGAAATAGCTCTACATTACAATTTTCTCTAGGAACATCCTTGGATTTATGTTATGCAAGTTAACCCATCTATTTTGCATCAATGTGTTAAGTTTATACTTAATGGTTACGAATATATTGTTCTTGTTGATATTCGTCCTTTCAAATAATATAAAATTTATAATATTATTCTTTATTTCCTATCATTACTCCTCATTTGCATCTTATTACTATGGAAAAAATAGATACATACGTTGTTGGTGACACAAGATCCATGCCTACTACTAAATCTCATTTTCCATATTTAGTTGTATGGACCCCAGACATGTCATATACATCTCCTCCTCCAACTCATATCTCACCTCTCCCAACTGTTTCCACTCCTACTAATTGATTGGACAATGCCACCCTACAAGATAATGTTGATGACTATCATTCTGATAGAAATGTTCATTCTATTGAGCGTATTTATGAATGTTTGTTCAATATTAATTTCATTAATATATACAAATAAATATATGTTTCATTACCTTTTTGTATCTAATATCCCTGGACATTATCAACTTAAATTCACTATGGACAATATTATTTATAATCTTGTAAAATCCCTCGATAATTTTATTTTTATGAGCCCGTCTCCTCCTAATTATACTGCCTCTAGTCATCCCAATATGACTTACTTGGATATCCTACAAAATTTTGCTAATGCACTTGACTCTATACCAATTGTTAGCTATATTACTACTCCTAAGCACTTAGATACACCCCATGAATTATTTTTTATCTTACTAAATTTTCACTTCCTTACGCCACTTCCTATACGACACTTCTTCATCACAAGATTATCTAGGTAATTTAATATCCAATTTTGTGACTACCATAGGATATCTAGTCATGATGTTGTTTCCAAATCATAGTCACCAAGTTAATGAGCTCAAAGCTAACATCATAATAAAAATCCTATAGGCTCTTTCCCAAGCACCACATGTGGCCAAAGTTTTTCTTGATTTACTACATACACACTGTTATCAACCCATAATAATAGTTTATATTAATTGTTATTATTAGGTGCATGACCCTACTGATCCTGGTAAATCACACAAAACATGTATCAATGAAGCCTTAAAAGTGGTTGGTTACGCTTTCACACAACTAACCTAAAACTCTCACAAGATAGAATATTACATTTACATAACTATCCTTATCACTTGTGGCTTGTGTATTGCATGCCCCATCCTCTAGGTACACCAACATACCCACATGGATATAATATATATTAGAGAACCATGGTGCCAACATATTGGTGCTTATGTAGATGAGGAATAACATCATTTTACATTCCCTCATAATGGTACATATATTATTATACATTTTTTATTCTTATACTCACCACCCCCGCAATCTTAATATATGGCACACCCAAGATAAACCTTCTATCTCTCCTATCATAGATGAAGAATATTGTTTCACCCCTCTTACCTCTAACATGTTGGCTAGTTAGACATTATATTCATTGATTATATGACCTGGTGGATCTTGGTCCTATCATTCCAGTTCCTGATGGCAATTTGATGGATTGATCACTCACCCCCTTCTTATACATAACTTCTTGATGATACAATAGATTCCACATGTCTGATGTGATTGTTAAGAGAAAAATTATAATCAAGGATCCCACCCTATTACATTCAAATAATCTCATAATATAAAAACATTCAAATATTGGCAAAAGTACAAAATTAGGACCTAGATGTGACTTGATTAGCTAGCTTGTTGTTTTACATGTGTTGTTTATCATGTTGGTTTGATGGATATCATATATTTCTATATACTTTATACACACATGTGTTTAGGAGGTATATTGATCTTGATGCATGACACACATGTTGTTGCATGATGATAGATATTGACATGGTCCCTTTCTAATGCCAATAGCATTTGGGAACACCTTAATACATTCTATATTTAGTATTTTTTCATTACAATACTTAATACTTCTTCATTGTACTCAAGTATATATATTCTATTTATAATATATTTTAGATTATTAGGACAAACACGTTTGTCTTGAGTAGCATTAACCTCTCTTGCTCCACATGATTTCTCACTACTATGTGTTATATGCTTTCATTTTCTTACCTATTATGTGCTTGTTAGACCACTTTGATTATCATGATTGGGTGGCTCTATACTTTATCCTTTTATACAACCTGTGTCTTAATTATCTTGTGATATCATGGGTGTCCCATATTTGTGGTTATATGCCTATATTGCTTTGTGTGTATGCAAGTCGAGTGCATTTTCTATATGATTGTATTATGATACCATGGGTGTCTCATATATGTGGTCACATGCCTTTATATGTACCTCTTGTATGCTATTTAGTTAGACTACTACCTTGTCGTTATGTTAGTTTATTTATTTCTATGATTACTATTACTTGTGAGAATTTTTTGTTTGATTTGTGTGTGTGTGTGATCTACACCATGTGCCTCTCCTTGTAGGTATGTGATCCCATTTTTTGGCCACCATTATCTCTTTTTATGTGATCCGGCATAGATTATCATTTTATCTGACATACACACACCTCTTCTTTTGATCCACTTGCTCATATCGTGTTTCATGTATGCCTCAAAAGATAGGGCATTCATCAATGAATATTACACTTCTACAAATTCTACATATAGAGTACATGACTCACATATATATTTTTCAAGGCTCGGATCCATAAAAATAAGTTCAAATACAAAACAAAGGGAGAAAATGTATAAATACAAAACTATATTCCAAGGACTGAAACATAGTACGACATTTTTTTCCTTTAATGGTATCATCTCAAGGGCAAATTGACATAAAATAGATATATTATTAGATTCTTTGGGATAGTGTTTTTGGTATAGTTCAAGACTTAGATGACACATTTCAGGGAAGATATAGGGGACATGATTACTTCATTCCTTCTTTGTAGCATTACTCATATACACTGGCATATACAAGGTTTAGGGGCATGGTGTATTTTTCTCCTTTGCATCGTTCAAAATTTGCGTACTTAGTCTTATACTTAGACTAAATAATATGAAAAATTATGGGGGCATGAGGGAACCCATTCTCTTTGTACTTTGTGTTTATATATACAAAATTGGGCATGGATCCATCTGCAATAGTGAGGTCCATGGGGTTTGGAAGGTATTAAAGTAGATAAGTTCTTCATATGATATCCTTCCTATCCTTTATCTTTGTATGTTGGAATTACAAAGAAACTAATTTCTTCATGACCTATTATTTAATCTTGTTAAGGTTATTTGGGGCAAAGGTCTTAAGGAACTTCTCTCTCTTGGTGTTAATTTTGCACACAAAATTCATCTCTTACACTGGTTTTTCCTTCAACATATTAGGGAATGATCACCCCTAACCCTCCATCAACTTAGTAGATTTAAGAATCTTTAAGTATGAGAAAAAACAAGATCGCTCCCCTCTATAAATTGAATAAGTGTATTACTGCTATGTTTTGCGTCTCCTTATTTTATTATGCAAATGTTTAATTTCTATGATTATATGTGTGTGTGGGTGTGTGTGTCATATTTACTCAAGTTATAGTTCACTTCCTTTTACGGAAATTGACCACACTCTATGTTGAAGGTTCCACCATGAAGCATGTCAACACCAACACATTGGACAACTACTATTGAGAAAAGATTAAGTATGTTTCCACACTCACGTGCATTTTTCATCTAAATATGCAATTTTTGATTACACACTGGGAATTTTAGTCACTCAAAGCTGTAAAATTATGATTTTACAATGCTAAGTTTGACTTCATTCCTATGCTAAGACATGTACTCACTTCCTAAGCTCAATTGACACATTTCTCTCTCTCTCTTAAACAACTTGCTTACCCTTATACACTAATATGGTGCTTCCTCTTGCTAAACTAAACATACATAGTAATAAATAAAATCCCACTAATATCTCTTGGACTCTAACTCTATCATTTTATCCTCCCTAGATAGAATTATTCAGTTCGGGACATAACCATCATAAGGTCGTGTATTAGTTGAACAGTCATGTCTTCTCCTTCCCAATGACTAGTTTCTTTACTTGAATATCTCATTTGGATCATTTCATCTTCCCTCGGTCAACTATAATGTAAATACTCAACACTAAGAAGGCTAAATAATAAATTCTAAGGTACCCCATTACTCTCCTGATGTTAAAAATAGCTCCTATTGCAAATATAAACACTAAAGTACTCCAAGCCCCCCAAATTTACCTCAAAGTTGTTACATACTAGTTAGGGTGGTCACTACTCAGGTTTGAAGAACTCAAATGAAGTCCAAAATTATATTTTCCTTTATTACCATGCATTCAAAACCATGTTTTAACAAGATCAAGTCAAGCCGCACATTACCAAAGGATCATTCCAAGCAACGAATGGTTAGGGCTACACATATGAAGCACATCCATTACACTACTATGGTGTTGTCGTACATTCTATATTCTATAGTTATACTATTATATTTGTATTTAAGGGGCATAAGGTCACCATTAGGGTTTGACTTAGATTATGTATACACTCTTGTGTAATGCACTAGGATAACTACATGAGGCTTGCTCCTGCTTGAAGGGATGTAGTGCAACGCTTAGACTAGCTTAGTAGGGGTTGACCACGAAGGGTAGTCTAACCTTTCCACACACTAATTTATCATTTGTCATCTAATGTCATATTGAAGGTTGTTGTAGATATATAGGGTTTCATACTTTGTTGCATGTTAAGACATGCCATGTGAAGGTTGTGCAAACACTGAACATATATAGTGAGGCATATTTCTTGCTCATCGAAGAACATGAAAAGTTGAAGAGGCCCACAATAAAACCATTCAAAACCATCTACTATGGTACAAAATATTAGTATCCTCTCTTCCATGCTAGACAATATTTTCCACACTCGGTTTCCAAATCTAATCTCAGAGACAAAGTAGTTCCAAATTTTGATCCTCTTTTCCATCCAATTTCCATACCCAAATCATCTCTTTACCACTGTGTGCAGCCAAGTATTTCTCCCTCTTTATGGTTTACACATTTGATTTTATCATTTAATCAATCATTGCAAGTATTATGAGTTATTGTGATTTTTCATGATTAATTTTTATTAATTAAATAGTATTATACCCACTATAATAAACCAATACCTCATATTTGTTCAATATAACACCAGACTATATTTTAGGGTGTAAACACGTGTATTATCAAAACTAGGTTTAATTCCTTAATAAGATATATAATGTGTAAATATGATTTAGAACAAAAAATATTGTAAATCAACATATCCTAAATCATGTGATGATAGATAACATAAATATTAAAAATTCAAGAAGTTGATAAAATTCGGTTAGGGTTAGAAGGGATTGCACTGAGTTACTAGTTCAAAATGTCGGTCTAGTAATTATGTTGTTGGATAGGGACCATGTAGGAAGGCAATTGGATCTTTGTAAAATTGGATGACTTGGCAATATAAAAAAGATGAAATTAGAAGTTTAGGACAAAATCGTCAAGTTATTCTGACATGTCTGGCTAATTTTAACCTATGTGGATTCACACTCAAATTTGGATCTAACTCTGTAAGTTTATGTGTCCTTAGTTTGTTACCATGTGTTTAGATTTTATATTGTTCCTCTACATTAGATTAGGGCTTCACCTTTCTTCAAAAATTCAGCTCTCCTTGGAGGACCAAAAAAAGGGTTAATATGAATGGGTTTGACTAGCCTCACCCCACCCTCAATAGTGTTATGAACATTGCACTATATATCAATACTTTGTAGAGGGATCAAGCTGCACATAGTTCTCCCACCAATGTATGTGTGCAAGATGTTCAATAATAATGTGTTGGCAAGTTCCCAAATGAGGCCTGCAATAATTAAAATGGTCCTAGTGTGTGATATGCATATATGTAGCATCTAGGGTGGAAAATGAGTTATTCAAATTTGAGAGCTTTTCAACATGTTTAAAGGTTGATTTTATAATGAAAATGATTCTCTTTATATGTGTGGGATTCCCTAGATGTCAAATACCAAGGTCCCTAATGAATGACTTGTATGTGCTTTTAAATGAGACTTGTTTGAAATGTTTCCCACTTAAAGGACCCTAAAATGACCAAGCTAGCTTACGAATTTGAAAAATTGACAATTGTAATAGGGGAGGGTAAAGTCATCGGCCTATAATTGTTGGTTGGTTTTGACCCTGCTGGGTGATTTTGAATTGGAAGTATCAAAACTCAATTTTTTAATATAGAGTGTGTGTCCTTCTGTCCAAATATGTGTTTTATAGTTAGTGTAGTAGTTTCTAATGGGTCAAATTAGAGTAAAAAACATGACCTTAGAACTATAAAGTGTTATTTTTAGTGAGGTGTGAGTAAGAATAAGTAAATTGTGTGTAAAAGGATAAATTTTTGGGATAAATGACAGATAATCATTACTAATTTCCTTTGGTCCAAACTTGGGTGTTGCACCGTGATGTATATCACAACCTTGTTTTTTATATGTATGTGCTTGTATTTTCCATTATCTATATCATGCATACATGGGGGCAAGGACCCCTTACCCATGTTATTTCCAATTTTATATTTGCCTATTTGGGTCACATTACACTTTGTGCTTACTCTGATTTTAGTTTTCTCTCCTTGGGGCATATCCTAGATATATGTTTTTTTTTCAATTTTCCATTTGGGGCATTGTATCCTCATGTTCCTATATTGTTTATATATTACCCATATTAGGGTGTAATCCCATTTCATCTTCAAGACTAGATTATGCCATCTTGCATGCTTTAGGGCACCGCCTTATTAATTTTCAAGACTACAATGATCCTATATGACCAACATTAGGGTATTGTCATGTTTTTCTTACATAATTTCCATCCACCCACTTGGGGCATGTTTTTTCCAAGGTTTTTACATTGCTTGTACTCATGAATATAGGGGCAACATACATATTACAAACATATTATCATGATGATATAATTTTTCTTATCATACACATAATGTGTGTTATGCCTTTCTTTTGACATATGTCAATTATAGGTTCAACCCACACCTCAAAGGGGGGTATATCTCACTTATTGTTTTCTTTAGTTCCCAGTCTCCAATTTTACTCTATAGGAGATGTTCTTCGCTTCCCAATCAAGATGTTGCACGATGTACCCATCTTAGATATATATGGTGTAACTTTGAAAAATTATCATTAACTTGTATAGATTTGGGATGTGGGTGGAATTAAAATACAATGTAACTTTTATAATTATCATTGATTTATGAACTAATTATTGGTAAGACTTTTGTACGGAATATTGTCAAAATAATGTATAAATTTTTAATTTGATATTTGGGTTAATTAGCAGTATGGTTGTAAAATTTAATTATGTGCATGGAAAATTATTCTATGTTAATTGAAAGAGTGTCTTGTAAAAAAAAATCCACTTTTTATACTTGTGATAATGTATGAGAACGTTACATTTTGGTATCAGAACGACCTTTTAGCTAGGTTCTTTACACTTGGACCTAGTAGTTCACTATGTTAATAGCTTGCCAAATGTCAATATGCATAATGGTTCACATAAGAACAAATGTTGGTCCTAGATCCAACAATGCTTTTGGAGACCAACAAGACAAAATAGACCAACTATTAGCTACCCTCCACGAGATGCAGGATCACCTCACCACCTAGAGCAAAAGGTTCAGGAAGAACCTGAAGAGGACATGTAAGATGATGAGGACCAAGATAATTTCGAGAATGAATAAGAAGAAGAAGAAATGTCTCTTTGAGGCAGAGTTGAAGCTACCATAATTTACTACATAAGTAAACTCATATGTAACACCTTTAGGATCATATGATGTTATCATGGGTGTAAGTTGGTTAGCTCAACATAAGGCTAAGGTAGATTGTTTCTCAAAGATAATAAAATGCTTGGATGATAATGGACATTATATAATGATTAAAGGTATAAAGAGAGAAATTAATTTGAGACATATATCAATTATGTAGCTCAAGAAGGCCAAGAGAAGGGGGTGCATTCTTTATGTTATAAAGATGTCATATATAGGAGAAGAAAAGGATCCCACGATGGAGGAATATCAATTTTTGTGGGATTATCAAGATGTCTTTCTAGAAGAATTATTTAGACTATCACCTAAAAGAGAATTTGATTTCTCTATCAACGTAATACCTGAAACATAACTTGTTTATAAGGTGCCTTGTAGGATGACTACTACAGAGCTAATGGAGCTCAAGGATCAGTTGCATGAAATAATGGAAAAGGGATTGATATGTCATAGTGTTTCTCCTTAGGGAGAACCTATAATTTTTGTGACAAAGAATGATGGTACTTTAAAATTGTGTGTGGACTATAGGCTACTAAATAAAGCTATGATCAAGAATAGGTACCCGTTGCCATGTATTGATGACCTTTTGACCAAATGAGAAGGGTCATTGTATTCTCCGAGATAGATCTTCAGACATGTTTGTAGACGCCTATAATTATGCCCGAGTAATTTAAATACTTAAATTGCACTAATTATCTCCTTTCTTGCAAATTGGTGACATATCGTCAAAAGCGCTCATATTATCTCCTATCATCGTTAATTAATTACACTACGCTAATTAATTAAGTCACCTATCCAACAAATACCCTAATTAACGACCTTTTGTTAATAAATCCTTCCTTCTATCTAGACTAATTAATTATTATTAATAAATTAGCTTCCCCTTTCATTAAACCCATAAATCAATATTTAATTGATTTAATCCCCTTCTACAGTCTAAATCATGCTAATATTCCTCTAAAAAGATTTTATAAGCTTGCATATCTATTAATTAATCATCTTGATCAATTAATAAACCCCCTTTATCCACATGAGTCACTAAAGGACAAGCCAAACTCTCCTAAAGTTAACTCAACCCTATCTAAACTCTCCTTATCCACAACTAACTTGACATCTCTATTATCCCACATGCAAAGGGATGTAGAGATTGCTTTATCCATTGGGCTATATAAAAATCCCTCCTCCTACCTTTTCACTTACACCTAATTCCTTAAGAAGACAAAAACAAAGCATATAGAAATTACACTATAAGCCTTTTGTTATTCTTGAGAAATTCACCATTTGAAAAGCTAAGCCTCATTTCTTGCATTTTCTAGCCAAGTGTTTGGGTCATATGGGAATAGTCAAAGTGGTCTTGTAGCCATGCTCTGATAAGCTCCCATTCCTAAGTTCTTGAAGATCAAAACAATCAATTTGATTGCCATGGAATCTACATAGGTCCATTTGCTTCTGTTGGTAATCTAGAGAAGTAGAGATTTTGAATAAATTAGCATGTTAGTTTGATCTTAGTTCAAAGTTAATGCATTATGCTTAGTATTGATCTTGTTTAGCTCTCATCTTGATGGTGCCTATATTTTGACTTAGCTTTGTTATAGAACTATTTAAGTGGTAGTTCTCATTCATCTAACTTAGCTTAAGCAAAGCAATAGTACATGATTGCTTTTCACAGGACCCAAGTGTCACGGTGATTTACCCCCCCCCCCCCCCGAGTGGGGTATATCAAGTTATTTTTCACCGGCCGTGGTGCCTAGAGGCTTGTTTTGACCGTCGTTTTCTCCTTTGTTCACCGTCAAATGATTATTTTAATTAAATAATTATTTTTCTTTCTTTTTTCACCGTGCTAGGGCATTTTTTGCCATCGAGTCCCCCTTTCTTCTCACTAGGACAATTTTTATTGCTCCTAGGCAATTTTTCTTCTTATCCATACTCTCTCGAATAATTATTTTTTAAAAAAAATTATTATTTTGGTAATTTTTTTCTTTCCACTATACAGGGACATTATTTGTCGCGTGTTTCTTCTTTCTTCCCCCTGGAGCATTTTCTTTTACATCTAGGCACTTCATTCTATTTCTTCTATTGTCCACCGCATTTTAGAAAACACAACTAATATATATATATATATATATATATATATATATAAAGGCAAAATTCTCTACAAAAACCTAAAAAAGTAAAAACCCACAAAAATAGGTAATCTGCTTATTACGGTTGAAACTTGTGTCTTGCGCATGGTATTCTTTCCACATCTTACTGGTTTGTTTCACATCTTCCCCGATCAACACGACTCGCGGGTGACCAAATTCACAACCATTCACAAAGCTAGTTGCTTGCTTCGTCTATACTCTTGGGAACGTCTCGTTGCCTGGTGATGTTTTGTTGTGCACGAAACTTTCTACTTGGACCCAATGTCCATCCTCATTTCCCCTTGCATGTATCCTTTCTCGGGGCATCATTTTTAACCCTTGTCGTCAATCACAAACATGTGGACCTCTTCAGCTTGATAACAAAACATTTGTACAACTGTCTTGACCGTTGTTGGGTTGGATATGTGCGTTCATACTTGTTTTCCCTCTTAAATGAGATTATTTCCTTCTCATATTGCATTGTATTTTGTATCTTGCATAGAGTTGGTGTTTTCAGCAATGGACAATTGTTCGTAATATGTCTTTTTATGTCATTCTACATTTTTTCGTATGTTTATATATTTAATAAGGACTGATGACATAGATCTTTTGGCAAAATGATGACATTCAAGTTCTTCCAATACAAAAGGTAGAGGCTAGTTCTTCTCTCCACTTCTCCATAATTCTTCTACATCACTTTCCTCTCACCCCTAATCTTTCGTTTCACCTAGGCATTCTGCCCCGGGCCATTCTTCTATCTATTTCTCGCCTTTTTTGCTCATCGATCGTCTTCCTTCATCACCCCATTGACACTCGAGGGGGCATCTCTCACTTATACTAATTTTTCTTCTATCCCTTCAAAATTTCATTTGTCTACTATCTTTGAAGTGGCGTCATTTACACCACCCCAAAGAGTGGCAAATGTAGACACCTATAATTATGCCCGAGCAATTTAAATACTTAAATTGTGATAATTATCTCATTTCGTACAAATTGGCAACATATCGTCAAAAGTGCTCATCTTCTCTCCTATCGTCATTAATTAATTACACTACGCTAATTAATTATGTCGCTTATCCAAAAAATACCCTAATTAACGACCTTCCGTTAAAAAATCCTTCCTTCTATCTAGACTAATTAATTATTATTAATTAATTAGCTTCCCCTTTCATTAAACCCATAAATCAATATTTAATTGATTTAATCCCCTTCTATAGTCTAAATCATGCTAATATTCATCTAAAAAACTTTTATAAGCTTGCACATCTATTAATTAATCATCTTGATCAATTAATAAACCCCCTTTATCCACATGAGTCACTAAAGGACAAGCTAAACTCTCCTAAAGTTAACTCAATCCTATCTAAACCCTCCTTATCCACAACTAACTCAACATCTCTATTATCCCACATGCAAAGGGATGTAGAGATTGTTTTATCCATTGGGCTATATAAAGAGCCCTCCTCCTACATTTTCACTTACACCTAATTCCTTGAGAAGACAAAAGCAAAGCATATAACAATTACACTATAAGCCTTTTGTTATTCTTGAGAAATTCACCATTTGAAGAGCTAAGCCTCATTTCTTGCATTTTCTAGCCAAGTTCTTGGGTCATCTGGGAATAGTCAAAGTGGTCTTGTAGCCATGCTCTAATAAGCTCTCATTCCTAAGTTCTTAAAGATCAAAACAATCAATTCGATTGCCATGGAGTCTACATAGGTCCATTTGCTTTTTATGGTAATCTAGAGAAGTAGAGGTTTGGAATACTTTAGCATGTTAGTTTGATCTTAGTTCAAAGTTAATGCATTATGCTTAGTATTGATCTTGTTTAGCTCTCCTCTTGATGGTGCCTAGATTTTGACTTAGCTTTGTTATACAACTATTTAGGTGGTAGTTCTAATTCATCTAACTTCATTTAAGCAAAGAAATAGTGCACGATTGCTTTTCATAGGACCCAAGTGTCGAGGTGATTTACCCCCCCCCCCCGGGTGGGATATATCAAGCTATTTTTCACCGACCTTGGTGCCTGGAGGCTTGTTTTAACTGTCATTTTCTCCTTTGTTCACCATCAAATGATCATTTTAATTATATAATTATTTTTCTTTCTTTTTTTACTGTGTTGGGGCATTTTTTTCCGTCTAGTCCCCCTTTCTTCTCACGAGGACAATTTTTATTGCTCCAAGGCGATTTTTCTTCTTATCCACTCTCTCGAATAATTATTTTTTTTTAAAAATATAATTATTATTTTTGTAAAAAAAAAATCTTTCCACTATATAGGGACATTATTTGTCGTTTGTTTCTTCTTTTTCCCCCTGGGGCATTTTCTTTTGCATATAGGCACTTCATTTTATTTCTTCCATTTTCTTCTACTGTCCACCACATTTTAGAAAACACAAAATCAATATATATATATATATATATCACTTCAAAAATAAAAAAAAACAAGGCAAAATTCTCTACAAAAACCTAAAAAAGTAAAAACCCACAAAATTAGGTAATCTGTTTATTACGGCTAAAACTTGTGTCTTGCGCATGGTATTCTTTCCATTCTTACTAGTTTGTTTCACATCTTCCCCGATCAACACGACTTTTAGATTGCCAGATTCACAACCATTCACAAAAATAGTTGCTTGCTTCATCTGTACTCTGGGGCACGTCTCGCTTCCTGGAGATGTTTCGTTGCGCATGAAGCTTTCTACTTGGATACAGTGTCCATGCTCATTTCCCCTTGCATGTATCCTTGCTCGAGGCATCATTTTTAAGCCTTGTCGTCAATCACAAACATTTGGACCTCTTCAACTTGATAACAAAACATTTGTACAACTGTCTTGACCGTTGTTTCGTTGGATATGTGCATTCGTACTTGTTTTCCCTGTTAAATGAGTTTGTTTCCTTCTCATATTGCATTGCATTTTGTATGTTGCATGGAGTTGGTGTTTTCAGCAATGGACAATTGTTCGTAGTATGGTTTTTCATGTCATTATACATTTGTCGTATGCTTATATTTTTCATAAGGACTGATGACTTAGATCTTTTGGCAATATGATGACACTAAAGTTGTTCCAATACAAAAGCTAGAGGCTAGTTCTTCTCTCCACTTCTCCATAGTTCTTCTACATCACTTTCCTCTCATTCCTAATCTTCCGTTTCACCTGGGCATTCTGTCCCGGGCCATTCTTCTATCTATTTCTCACCTTTTTCGATCGTCGATCGTCTTCCTTCATCACCCCACCAACACTCAAGGGGGAATCTCTCACTTCTACTAATTTTTCTTCTATTCCTTCAAAATTTCATTCGTCTATTATCTTTGAAGTGGTGTCACTTACGCCACCCCAAAGAGGGCCAAATGTAGACACCTATAATTATGCCCGAGCAATTTAAATACTTAAATTGCGCTAATTATCTCCTTTCTTGCAAATTTCTAACATATCGTCAAAATCAGTCATCTTCTCTCCTATCGTTGTTAATTAATTACACTACGCTAATTAATTAAGTCGTTTATCCAACAAATGCCCTAATTAACGACCTTCCGTTAATAAATTCTTCCTTCTATCTAGAGTAATTAATTATTATTAATTAATTAGTTTCCCCTTTCATTAAATCCATAAATTAATATTTAATTGATTTAATCCCCTTCTATAGTCTAAATCATACTAATATTCCTCTAAAAAGTGTGTATAAGCTTCCACATCTATTAATTAATCATCTTGATCAATTAATAAACCCCCTTTATCCACATGAGTCATTAAAGGACAGCCTAAACTCTCTTAAAGTTAACTCAACCCTATCTAAACCCTCGTTATCCAGAACTAACTCAACATCTCTATTATCCCGCATGCAAAGGGATGTAGAGATTGCTTTATCAATTGGGCTATATAAAGAGCCCTCCTCCTACCTTTTCACTTATACCTAATTCCTTGAGAAAACAAAAGCAAAGCGTATAGCAATTACACTATAAGCCTTTTGTTATTCTTGAGAAATTCACCATTTTAAGAGCTAAGCCTCATTTCTTGCATTTTCTAGCCAAGTGCTTAGGTCATATAGGAATATTCAAAGTGGTCTTGTAGCCATGCTTTGATAAGCTCCCATTCCTAATTTCTTAAAGGTCAAAACAATCATTTCGATTGCCATGGAGTCTACATAGGTCCATTTACTTTTGTTGGTAATCTAGAGAAGTAGAGGTTTTGAATACTTTAGCATGTTAGTTTGATCTTAGTTCAAAGTTAATGCATTATGCTCAGTATTGATCTTTTTTAGCTCTCATCTTTATGGTGCCTAGATTTTAACTTAGCTTTTTTATAGAACTATTTAGGTGGTAGTTCTAATTCATCTAACTTAGCTTAAGCAAAGAAATAGTGCACTATTGCTTTTCATAGGACCCAAGTGTCGCGGTGAATCACCCCCCCCGGATGGGGTATATCAAGCTATTTTTCACCGGCCGTGGTGCCTGGAGGCTTATTTTGACTGTCGTTTTCTCCTCTGTTCACTGTCAAATGATTATTATAATTAAATAATTATTTTTCTTTTTTCTTTTTTCACCGTGCTCGGGCATTTTTTGTCGTCTAGTCCCCCTTTCTTCTCACTAGGAAAATTTTTATTGCTCCTATGCGATTTTTCTTCTTATCGACACTCTCTCGAATAAATTTTTTTTTAAATAATTATTATTTTGTTAATTTTTTTAATTTTTTAATTTTTTCTTTCTTTCCATTATACAGGGACATTATTTGTCGTTTGTTTCTTCTTTCTTCCCCATGGGGCATTTTCTTTTGCATCTAGGCACTTCATGCTATTTCTTCTATTTTCTTCTATTGTCCACTGAATTTTGGAAAACACAAAACCAATATATATCACTTCAAAAATCCAAAAACAAGGCAAAATTCTCTACAAAAACCTAAAAAAGTAAAAACCCACAAAAATAGGTCATCTTCTTATTACAGCTCAAACTTGTGTCTTGCGCATGGTTTTCTTTCCATATCTTACTGGTTTGTTTCACATCTTCCCTGATCAACACAACTCACGGATCACCGGATTCACAACCATTCACAAAGCTAATTGCTTGCTTCATCTGTACTATGGGGCATGTCTCATTGTCTGGTGTTGTTTTGTTGCGCACGAAGCTTTCTACTTGGATACAGTGCCCATCCTCATTTCCCTTTGCATGTATCCTTGCTTGGGGCATCATTTTTGACCCTTGTCATTAATCACGAACATATGGACCTCTTCAGCTTGATAACAAAATATTTGTACAATTTTCTTGACCATTGTTGGGTTGGATATGTGCATTTGTACTTGTTTTCCCTGTTAAATGAGTTTGTTTCCTTCTCATATCGCATTGCATTTTGTATGTTGCATGGAGTTGGTGTTTTCAACAATGGACAATTGTTCGTAGTATGGATTTTCATGTCATTCTACATTTTTCGTATGCTTATATTTTTCATAAGGACCGATGTCGTAGATATTTTGGTAATATGATGACATTGAAGTTCTTCCAATACAAAAGGTAGAGGCTAGTCCTTCTCTCCACTTCTCCATAGTTCTTCTACATCAATTTCCTCTCACCCCTAATCTTCCGTTTTACCTGGGCATTCTGCCCCGAGCCATTCTTCTATCTATTTCTCACCTTTTTTGCTCATCGATCATCTTTTTTCATCACCCCATCGACACTCGAGGGGGCATCTCTCACTTCTACTAATTTTTCTTCTATCCCTTCAAAATTTCATTCGTCTACTATCTTTGAAGTGGCGTCACTTACGTCACCCCAAAGACAGGCAAATGTAGACACCTATAATTATGCCCGAGCAATTTAAATACTTAAATTGCGCTAACTATCTCGTTTCTTGTAAATTTCTGACATATCATTAAAAGCACTCATCTTCTCTCCTATCGTCGTTAATTAATGACATTACGTTAATTAATTAAGTCGCTTATCCAATAAATACCCCAATTAACAACCTTCCATTAATAAATCCTTCCTTCTATCTAGACTAATTAATTATTATTAATTAATTAGCTTCCCCTTTCATTAAACCCATAAATCAATATTTAATTGATTTAATCCTCCTCTATAGTTTAAATCATGTTAATATTCCTCTAAAAAACTTTTATAAGCTTGCACATCTATTAATTAATCATCTTGATCAATTAATAAACCCCCTTTATCCACATGAGTCACTAAAGGACAAGCTCAAATCTCCAAAAATTAACTCAGCCCTATCTAAACCCTCCTTATCCGCAACTAACTCAACATCTCTATTATCCCACATGCAAAGGGATGTAGAGATTTCTTTATCCATTGGGCTATATAAATATCCCTCCTCCTACCTTTTCACTTACACCTAATTTCTTGAGAAGACAAAAGCAAATCATATAGTAATTACACTATAAGCCTTTTGTTATTCTTGAGAAATTCACCATTTGAAGAGCTAAGCCTCATTTCTTACATTTTCTAGCCAAGTGCTTGGGTCATATGGGAATAGTCAAAATGGTCTTGTAGTCATGCTTTGATAAGCTCTCATTCCTAAGTTCTTGAAGATCAAAACAATCAATTTGATTGCCATGGAGTCTACTTAGGTCCATTTGCTTTTGTTGGTAATCTAGAGAAGTAGAGGTTTTGAATACTTTAGCATGTTAGTTTGATCTTAGTTCAAAGTTAATGCATTATCCTTAGTATTGATCTTGTTTAGCTCTCATCTTGATGGTGCCTAGATTTTGACTTAGCTTTGTTATAGAACTATTTAGGTGGTAGTTATCATTCATCTAACTTAGCTTAAGCAAAGCAATCGTGCACGATTGCTTTTCATAGGACCCAAGTGTCGCGGTGATTTACCCCCCCCAAGTGGGGTATATTAATCTATCTTTCACCGGCCGTGGTGCCTGGAGGCTTGTTTTGACCGTCGTTTTCTCCTATGTTCACCGTCAAATGATTATTTTAATTAAATAATTATTTTTCTTTCTTTTTTCACCGTGTTCGGGCATTTTTTACCATCTAGTCCCCCTTTCTTCTCACTAGGACAATTTTTATTACTCTTAGGCGATTTTTATTCTCATCCACACTCTCTCAAATAATTATTTTTTTAAAAAAAATATTATTATTTTGGTTTTTTTTTTCTTTCCACTACACACGGACATTATTTGTCACTTGTTTCTTCTTTCTTCCCCCTGGGGAATTTGCATTTGCATCTAGGCACTTCATTCTATTTCTTCTATTTTCTTCTACTCTCTACCACATTTTAGAAAACACAAAACCAATATATATATATATATATATATCACATCAAAAATCTAAAAACAATGTAAAATTCTCTACAAAAACCTGAAAAAGTAAAAACCCACAAAAATAGGTAATATGCTTATTACAGCTGAAACTTATATCTTGTGCATGGTATTCTTTCCATATCTTGTTGGTTTGTTTCACATCTTCCCTGATAAACACAACTTGTGGATCACCGGATTCATAACCATTCACAAAGCTAGTCGTTTGCTTCGTTTTTACTTTTGGGCATGCCTCGTTGCTTGGTGTTGTTTTGTTACGTACTAAGCTTTTTACTTAGAACTAGTGTCCATCCTCATTTCCCCTTGCATGTATCCTTGCTTGGGGCATTATTTTTAACCCTTGTCATCAATCACGAACATGTGGACCTCTTCAGCTTAATAACAAAACATTTGTACAACTGTCTTGACCGTTGTTGGGTTGGATATGTGTGTTCGTACTTGTTTTCCCTGTTAAATGAGTTTGTTTCCTTCTCATATTGCATTGGATTTTTTATGTTGCATGGAGTTGGTGTTTTTAACAATGGACAATTGTTCATAGTATGGCTTTTCATGTCATTCTACATTTGTCGTATGCTTATATTTTTCATAAGCACCGATGACATAGATCTTTTGGCAATATGATGACACTAAAGTTGTTCCAATACAAAAGCTAGAGGCTAGTTCTTCTCTCCACTTCTCCATAGTTCTTCTACTTCACTTTCCTCACACCCCTAATCTTCCGGTTCACCTGGGCATTCTACCCCGAGCCATTCTTCTATCTATTTCTCACCTTTTTCGATCGTCGACCGTCTTCCTTCATCACCCCATCGACACTCGAGGGGGAATCTCTCACTTCTACTAATTTTTCTTATATTCCTTCAAAATTTCATTCGTCTACTATCTTTGAAGTGGCGTCACTTACGCCACCCCAAAGAGGGGAAAATGTAGATACCTATAATTATGCCGAGCAATTTAAATACTTAAATTGCGCTAATTATCTCATTTCTTGCAAATTACCGACATATCGTCAAAAACGCTCATCTTCTCTTTTATCGTCGTTAATTAATTACAGTACGCTAATTAATTAAGTCGCCTATCCAACAAATACCCTAATTAACGACCTTCTGTTAATAAATCCTTCCTTCTATCTAGACTAATTAATTATTATTAATTATTTAGCTTCCCCTTTCATTAAACCCATAAATCAATATTTAATTGATTTAATCCCCTTCTATAGTCTAAATCATGTTAATATTCCTCTAAAAAGCTTTTATAAGCTTGCACATATATTAATTAATCATCTTGATCAATCAATAAACCCCCTTTATCCACATGAGTCACTAAAGGACAAGCTAAACTCTCCTAAAGTTAACTCAACCCTATATAAACTCTCATTATCCATCCCGAACTCAACATCTCTATTATCCCACATGCAAAGGGATGTAGAGATTGCTTTATCCATTAGGCTATATAAAGAGCCCTCCTCCTACCTTTACACTTACATCTAATTCCTTGATAAGACAAAAGCAAAGCATATAGCAATTACACTATAAGCCTTTTGTTATTCTTGAGAAATTCACCATTTGAAGAGCTAAGCCTCATTTCTTGCATTTTGTAGCCAAGTGCTTGGGTCATATGGGAATAGTCAAAGTGGTCTTGTAGCCATGCTTTTATATGCTCCCATTCCTAAGTTCTTGAAGATTAAAATAATCAATTTGATTGTCATGGAGTCTACATAGGTCCATTTGTTTGTATTGGTAATCTAGAGAAGTAGAGGTTTTGAATACTTTAGCATGTTAGTTTGATCTTAGTTCAAAGTTAATGCATTATGCTTAGTATTGATTTTGTTTAGCTCTCATCTTGATGGTGCCTATATTTTGACTTAACTTTGTTATATAACTATTTAGGTGGTAGTTCTAATTCATCTAACTTTGTTTAAGCAAAGCAATAGTGCACGATTGCTTTTCATAGGACCCAAGTGTCACGGTGATTTATCCCCCCCAGGTGGGATATATCAAGCTATTTTTCATCGGCCATGATACCTTGGAGGCTTGTTTTGACCGCCGTTTTCTCCTCTGTTTACCATCAAATGATTAATTTAATTAAATAATTATTTTTCTTTCTTTTTTCACCGTGCTAGGGAATTTTTTGCCGTCTAGTCCCCCTTTTCTTCTCACTAGGACAATTTTTATTGCTACTAGGTGATTTTTCTTCTTATCCACACTCTCTCAAATAATTATTTTTAAATATATATATATATTACTATTTTGGTATAATTTTAAAATTCTTTCCACTATACAAGGACATTATTTGTCACTTGTTTCTTCTTTCTTCCCCCCTAGGGCATTTTCTTTTGCATCTAGGCACTTCATTCTATTTCTTCTATTTTCTTCTACTGTCCTCCACATTTTAGAAAACACAAAACCAAAATATAATATACACACAGATATATATATATATATATATATATATATATATATATCACTTGAAAAATCTAAAAACAAGGCAAAATTCTCTATAGAAACATAAAAAAGTAAAAACCCACAAAAATAGGTAATTTGCTTATTACGGCTGAAACTTGTGTCTTGCGCATAGTATTCTTTCCATATCTTACTAGTTTTTTTCACATCTTCCCCGATTAACATGACTCGTGGATCGCCCGATTCACAACCAAACACAAAACTAGCTATTTCCTTCATCTGTACTCTAGGGCATGTCTCGTTGCTTGGTGTTGCTTCGTTACGCACGAAGTTTTTTACTTGGACCCAGTGTCCATCCTTATTTACCCTTGCATGTATCCTTGCTCGAGGGCATCATTTTTAACCCTTGTTTTCAATCATGAATAGGTGGACCTCTTCAACTTGATAACAAAACATTTGTACAATTATTTTGACCGTTGTTGGGTTGGATATGTGTGTCTCGTACTTGTTTTCCCTGTTAAATGAGTTTGTTTCCTTCTCATATTGCATTACATTTTTTATGTTGCATGGAGTTGGTGTTTTCAGCAATGGACAATTGTTCGTAGTATGGCTTTTCATGTCATTCTACATTTGTCGTATGCTTATATTTTTCATAAGGATCGATGACGTAAATCTTTTGGCAATATGATGACACTCAAGTTGTTCTAATACAAAAGCTAGAGGCTAGTTCCTCTCTCCACTTCTCCATAGTTCTTCTACATCACTTTCCTCTCACCCCTAATCTTCTGTTTCACCTGGGCATTCTGCCCCGAGCCATTCTTCTATCTATTTCTCACCTTTTTCGATTGTCGATCGTCTTCCTTCATCACCCCATCAACACTCGAGGGGGAATCTCTCACTTCTACCAATTTTTCTTCTAGCCCTTCAAAATTTCATTCGTTTACTATCTTTGAAGTGGCGTCACTTACGCCACCCCAAAGAGGGCCAAATGTAGACACCTATAATTATGCCCAAGCAATTTAAATACTTAAATTGCGCTAATTATCTCCTTTCTTGCAAATTGCTGATATATCATCAAAAGCGCTCATCTTCTCTCCTATAGTCGTTAATTAATTGCACTACGCTAATTAATTAAGTCGCCTATCCAACAAATACCTTAATTAATGACCTTCCATTAATAAATCATTCCTTCTATCTAGATTAATTAATTTATATTATTTAATTAGCTTCTTCTTTCATTAAACCCATAAATCAATATTTAATTGATTGAATCCCCTTTTATAGTCTAAATCATGCTAATATTCCTCTAAAAAGCTTTTATAAGCTTGCACATCTATTAATTAATCATCTTGATTAATTAATAAACCCCTTTTATCCACATGAGTCACTAAAGGATAAGCTAAACTCTCTTAATGTTAACTCAACCCTATCTAAACCCTCCTTATCCAAAACTAACTCAACATCTTTATTATCCCATATGCAAAGGGATGTAGAGATTGCTTTATCTATTGGGCTATATAAAGAGCCCTCCTCTTACCTTTTCACTTACACCTAATTCCTTGAGAAGACAAAAGCAAAGCATATAGTGATTACACTATAAACCTTTTGTTATTCTTGAGAAATTTTCCATTTGAAGAGCTAAACCTTATTTCTTGCATTTTCTAGCCACGTGCTTGAGTCATATGGGAATAGTCAAAGTGGTCTTATAGTCATGCTTTGATAAGCTCTCATTCCTAAGTTCTTGAAGATCAAAACAATCAATTTGATTTCCATGGAGTCTACATAGGTCCATTTTCTTTTATTGGTAATCTAGAGAAGTAGAGGTTTTGAATACTTTAGTGCATGTTAGTTTGATCTTAGTTCAAAGTTAATGCATTATGCTTAGTATTGATCTTGTTTAGCTCTCATCTTGATAGTGCCTAGATTTTGTCTTAGCTTTGTTATAGAACTATTTAGGTGGAAGTTCTCATTCATCTAACTTAGCTTAAGCAAAGCAATAGTGCATGATTGCTTTTCATAGGACCCAAGTGTCGCGGTGATTTCCCCCCCCCCCGGGTGGGATATATCAAGCTTTTTTTCACCGGTCGTTATACCTGGAGGCTTGTTTTGACTGCCGTTTTCTCCCCTGTTCACCGTCAAATGATTATTTTAATTAAACAATTATTTTTCTTTCTTTTTTCACCGTGCTAGAGCATCTTATGCCGTCTAGTCCCCTTTTCTTATCACTAGGACAATTTTTATTGCTCCTAGGTGATTTTTCTTCTTATCCACACTCTCTCGAATAATTATTTTTAAATATATATATATATATATTATTTTGGTAAAAAAATTGTTATTTTTTTCTTTCCACTAGACAGGGACATTATTTGTCGCTTGTTTCTTATTTCTTCCCCCTGGGGCATTTTCTTTTACATCTAGGCACTTCATTCTATTTCTTCTATTTTCTTCTACTGTCCTCCGCATTTTAGAAAACACAAAACCAATATATATATCACTTCAAAATTTCAAAAACAAGGCAAAATTCTCTACAAAAAAACTAAAAAAGTAAAAACCCACAAAAATACGTAATCTGCTTATTACGGCTGAAACTTGTGTCTTGTGTATGGTATTCTTTCCATATCTTACTGGTTTGTTTCACATCTTTCCCGATCAACATGACTCGCAGATCGCTGGATTCACAAGCATTCACAAAGTTAGTTGTTTGCTTCATGTGTATTCTGGGGCACGTCTCATCACCCGGTGTTGTTTCGTTGCGCACGAAGCTTTCTACTTGGATACAGTGTCCATCCTCATTTCCCCTTACATGTATCCTTGCTTGGGGCATCATTTTCAACCCTTGTCGTCAATCACGAACATGTGGACCTCTTCAACTTGATAACAAAACATTTGTACAACTGTCTTGACCGTTGTTGGGTTAGATATATGTGTTCATACTTGTTTTCCCTGTTAAATGAGTTTTGTTAGTACGAAATCATAGCACCCCCAAATGATTTCTAAAGATATTCTTTTCTAATGTAGAATCGTCTGATGTGATTACATAACATGGAACTTTTCCTAAGGTGCGGGACCTTACAAATTGGAAAAGCTCTCCAGATTTAAAAGGTTGGTTCCTTATTCCTTTGTTTTGGTACATACCTGAGGATCTGCAGAGGATCTATATCTATAACTAGTCTAAAACTTGCCAAGGAGACAGGGATAAAAGAGTACATAAATAAGAAATAACTAGACTACTAGGTGATGCACCAAAGGAATGATGAACACTTAGTTTTCCTTTGACACAAACCAATAAAATGCATACAATAAACAAACACAAACAACCAGATCTGTAATGAGAGACCAGATAGAAACAAAAGAAACAAGAAGGATCTAAGATCGATCACAAATGTTTTTTATTGCTCTAATAGATTGATATAGTTCATTACAGAATAGCCGAAAGGCAGAAAATTATTACTATTTTAACAAAAGGCCTGAACCCCACAAATCCTTTTGCTAGAAGGAGAAGGGAGCCTGCAAAACTAAAAGTGTCCAACCCTTTACAATGAATCATGCCCCCATACTTATGGAATCAATCAGAGAGAAGAAAGAGAGAGAGAAAAGTGAGAAAACGCGGGTCAAAGCTCAACCACCGACATTAAGGCCTATGTTAAAATCCACCCTTGAATCCATCTGTACTACATCGATCCTCGATTTGGCGCCTTGGAGGAAGAGAAAACGACGGAAATAGATCGAATCCGATCTAGTTGTTAAGACTGATGATCCTGCATTGAAAGCTTAAAGACATTTCTCCATTTTTATTCCACCTACCCTCTCAAAAATTAAAGTTTCAGACTCTCATGGCGTAGACGAGGTTGAGATCTTTCTAACAATATCAGATTCACAATCTCTCGAGCCCTGAGTCAAAAGATATGCCCCTTCGAAGTTTGAGTCAATTTCATATAATTAGGTGGGAAAACAACTTGAAAATGGGTCCCTCTTTTGATTGGGACATGTGGCAACTAGATTGGGTCAAAAATTTGGGTCCACAGGCCCGCAATTTACCTTTGGCCCTTTGCGGAAAAAACGTAAAAACTCAATAACCTCCGCAGCCCTGAAACTCCGTCTGGACACGTGGCTCCTTTTGGTTAGCTGGGAAATGCATTTCCATTTTTACCTTTATGCCTTTTGGACAAAACAAAAAAATTCACTTTTCTTCACGACGCCCCGCCTTGGCTTTGACTCAGGTTTATATGTTGACTTTTTTCCCTCTTGGCGGGGATGCGGGCCCTTTTATAACTTTTATTCCATTTGGGGCAAAAGACAAAAAACTAACCTTTTCCCCGACGCCCCACTTTCCCCTGGGACACGCGTCACCCTGGCGCTCGCTCAGGATTTTTTTCTCCTTTTAACCCTTGAAACAACGCCCTTAGAACACTTGGCAACCTTTGCTGCCTTGTGGAATTTTTAACGATCCCTCCAACTTTTAGACTTTGGGCTACGTTGCGGCCTTGAGATTGTTTGGGTCTCTACCTTGGGACCAACTCTTGGAGATGCGCCACACTGACACTTAGCGCTCTCCATTTGCACTTCTATACTTAGCAAATTTTAGGCCTTTTCTACCCGTCCCTTAACTCTTTTGACCACTTCCTACGTGGAGGGCTGGTGCAAGTTTGAGTTCCTCATTTTGGATTCACTCTAGGAGGAGCACCGTTGGGACACGTGCCTCCTTCCGCTTCTTCCTCCACACTTAGTCAATTTTTTCCCTCTCCTGAACCATTTCGAGCCCGAGGAATTTGAATCTTCACCATTCTTCCTTCTTCTTGCTTCTGGCTCCTCTGCAGCATCTTCATTTCTTGTCTGACCCTGCTATTTTATAGTTCTACCTGCCTATGTCTTGGAGAATATATTTAGATGTAGAAATAGCCCGATAAAGTCGTTTTCTTCCTATACAGGATCCTTTTATATTTTTGGCCTCCGCCAATTCATTGCTGAATCTTTTTGCAACCAATTTGAAGGATCTGGATGAGTTTTCTTAGGTTCCTTCCAGCGGGGTCGTGATTCGATCCAATATTTCACTCGGGGGTGAAATATGGATAACAAGTTTGTTTCCTTCTCATATTGCGTTGCATTTTATATGTTGCATGGAGTTGGTGTTTTCAGCAATGGACAATTGTTCATAGTATGGCTTTTCATGTCATTTTACATTTGTTGTATGCTTATATTTTTCATAAGGACCGATGACGTAGATCTTTTGGCAATATGATGACACTCAAGTTGTTCCAATACAAAAGCTAGAGGCTAGTTCTTCTCTCCACTTCTCCATAGTTCTTCTACATCACTATCCTATCACCCCTAATCTTCTATTTCACATGGGCATTCTACCTTGGGCCATTCTTCTTTCTATTTCTCATCTTTTTCGATTGTCGATCATCTTCCTTCATCACCCCATCGACACTCGAGGGGGCATCTCTCACTTCTACTAATTTTTCTTCTATCCCTCCAAATTTTCATTCGTCTACTATCTTTGAAGTGGCGTCACTTACGCCACCCATAAGAGGGGAAAATGTAGACACTTATAATTATGCCCGAGCAATTTAAATACTTAAATTGCGCTAATTATCTCCTTTCTTGCAAATTGGTGACATATCATCAAAAAAGCGCATCTTCTCTCCTATCATTGTTAATTAATTACACTACGCTAATTAATTAAGTCGCCTATCCAACAAATACCCTAATTAACAAAATTCTGTTAATAAATTCTTCCTTCTATCTAGACTAATTAATTATTATTAATTAATTAGCTTCCCCTTTCATTAAACCCATAAATCAATATTTAATTGATTTAATCCTCCTCTATAGTTTAAATCATGCTAATATTCCTTTAAAAAGCTTTTATAAGCTTGCACATCTATTAATTAATCATCTTGATCAATTAATAAACCCCCTTTATCCACATGAGTCACTAAAGGACAAGCTCAAATCTCCAAAAATTAACTCAGCCCTATATAAACCCTCCTTATCCACAACTAACTCAACATCTCTATTATCCCACATGCAAAGGGATGTAGAGATTGCTTTATCCATTGGGCTATATAAAGATCCCTCCTCCTACCTTTTCACTTACACCTAATTTCTTGAGAAGACAAAAGCAAAGCATATAGCAATTACACTATAAGCCTTTTGTTATTCTTGAGAAATTCACCATTTGAAGAGCTAAGCCTCATTTCTTGCATTTTCTAGCCAAGTGCTTGGGTCATATGGGAATAGTCAAAGTGGTCTTGTAGCCATGCTATGATAAGCTCTCATTCCTAAGTTTTTGAAGATAAAAACAATCAATTTGATTGCCATGGAGTCTACATAGGTCCATTTGCTTTTGTTGGTAATCTAGAGAAGTAGAGGTTTTGAATACTTTAGCATGTTAGTTTGATCTTAGTTCAAAGTTAATGCATTATGCTTAGTATTGATCTTGTTTAGCTCTCATCTTGATGGTGCCTAGATTTTGACTTAGCTTTGTTATAGAACTATTTAAGTGGTAGTTCTCATTCATCTAACTTAGCTTAAGCAAAGCAATCGTGCACGATTGCTTTTCATAGGACCCAAGTGTCGCGGTGATTTACCCCCCCGGGTGGGGTATATCAATCTATTTTTCACCGGCCGTGGTGCTTGGAGGCTTGTTTTGACCGCCATTTTCTCCTTTATTCACCGTCAAATGATGATTTTAATTAAATAATTATTTTTCTTTATTTTTTCTCCGTGCTGGGAAATTTTTTTGCCGTCTATTCCCCCTTCCTTCTCACTAGGACAATTTTTATTACTCCTAGGTGATTTTTCTTCTTATCCACACTCTCTCAAATAATTATTTTTAAAAAAAATTATTATTTTGGTTATTTTTTTATTTTTCTTTCCACTATATAGGGACATTTTTTGTCGCTTGTTTCTTCTTTCTCCCCCTTGGGGCATTTTCTTTTGCATCTAGGCACTTCATTCTATTTCTTCTATTTTCTTCTACTGTGTACTGCATTTTATAAAACACAAAACCAAAATATTATATATATATATATATATATATATATATATATATATATATATATATATATATATATATATGTCACTTCAAAAATCCAAAAACAAGGCAAAAATCTCTACAAAAACCTAAAAAAGTAAAAGCTCACGAAATAGGTAATCTACTTATTACAGCTGAAACTTGTGTCTTGCGCATGGTATTCTTTCCATTCTTACTAGTTTGTTTCACATCTTCCCCGATCAACACGACTCGCGGATCACCAGATTCACAACCATTCACAAAGCTAGTTATTTACTTCGTCTGTACTTTGGGGTATGTCTCGTTGCTTAGTGTTGTTTCGTTGCGCACGAAGCTTTCTACTTAGACCCAGTGTCCATCCTCATTTCCCCTTGCATGTATATTTTCTCAGGGCATCATTTTTAACCCTTGTTGTAAATCACAAACATGTGGACCACTTCAGCTTGATAACAAAATATTTATACAACTATCTTGACCGTTGTTGGGTTGGATATGTGCGTTCGTACTTGTTTTCCCTATTAAATGAGTTTATTTCCTTCTCATATTGCATTGCATTTTTTATGTTGCACAGAGTTGGTGTTTTCAGCAATGGACAATTGTTCGTAGTATGGCTTTTCATGTCATTCTACATTTTTCGTATGCTTATATTTTTCATAAGGGCCGATGATGTAGTTCTTTTGGCAATATGATGACAATCAAGTTGTTCCAATACAAAATCTAGAAGCTAGTTCTTCTCTCCACTTCTCCATAGTTCTTCTACATCACTTTCCTCTCACCCCTAATCTTTTGTTTCACCTGGGCATTCTGCCACGAGCCATTCTTTTATCTATCTCTCACCTTTTTCGATCATCGATCGTCTTCCTTCATCACCCCATCAACACTCGAGGGGGCATCTCTCACTTCTAATAATTTTTCTTCTATCCCTTCAAAATTTCATTCATCTACTATCTTTGAAGTGGCATCACTTATGCCACCCCAAAGAGGGGCAAATGTAGACACTTATAATTATGCCCGAGCAATTTAAATACTTAAATTGCACTAATTATCTCCTTTCTTGCAAATTGGTGACATATCGTTAAAAGCGCTCATCTTCTCTTCTATCGTCGTTAATTAATTACACTACATTAATTAATTAAGTCTAATTAACGACCTTCTGTTAATAAATCCTTCCTTCTATCTAGACTAATTAATTATTATTAATTAATTAGCTTCCCCTTTCATTAAACCCATAAATCAATATTTAATTGATTTAATCCCCTTCTATAGTCTAAATCATGCTAATATTCCTCTAAAAAACTTTTATATTCTTGCACATCTATTAATTAATCATCTTAATCAAATAATAAACCCCCTTTATCCACATGAGTCACTAAAGGACAAGCTAAACTCTCCTAAAGTTAACTCAACCCTATCTAAACCTCCTTATCCACAACTAACTCAACATCTCTATTATCCCACATGCAAAGGGATGTAGAGATTGTTTTATCCATTGGGATATATAAAGAGCCTACCTCCTACCTTTTCACTTACACCTAATTCATTGAGAAGACAAAAGCAAAGCATATAGCAATTACACTATAAGCCTTTTGTTATTCTTGAGAAATTCACCATTTGAAGAGCTAAGCCTCATTTCTTGCATTTTCTAGCCAAGTGCTTGGGTCATATGGGAATAGTCAAAGTGGTTTTGTAGCCATGCTTTGATAAGCTCAGATTCCTAAGTTCTTGAAGATCAAAACAATCAATTTGATTGCCATGGAGTCTACATAGGTCCATTTGCTTTTGTTGGTAATATAGAGAAGTAGAGGTTTGGAACACTTTAGCATGTTAGTTTGATCTTAGTTCAAACTTAATGCATTATGCTTAGTATCGATCTTGTTTAGCTCTCATCTTGATGGTGCCTAGATTTTGACTTAGCTTTGTTATAGAACTATTTAGGTGGTAGTTCTCATTCATCTAATTTAGCTTAAGCAAAGTAATAATGCACGATTGCTTTTCATAAGACCCAAGTGTCGCAGTGATTCCCCCCCCCCCCGGTGGGGTATATCGAGATATTTTTCTCCGGCCGTGGTGCCTGGAGGCTTGTTTTGACCGCCATTTTCTCCTCTGTTCACCGTCAAATGATTATTTCAATTAAATAATTATTTTTCTTTCTTTTTTCATCGTGTTGGGGAATTTTTTGTCATCTATTCCCCCTTTCTTCTCACTAGGAATTTTTTTATTGATCCTAGGCGATTTTTCTTTTTATCCACTCTCTCGAATGATTATTATTATTATTTTGGTAAAAATAAATAAATTATTTTTTTATTTTTTCTTTCCACTATACAAGGACATTATTTGTCGCTTGTTTCTTCTTTCTTCCCCCTGGGGCATTTTATTTTGCATCTAGGCACTTCATTCTATTTATTTTATTGTCCACTGAATTTTAGAAAACACAAAACACACACACACACATATATATATCACTTCAAAAATAAAAAAACAATTCAAAATTCTCTAAAAAAACCTTAAAAAGTAAAAACTCACAAAAATAGGTAATCTGCTTATTACGGCTGATACTTGTGTCTTGCGCATGGTATTCTTTGCATATCTTACTGGTTTGTTTCATATCTTCCCCTATCAACACGACTCGTGGATCACCGGATTCACAACCATTCACAAAGCTAGTTGCTTGCTTCGTCTGTACTCTAGGGTACATCTCGTTGCCTGGTGTTGTTTCGTTGTGCATGAAGCTTTCTACTTGGATATAGTGTCCATGCTCATTTCCCCTTACATGTATCCTTGCTCGGGGCATCATTTTTAACCCTTTTCGTCAATCACGAACATGTGTACATCTTCAGCTTGATAATAAAATATTTGTACAACTGTTTTGACCATTGTTGGGTTGGATATGTGCATTCGTACTTGTTTTAATTGTTAAATGAGTTTGTTTCCTTCTCATATTGCATTGCATTTTGTATGTTGCATGGAGTTGGTGTTTTCAACAATGGGCAATTGTTTGTAGTATGGCTTTTCATGTCATTCTACTTTTTTTGTATGCTTCTATTTTTCATAAGGATCGATGACGTAGATCTTTTGGCAATATGATGACACTCAAGTTGTTCCAATACAAAAGCTATAGGCTAGTTCTTCTCTCCGCTTCTCCATAGTTCTTCTGCATCACTTTCCTCTCACCCCTAATCTTCTGTTTCACCTGGGCATTCTACCCCGGGCCATTCTTCTATCTATTTCTCACATTTTTTGGTCGTCGATCGTCTTCCTTCATCACCACATCGACACTTGAGGGGGCATCTCTCACTTCTACTATTTTTTCTTCTATCCCTTAAAAATTTCATTCATCTACTATATTTGAAGTGGCATCACTTACGCCACCCATAAGAGGGGAAAATGTAGACACTTATAATTATGCCCGAGCAATTTAAATACTTAAATTGAGCTAATTATCTCCTTTCTTGCAAATTGGCGACATATCGTCAAAAAAATGCATCTTCTCTCCTATCGTCGTTAATTAATTACACTGCGCTAATTAATTAAGTCATCTATCTAACAAATACCCTAATTAACGACCTTCCGTTAATAAATCCTTCCTTCTATCTAGACTATTTAATTATTATTAATTAATTAGCTTCCCCTTTCATTAAATCTATAAATCGATATTTAATTGATTTAATCCCCTTCTATAGTCTAAATCATGTTAATATTCCTCTAAAAAACTTTTCTAAACTTGCACATCTATTAATTAATCATCTTGATCAATTAATAAACCCCCTTTATCCACATGAGGTACTAAAGGACAAGCTAAACTCTCCTAAAGTTAACTCAACCCTATCTAAACCCTCCTTATCCACAACTAACTCAACATCTCTATTATACCACACGTAAAGGGATGTAGAGATTACTTTATCCATTGGGCTATATAAAGATCCCTCCTCCTACCTTTTCACTTACACCTAATTCCTTGAGAAGATAAAAGCAAAGCATATAGCAATTACACTATAGGCCTTTTGTTATTCTTGAGAAATTCACCATTTGAAGAGCTAAGCCGCATTTCTTGCATTTTCTAGCCAAGTGCTTGGGTCATATGGGAATAGTTAGAGTGGTGTTGCAGCCATGCTTTGATAAGCTCTCATTCCTAAGTTCTTGAAGATCAAAACAATCAATTTGATTGCCATGGAGTCTACATAGGTCCATTTGCTTTTGTTGGTAATCTAGAGAAGTAGAGGTTTTGAATACTTTAGAATGTTAGTTTGATCTTAGTTCAAAGTTAATGCATTATGCTTAGTATTGATCTTGTTTAGCTCTCATCTCGATGGTGCCTAGATTTTGACTTAACTTTGTTATAGAACTATTTAGGTGGTAGGTCTCATTCATCTAACTTAGCTTAAGCAAAGCAATATCGCACGATTGCGTTTCATAGGACCACCAAGTGTCGAGGGTGATTTACCCCCCCCCCCCCCGGGTGGGGTATATCAAGATATTTTTCACCAGCCACGGTGCCTGGAGGCTTGTTTTGACCGCCATTTTCTCCTCTGTTCACCGTCAAATGATTATTTCAATTAAATAATTATTTTTCTTTCTTTTTCATCATGTTGGGGAATTTTTTTGCCGTCTATTCCCCCTTTCTTCTCACTAGGAAAATTTTTATTGATTCTAGGTGATTTTTCTTCTTATCCACACTCTCTCGAATGATTATTTTAAAAATTTATTATTATTATTATTTTGGTAAAAAAAAATATTTTTATTATTTTTTTATTTTTTCTTTCCACTATACAAGGACATTATTTGTCGCTTGTTTCTCTTCTTTCTTCCCCCTGGGGCATTTTCTTTTGCATCTAGGCACTTCATTCTATTTTCTTCTACTGTCCACTGCATTTTAGAAAATACAAAACATATATATATATATATATATATATATATCACTTCAAAAATCCAAAAACAATTCAAAATTCTCTACAAAAACCTTAAAAAGTAAAAACCCACTAAAATAGGTGCTTATTACGGCTGAAACTTGTGTCTTGCGCATGGTATTCTTTCCATATCTTACTGGTTTGTTTCACATCTTCCCCCGATCAACACAACTCGCAGATCGCGGGATTCACAACCATTCACAAAGCTAGCTGCTTGCTTCGTCTATACTCTGGGGCACATCTCATTGTCTGGTGTTGTTTCATTGCGCACGAAGCTTTCTACTGGGATACAGTGTCCATACTCATTTCCCCTCGCATGTATCCTTGCTCGGGGCATCATTTTTAACCCTTGTCATCAATCACGAACATGTGTACCTCTTCAACTTGATAACAAAACATTTTGTACAACTTTTTTAACCATTGTTGGGTTGGATATGTGCATTCATACTTGTTTTCATTACATTTTGTATGTTGCATGGAGTTGGTGTTTTCAACAATGGGGCAATTGTTTGTAGTATGGCTTTTCATGTCATTCTACTTTTTCATATGCTTATATTTTGCATAAGGACCGATGGCAATAGATCTTTTGGCAATATGATGACACTGAAGTTGTTTTAATACAAAAGCTAGAGGCTAGTTCTTCTCTCCACTTTTCCATAGTTTCTTCTACATCACTTTCCTCTCACCCCTAATCTTCTGTTTCACCTTGGCATTCGGCCCTGGGCCATTCTTCTATCTATTTCTCACATTTTTTGGTCGTCGATCATCTTCGTTCATCTCCCCATCCACGCTCAAGGGGGCATCTCTCACTTCTACTATTTTTCTTCTATCCCTTCAAAATTTCATTCGTCTACTATCTTTGAAGTGGCGTCACTACACCACCCCAAATAGGGGCAAATGTAGACACCTATAATTATGCCCGAGTAATTTAAATACTTAAATTGCGCTAATTATCTCCTTTCTTGCAAATTGGTGACATATCGTCAAAAGCACTTATCTTCTCTCCTAGCGTCATTAATTAATTACACTACGCTAATTAATTAAGTCGTCTATCCAACAAATACCCTAATTAACGACCTTCCATTAATAAATCCTTCCTTCTATCTAGACTAATTAATTATTATTAATTAATTAGCTTCTCATTTCATTAAATCCATAAATCAATATTTAATTGATTTAATCCCCTTCTATAGTCTAAATCATGCTAATATTCCTCTAAAAAGATTTCATAAGCTTGCACATTTATTAATTAATCATCTTGATCAATTAATAAACCCCCTTTATCCACATGAAGGTACTAAAGGAGAAGCTAAACTCTCCTAAAGTTAACTCAACCCTATCTAAACCCTCCTTATCCACAACTAACTCAACATCTCTATTATCCCACATGCAAAGGGATGTAGAGATTACTTTATCCATTGGGCTATATAAAGAGCCCTCCTCCTACCTTTTCACTTACACCTAATTCCTTGAGAAGACAAAATCAAAGCATATAGCAATTACACTAGAAGCCTTTTGTTATTCTTGAGAAATTCACCATTTGAAGAGTTAAGCCTCATTTCTTGCATTTTGTAGCCAAGTGCTTGGGTCATATGGGAATAGTCAAAGTGGTCTTGTAGCCATGCTTTGATAAGCTCTCATTCCTAAGTTCTTGAAGATCAAAACAATCAATTTGATTGCCATGGAGTCTACATAGGTCCATTTGCTTTTGTTGGTAATCTAGAGAAGTAGAGGTTTTGAATACTTTAGCATGTTAGTTTGATCTTAGTTCAAAGTTAATGCATTATGCTTAGTATTGATCTTATTTAGCTCTCATCTCGATGGTGCCTAGATTTTGACTTAGCTTTGTTATAGAACTATTTAGGTGGTAGTTCTCATTCATCTAACTTGGCTTAAGAAAAAATACATGCACACAATGTTATCATCAGCTTAGAATCATGGAGGAAGACATTCATAAAACATACATTTAGAACCCGGTATGGACACTATGAGTTCACGATTTTATCGTTTGGGTTGACCAATTCATCTACCACCTTCATGAATTTAATAAACAACGTGTTCTACGATTCCTCTTGACAAGTTTTTTCTCATTTTCCTTGATAATATGTTGATATATTCTTAGAATGAGGAGGAACGTCATCATCATTTGAACATAGTTTGGAGAAGGATGCAACAACACAAGCTCTATGTGAAGTTGTCAAAGTGTACTTTCTTTGTAAAAGAAGTATAGTTTTTGGGTCATATCATCTTAGTCTAACGGAATAACAATTAACCCAATAAAGATTAAAGCCATATGGAATGGCCAACACAGAAGATCGTCCATGAAGTAAGGAGCTTCATGAAATTGATAGGGTACTATAGGAAATATGCACCTGGTTTCTCCAAGATTTCCAACCTTATTACCTCGTTGTAAAAGAAGAGCAAGAAATTTGAGTGGATCGAGAAATGTGAGCAATATTTCTAAGTGTTCAAGGATAAGTTAACAATGGCACAAATTATTTGGATTCTTGATCCCAATGATAATTTTAAGCTAGTGACAGATGCATATGGGGATGGTTATGAAATAGTACTCATACATGGTGGGAAAGTAGTGGGCCTATGAACTCCACAAACTCAAGTCACATGAACAAACTTATGCTCTACATGATTTATAATAAAGTTGTTATAGTCCACGCATTACAAGTATGGAGGCATTTTCTCTCGGGTAAATCCTTTGATCTAAAGACTGATCATTTGGGGTTGAAGTATATCTTTACTCAATTAAACCTAAATGTTATGCAACGAAGGTGGCTAGAATTCCTTTTGGAATACAACTTTGTTATTGGTTATATCAAAGAGAAAGAGCATAGGGTGGTTGATGCTCTTAGCCTCCATAGGTATTTAGTTGCATTGATCTCTCTTAGATTGAATTTCAAGTAAGAAATTCTCAAACAGTTTCCTATAGATCAATTTTATCTACAAGTTAAGGAGGTGCTAGCAGCAAATCCTCTAGATAATATATATGATGGTTACACTTTTGAGGAGGATGGATTGCTTCGTTATTATAGGAAAAATTATGTACCAAAGGAAGTGAATTTGAGAGAGACAGTTCTCGAAGAGTTTCATAATGCTTCATATTCTGGACATCTAGGACTAACTAAGATGCATGTTGATTTGAAAAATCACTACTTCTGGAATGGTCAGAAAAAAGATGCGAAAGAGTTCATATCTAAATGATTGGAATGATAATGAGTTAAGATCAAATATGTGCATCTGGTAGGATTATTATATTCGTGTGATATATCATTATGGGAGTGGAAAATGATTAGTATGGGCTTTGTGCAGGGATTGCCTATGTCCAGGAATAAACATGGTATGATTATGGTTATGGTGGATAATTTGACCAAGGTATTCCACTTCATACCTAGAAATTTAAAGGATGAATCGCCTACTCTCGCAAAGAGATTTTTGCATGAAATTTTTAGATTGCATGGGATACAAGAGTGGATAATCTTGGATAGAGATCCCTATATGACGTCTAGATTTTGGTAGACACTCTATGCAACCTTATGAATGAAGTTGAACTTTAATTTTGCTTACCACCCGGAGACCGATGGACAAACTGAGAGGGTTAATCAGGTCCTTAATGACATGTTTAGGATGTATTGCATAGATCAACAATAAAAGTGGGAAGATTATCTTCCTTTAGTAGAATTTTCGTATAATAATATGTATCATTCTACTCTAAAAAATGACACTATTTAAGGCTCTATATGGTAGAAGGTGTAAGACACTAATCAATTGGGATAATGTGGAAGATAAAGAGGTAGTATGACCTGACATAATAGAAATGGAAAAGTAGGTTAAGTTAATCAGGCAAGGGTTTAAGGAAGCCATTGATAGACATAAGAGTTATGCTGGTAAGAAGTGAACATAAAGCAAATTCTCCATTGGGGACAAGATTTTTCTTCAAGTTAAACCAAAGAGAAGTTCCATTAAATTTGGGAAATCAGCTAAGTTATCACCCAAATATGTTAGACCTTTTGAAGTCCTAGAAGAAATAAATCAAGTGGCTTATAAGTAGACCTTACCTCTAGCATTATCTCAGTTACATAATGTATTATGTATATCATTGCTTAAGAAACATGTAGGAGATTTAACTCACGTGTTAGACTGGAAATCTTTGTAGGTTCAGGACCCAGGGGTGGTGATTGTAAAACCAATTAGAATTTTAGAAACACGGATACTTAGCTTGTGTGAGCATGAAGTAACACAATGTAAGGTCTAATGGGACTAATAAAACAAAGAAACTGCCACTTGGGAAATCTTGGATGAAGTTAGAGTTGTTTTTCCACATTTGTTTGATTGATAACTTGTTAAAAGCTTGAATTCTATGATTGTTTGATGAATGTAATAAATGGACTTTTGAAAGCCATGTAATATTTACTGATTTTTTATAATAATACTGATTTTATCTTGTTGGTTGCATAACATTACAACGATATCTTAAAATAAAGACAATTTGGTTATATTGAATTTTAAAATTGAAACAAAACTAAATTGGAGCCTTTTACAGTCCTTTTACTTTTTGGTTGTGTTTTAGTTGTGTGTTAATTTTGTTTTATTTGTGTTTTGGCTTATTTTGGTTTGTTCTGGTGTTGTAGTCCCTCATTATTTTCGAAATTGAACTATATATTGTAGTTATGATAAATATGAAGGGAATCGAGTTATATTTCAATTAAAATTTGTTGAAAAAGTAAATTTATTAATGTTGTATTTGGGAAAAAATTGCATCTAAATCATTAGTTTCCTGCAAATTTTATTCAACATTGAAGAATTTTGAATATGAAAATCTGAAAAATAGGAAAAGAATGCAAGTTTTCACAATTGATTATAGTTATCATAATTTGATGTATTCATCGGGATGATGACTTTTTTCAGGAAGGGAAGGATGTCACATCACTCATTTTTAGATTTAGAAATATGTAGTTGTTTAATCTAGATGATTAAAATGGCATGTTCAATATGGAACATTTACTGTTATGATCAATTTTAAATGATGAAATTGGCATGCTTATTATCATTATGTGGAATTTTGATGATTTGGTCTAACTACCTTTTTGTTAATGCGAGGTGAATGCAGGATCAAGTACACCCTCGTTAAAAGGTGAGGGAAGGCATCATCGAAGAGAGGATGGAAGATCTCGATAACGAACTTGAAACTCAAAGAATTGAGAACCAACACACACCACAAGAAGGGGGTACTGGAATTTAACTATTTATGTGATACGTGGTTTCTTGATGATATCTTGTATTTCGTTTATCCATTGATATTGTTAAACGATGAGTGGATTACGTCGATGTAGCTAAATGTCATCGGCATAACTTGGTCATCATGCATTGTTATTTAACTATGTTGTGAGTAATTGGTTTATTTATTTTTATAAAAAATTATAATAATTCAATGTGAGTTTGAAAATGTAACAAAATAACTAGAATATGTTGTTTTTATTTGAATGATGAATGGTTGGCAATTGAATTGTTCGTCTTTGATCTCGTTGACTTTATTGTATAGTGGGAAAAAAGCCTAATCTGGCGTTGAGTTTTGGTTGATTTATAAATGGACATATGAGATAAGTTATGAGTTTAAATTTTAATGTAATCCTAGAGAGATTATGATTCACATTCATTACTAATCACTTGCATTGAGTAAAACTTAACCATAATGCTAAGCAATTAAGGGAGAAACATTAGTTAAAGTTTTGCATTAAAATGAAACCTAGCTTTAATGTTAAGTAGATGGAGATAATATAAGTTAGTGTAAAAAGGGAAAATCATGGAAATGGATTAAAAAATGGATAAGTATTTAAATAAAACCATGTGGATACGTGGAGAAGGAAAAAAATAGGGTTTAGTTAAAAAGTTTATTAAACATCATGCAAAGAAATTAGAGGGGGATATTTTATTAAACATGTGGATACGTGGGAAAAGTAAAGGAGAAGGAGAGTAATATGGGAGTTAATGTGGGAGTTAAGTCGACTTGTGAGGAGAAAATGGAGGAAATTGTTGGGGAAAAAACAACTATTCACATGGTTTTCTCTATATATCCACATATGTATTTTTGGTTGGAACTGAAAGAATTGGAGCTAGGGTATTTTGGGAAAATATGATTGGAAAGCATTCATAGGCAAGGGTTTTCTCTGGTTATTTTTTTTTCTTAAAATAATGAACTGTTGTTTTAGTTAAATAGAATATATGAAAAATACCCATTTCTAGGCTTTCATTTTGAAAGAAAATTTGTAAAGTTTTATACTTTTTCGGGTTTGCATTTGATTATGGTTTTGGAATGCAGTGTTTTATTATTTTTGGGTCATAAATACCCAGAACTAGGCATGTGCGATTTGTGGTTGTACTGTGTGAAACACCCAAAACTGGGCATGTACGTTTTATGGTTGTAGTGTGTGAAATATTCGAATCTAGGCATGCATGTTTTAGTTTTTTAGAGGTGAAAATTGGTCTGTGTTTTTGGATTTTAAATGTGTAAAATTACCATTTCGGGTCAACACGTTTTTGTGGATTTAAAATGTGTAAAACACCAAAATCTAGGCTTTATGTTTTTGGTGTTATTATAGTGAAAAAAACCCTTTCAAGTCAACACATTTTTTGTGGATTTAAAATGTGTAAAACACTGAAATCTGAGCTACATGTTTTTGTTTTATTATTGTAAAAAATTACCCTTTCGGGTCTGCCCATTTTTGTGATGTTAATGTGAAAAATGGTCCGCACTTTTTATATTTAAATGTGAACAATACCCAGTACGATCTACGCATTTTTGTGATGTTAAATGTGAAAGATATGGTCTACATGTTTTGTGGCATTTAGTATGAAAAGCACCCAAAATCTCGGTATGGAAATTCTGATTTCTGGGCTGCATTTTTATGAAATTCAAACCCATTTGGGACTACACATTTTTGTGATTTTTAAGAAGGAAAAATACCCAAAATTTGGGTCTGATCATTCTGATTTTTGGGAATGAACTTTTAGTATTATTTAGATGACATTAATGGTTGTTTTTGAGCTAATTGTAATTCCATTATGGAAAAAGATATTTGCATGTTTTAATTAAATAACCTTTCTATATCAGTTTGATTACATACTTATTTTGGGACAACTTAAAACTAGTTGTTTTAGTGGAAACTCAAACTCATTCTGAACTTCCAAATGGAGAAAAAACAATGACCAAAATATTTAGAGAATGAAAATAAATCATTTTTGGGTTAAGCAAATGGTTTATTGTTTTTTAAACAATGAAAGATAAGTGACTAGTTGAAATAGGTAGCTACGCCAAATGATTGTTATTAAAACATTACTTCTTGAGGTTACTACTAAGCTTTACCTTGTGGTAAATAAATTGCAATGCTTTATTATTATTGCTATTTTGATGATTTGAGCATGAGGTCAAAATATGATGTTTGATGTTATCATTCGTAAAGAGATAGTTACGTTATCATGCTCGTAGAAAAGCTACAATCATGATAACATAAGTCCTCATCTTATTAAAACACATTAAATAAATGTGAATGATAGTAAAAAGGATAAACCAACAAATGAAGGTTTTTGGGAAAAACATAATGTTATTTAATTGTTGTTTTGTGCATTGATAAACATGCTAAAGAATGTTGTTAAACGTTAAACCGAAAATGAAATCCTTAAGCTTAGGTATGCATGTTAGTATGTTGTGAAAACCGTACAAGCATACATACATACTTAATTTTTCTATATTTAGAAGAATTTTGAAACCTGAACAAATGGCTGATTTTCCTTTATACTTATGAAATCAGAACATATTATAAATGCTTTAATGGAATGTTTTGGATGAGAAATTTTGTCTACGAAGTGGTGTATGAGATATTTGTTTTGTGAAATGATGACAAATCTTATTTGTTTGTGCAAAATATATGATTAGCTTGCATTAGCGTAGCTAAAGAACTTTAGCCAAAGTAATGCATCTAGTTGTATGCATTGTCAGTTCACTTATCCTTATTTTGTACTAGTCAGGAATCATTTGATGTTATTGGTTACCGTGATCTAAGTATGAGTTGTATTTTTATAATTTGGGTATATTACACATGGTTCTCAATTTATTATTCCTTCTTAATAGTTAATTATCTCAAATTGCCATCTTCGTGAAGGGTCGGGCTCCTCTCGCTTGCAAGAGGTGTGTGGGGGAACTAAAAGGTTTTGCAGTATAAGGAGTTACGCTCTAATGATGCTCTCCCTCTATTACAGTTGCACATTTGAGATGAACATGTACACATGAACTTCTGAAAGGAAATTTTGGAAAGAACGAGTTATCGCTACTTTTAATAATTTTACTAAGTTCGTAATTATACAATGTTGTACTTGAGACAAGAATGTTGTCTCATACTTGGATCTAAAATATGATGTAACTCTAATAATTATCATTGATTTATGAATTAATTGTTGGTAAGACTTTTGTACAAAGTATTGTGAAAATAATGTATAAATTTTTAATTTAATCTTTACGTTAATTAACAATATTGTTGTACACTTTAATTATGTGCATGGAAAATTATTCTAAGTTAATTGAAAGAATGTCTTGTAAAAAAAATTCTACTTTTTAGACTCTTGATAACGTATGGGAACATTATAATATTATAGAAATATGAGTGCAATAAAATGGGTTCTCATTTAAGTGTGTGTTTGTCTTTATCTTGATATGTATGTACACATACATCAAAGTTGGGAATTATGTAGATAAATAATTAGGTACAAGTCTAGATAATTGTTATGATGATTGTGCATTTATGTGTTTATAGATTTTCGATCCAATTTAGGCTCTTAGTAGTGTGTTTTCCTTGTGTTTGTTGACTTTTTACTCATGTTCCCATGTTTTTGACACCTTCAAACTTATTCCTCCCTTATTGAATTCATATTGTTCTCTTCTTGAGTCATTTTTGTATATTGTCCTCTATTTTCCTTTCTCTCTCTTGATTTCCTCCCTTTCCCTTGTTTTTCGCTTGATCTGAGGACATGACTAGAAATATGGAGATTGCTAGTTTTACAGTTATATTTGTCGTTATCCCTACATTTCTAGTTTTTAACTTTGGTAGACATTTACGATCCCCTGATTTTGATTTCCTTAAGTCCATTGCTTTTTTTGTTAACTTTCCCACTCGGTGTATATGAGATTCTTCACTAATAAGGTCCTACATTGAATTCAAGAAGTTTATAAATATAGAGGTGCATTGGTAAGTTTTGAAGACACACAAACAATGAAAGAGTGGAAAATTACTTTCACACAAGAGTTGTATTAAATATGTGAGAGCATAGATTATTGTTTTATGAAGAATCGCATACTAAAATCCAAATTCAAGCATTTAAAGATACAATATAACTTATATTAAATTTTGTTCCATGCATGGAAATATAAGGTTATGACACTTACATACATAAGATTCATTTTTTACTTGAATTGAGTGCCACACATGCTTTTGTCAAATCACGAGGGTACTAATAACAATGGAGGGATAATGCATGCCCCCATGACCATCCCTTATTTAATGTATTTGCAAGGGTTTGAAGTTAGATTAGGGTTTCAAATAAGAAAATCAAATACCCAGTGCTTTGTGATAAAACTAAAGAAACTAAGTGATGTTTTCAAATATTGGCGTAAGAAAATTATATTCACATAATCAAATTCATCTTTGCACATATACTACTAGTTTGGTAGTATTTTGTCATCTCCATGTGCCAATCTTCATAATTTTTGTGTTTGTTATTTATCGATCACGCTTTTAAGGGTTGAATTGTTTCATTGACTAGACTTATATTCTATCATCTATTACCAACAACTACCTCCATATTCACACGAAATCAAGTATTATTCAAAAAACACCAATTCTCTATTTTTTAATATATTTTAACTATTCAACTTTTCCCTATAGCATTAAATAACCCTTGTTTATGCTATTAGCTCTCATGTTTTAACATAGGTATGTTTAATTTTAATTGTATTATGTAATATTAATTTTAGTGCAGTTATGTATAAAAACCAATTTACACCACCATATTTATAAGGATTTTAAAATCCTAAAACAATTTCAAGTCCCCAATTTACTTACAAAAGTTTTCTTATTAATTTTTAAAGCCAGTTAAAAGAGAGCAAATAAATACATTCATTCGCAACTAACTAACTAACTACATACTAGAAATTACAGCCCAAGGTGAAATGGAAATGTCAATAAGAAAGGAAGGGTATGCAATAAAAACATGATGGAAATGCAAGGTAAAAGGGGGTAGAAGAAATGTGGAATATAAGAATCCAAACTATATTATAGAAAATGGAACAATTATTACATAAGAAGGGGAATGGGACAATAAATACAATGACTATGAAAAGTAATGCAGTGAACAAGAAATTTCCTATTCTAATATTCTTGATTGAACAAATATATTCACTTGCATTTTTCCTACATTGTATTGGAAAGATAAAGGAGGTGAAGTATAAAGGTGATGTCATGAAATAACTCTAATGAGTGTAGTAAAAGTGAGACCTTGTCGATCTGTGTTACCAATGTAGAATGTTTCTTTCTGTAAAGTAGTACCTTATGATTCATGGATTGTAAGACCCTAAACCAATTTGAGGGGAAGTTTTTGCGATTATCATGAGAAACAAGGGAGATGAGAATAGGATAGGCTAATATTTATTTTGTATTTGAGAACCAAAAATGTTGATAATTAAGGGTGATTTGTGTTGGATTTATAAACAACATATTGAACTTGTCCAATTGTGTCATTTACAAGACGAACTTCCACCAAAAATTTATAGTGAGTGTAACCTTTCATCCCCTAAAAAGAAGACTTTTGGCCTCTAATTTATCACCATAAACTTTAATTGAGGTTTTCCACGTTGAATGTTTTACATTGCTACGTGCAACCAAAATATTTAATGTCTTTGACATTTATTTATTATATAGGTCAACCAAACTATTTTTTCGTGTAGAAATGTGTTGAGGAACAAAAAGAAAATATTTTTCTAGAGAAAATGATGCATTTTTTTGGGACACAATGAACTTCTAATCCTCAATCTCGACCTCATGATTTCTAATATTTAAAAAAAGGTCGTGGGAAGTACCTAGGATGGGTTAGAACATTCATAGTGAAAAAATATTTGTAATATAAAGAACACAATTTATTTAACACTTACAATTATAATTTTTAGGATGTGGTTGTTAGTAAAAGTTTAATTACAATTGGAATCTAGAAACAATGCAAATCCTATTAATAAATAAATATATAAATTTAGATTTGAAAGCACGGTAACTAATATTGAGAATTAGAGTTAATTAGGACACATGCTAAATATACAAATTGACAATAAGACATGTGTAATTATCTTTCTAGGTGTTTTTGGATTGATATGGGTATAAAAATAAGCAAAAAAATAGAAATAAACTATGTTTGCTTTGTTTCCAAAACCACAATTAGAAACTGCCTTTGGACAAGATCACCCAGGAGGACACATAAACGCCATATAAAACCTCTTTTGAGTTTGAATGACTTGTCTAATTATCTTTTTCACTTTTGGTTTTAGTTTGTTCACTTTCATCTCTAATTTCTCTTCCCTTTTTTGTCGATGATTACATCAGGTGTGCATGATTCTTCTTGTAATCATTTATCTTCCCTTGAAACCCTATCACTCTTTGAAAGACCTATAAAAAGGGGTCAGTAGTTGGATACTAGCACCCCAACACCACCTACATAGCATTGCTTTGAAGAGGCATCAAACCCATACAACTCATTACCCATTGGATGCACAATTGTGAGGATGAAACTACATGTATGCAACTAGAATTCAGTCCTTAATAATTGATAATGCTTGCTTTGACTTGTCATGAAAATCTTGTGACTTACTTTGGAATGTTTATAAATTGGTTTGGAATGATCTTAGTTAGATTTTTGGTGCTTCAAAATTGTATAGGGGTCACTCGTAGTGCAAAATATCCCCTAATGGGGAAGTATAGGGAAAATACGTTTGATGTTGGAGAGAGATACCAAGTGTATGCCTTGTAATGACTAAGTTTACAAGTAAGTGTCAAGTGGCTAGGTTTAACTTGTATATATACATATTCACATAAAATATTTCACACTAAATTTGATCTTGTGCAGTGAAGCAAAAAGCTCTATAAAGACATGGAATATTTGCACAATAGATGTGAAGGTTTTTTTTACTGGCAGTCATGTTCCTACAGGCAACTGAGCAACATGATGAGAGATTACAAGTCTTTGGGTGACTTAAGATAGTATTTTTTAGCTATGTTTGTGCATGCAACTCATGTGTAAAGAATGCAAGCTAAATATAACATCATCAAGTACCGAAATGCCAAATTTAGGTGTCTACAGTGATAAAGCTCTACCAAAGGGTTGAATCACATGATATTCCAACATATATTGGCATGTCCTTGATTGTAGGTAGTTGGCATAGGTCACTAATGAGAATGATTGACATTTTGTTAAAAGAAACATATTTGTGATGGGGGAAAGTCTCACATAGATGATAGTCAATATGGTATAATAACTTTGGACCTATGAAGCTCATATCATCACAAGAACATAATGCATGTTTTTCAAATAGTCCTAAAAATTTGCAAGGGATTGGCCCTCAAGTGGTTTCATTTTCTTTGTAGGTATACATAGGCAAACATGTATGGCCGATACGTTAATATTGAAGGTGTACACATTGGGTTGAGCAAAAAATAATAATGATGAGTTATTATAACCCCAAAGGCAATGCAAACTTGATTTTGTTGATGAGGTATGATTTCCCAGTACAAGTTATTCCTCATATGGTCATTTTCAATGGAAGGATTATATCCCATTGATTAAAGCGGTGAATAAGAATGTCAAGTGCAATTTGGCTTTGTGACAAAGGAGTGTGAGAGGGAAATGTGGATGAATGATTTTGCGGGATCATGTCAGTCACGTGATTGAACTATATAAAAGAGGGTAAAGTTTCCTACATGAAAGGTGGAAATTTTTTGTCAAAATAAAAATGCCCAAGAATGTCAGGCTCATTAAAATATATGTCATTTATGGGTTGGAGTTGGGACAAGACATGCAATTCATCAAGTTATATTGGGTCACCACTGAGGTTGAAATTGTCGGAAGGATCTTTGTCAGAAGTTTCTTCAATTGTAAAGGGTTTGCATTTTATATCTCGTGGATGGTAAGAGTGTCTCATGCACTCCCAGTTTACAATAATTTATTCATTTGAGCCACCAATACATCCAATGATGTTGAGAAATGGTTTGTATAAAAGGAGCTCACTCCAACAAAATCCTTCATATGAAGAAGATTCTTTTGGCTGCACTTCAAAATAACATGGATAGAAATGAAAAATGGCTGACACTTTTTTTTTTTTGAATGTTATGGTTCTTGGTGCTTGCCATAAAATTAGGATCTTGTAACATCAATGAGCGATATTGAATTCAGTGAAAAAGGATGAGCTTTGTATACATCAAAGAATATTGAAGCTACAAATTATTTATTAATTAGGTATGACTTATTGTTTCATGTAAATTAAATCTAACTACAATTAGAACCACTTTTCATATCTACAAGTTCATATAAATTAAGTTGGATGAGATCAATAATGATTTAAGCTCTTTACTTGAGAGTAGTGAAAATAGTCAACCAATTATTGGTACAGTGGTGAGGTTACTTGGCTCACAAAGAACCCATTAGGGATCAAATTTTGCCCTAATATGTGGATTTTTTGTCCGAAGGATTAAGATGTTAATCCTTCAATCAAAAAATAGTCATAGCTCTTTTTTATGTTTTTTAATAAGCGTGAAAACGTTCAAAAGTTGGGAATTTTATAAGAGCGAAAGGCCTACCTTGAATTTTTCAATTGGAAATGATTGTCCAGTGCATTGAATACAAACACTTTTTGTACCTCTTGAGTGTCTTGTTCATGTTAATCACATTCATTTAAACAACACAACAAATATCAATTCCACTCTTAATTATCTTCTCTATATAATCTTAACTTATTTTAATATTGAATAAATCACACATGTTATCACAATTATTAAGAATAAGAATATAATCTATGTACATAAGAGTTATTTGTGAAAAGGAAACTCTTTGTTTGGTTGGGAAGTTTTTGAATTTATGAATAATAATGCTTCTTGGGAGTCATGTTAGGCGGTTCTTGATGCCTATTTACGGCGTTTGTGTAATTAAGGCTAAGCAATATACATGTTAGACATGAAGTAGGAAGTTGGAACAATCGTCACGTTATACAAACTTATTAATTGGGCCACACCCTAAAGTAAATGTTTCCTAATTACCAAAAAACACATATTAATACAACAATTGATGAGCTAAAAATGGGAAAAACCTTGCATTACGTTCATGTAAAAAAAAGTATATTTAAATATATGTTAAAATATAACATGACATACATGCTAGAAGATGTTAATAACAATGTACAATTACATATTTCTTTAATGTTTATTCTTTGGGAGGGGCCCGTACAATATATGGGTGTTTTATAACTTATTATTTTGCATACCCTAAATGAGGAGGAAAAACAAGAGAGAGAAAATAATAGTAGACAACTGAGATGGAATGAATCAAGTGCAATTGAAATGAATCGAAAATAAGATAAATCATTAAGTAACGTTTTGAAAGTGACGAAATGGGCTTAAAAAAGAAGCGTATGAAAAAATGGTGCTCATTATTTTCTCCAATAAAGGAAGGCTATACAAATATGCTAGTAACAAGAATTTAGCTATCTGATTTTATTTTGGATGTAAATCTATAACAATACTAGAAACAACCTTTTTTTGGCATTGAGATGAACTATGAACCCCACTCTTACTAAGATTTGGCTTCATTTATTAATGATGCAAAGTTTGCACGAATAAACAAAGCATAATAAAATCACATATGGTAAAAGAAGACTCTTGAGAATAAAATAGAGAATTTGAATGAATTACAACAACAAGTAAATCATATAAAATGGGAGTTTATTGACCCATTACATTGGCCACCTCCATATATATAAATGACAAGACAATGCACATGTATCAACATATTTAATTATGTAGACATACAGAATGGAACTCACCTTTGGTATCGCCACTGTAAGGACTTGGTGCAGACCTAGATAAAAACTCAACCACAACTAACATAATCATGCAATCATTCACAAATTTTTAATATGGTTTTTTTTTCCTATTGCAAGTGCAAAATTCACCTTGAAAATATGACAACTATACCCTAGTGCCAAAAAAATTCATTGTAGAATTTTCTAGACACCCCTCCATGTTAGTCTATCCCCGTGTTAGTATTTTTTTTTTCCTTCCAATGGTTTATATGTTTGTGTCACCCTTTCTAATAGGTGATTTAGGGAGAAAAATATCATTCAAGTACTTCTAAGATAGTACCTCTCGAGGCAGATCCTTCAATAGGCCTAGGAATGACTATTTTTAGCCTTTCTAAGGTTGGTGCATATCCTTCGGAGAAGATTGAAGGCCCTAAATTCATCAAGAACGTGTATTCAAGAGCCAAGATCATCTTGTAACTGATTTTGGAATATTTTGGAAAGATTTGAAGACCCAAGAGCAAATTCATCAAAAGCAAGTTTTTGAGGTCAAAGGAGCTTGCACTACAAAAAGGTACCTAAACTTCAAAAGAAGATTCTAGGAGCTCAAAAATGAGTTAAGAGCCAAAAAATATAAATGGAAATATATTTCATTACTCTACATTATGGTAATCTCATATTCTTCTCAAGCCCCATACAATTTTCTATACAACTCATTCTTCGCAGATATAGCTGGCGATCTCGATAAAAAAGGGAATTTTTGAGAGGGTCTAAAGCTAAATAGGAATATTATACCCATCACATACTTCTCATAATGGCATTTCTAGTAAATATCATATAAAGAAGTGTCAAAAAACTCATCTGAGAGCTCAAGATATGGTGTTTTTCAAGTCTCTTCCCAAGGTAGCATGTTCATCAGTTAGTGAAATTTTTGGAGGACACATGTCAACATGACACTCAAAGCACACTTTTTTATCCCCATTGTTACTTTACAAGGGAAAAGGGGGGAAAAATTTGAGCCCCCCTTCCTTAGATCCCACAGACATGCCATATGACCCCGGGACCTCCGATAAGCTCTGTTTGGCCATTCTTTTAGCCCTTGCTCTAACTCTCACATGTGTACCAAGTGTTAACCTAGGGGTGAGGGCACCCTTCTATGTCCCTGTTGTCCCTTTCCAAGGGGACAAGGGGGAAAAAATTTGCCCCATCCTTTCTTCCATCGGGTTCTTCATAGGATCAAAAAGTGACCTCCAGGTGCTAAATCTCAGACCCCCTCCTCCATCTTCTCCACCTGTGCATAAGTGACAAGTGGCAAGCTAGGAGAAAGATGCGCTTTTGTGCCCCCATTGTCCCTTTCCAAGGGGACAAGGGGAAAAAAAATGTTCCCCCCTCCCTCAAGGTAGCCAAACCTATATATACCATACTTTTTCCATTTTTTCATTCTCGCCCCCACATTTCTCCATTTACACTCAGAACTCTGGCAAAAATTTTCCAGGTTCCTCCAATAAAGTTTTCTCTCTTGCATTCATGTCATCATCCCTCCATGATATCAGCACCAAGATTCCACAAGAAAAAGGTCAAAAATCCAAGCTCCAGGCTCAAATTTGCTCCAGAATGACTACATGCACATGAAAACAAGAAACATTCATATCTAAAAAACTAGGGCACAGTTTGATGCGAGTTTTTTTCTTCCTTTCACATTTTTGGAGGAGATAAAAACATATGTGATGGATTTTGCATACAAAACAAGGGTTTTTTACAACAAATAAACCCTCATTTCCCTACACCAAATTTTTGAAATTTATTTTCTTATGTTCCAGAGATTGGGTTGAGCTAAAATTTTAGAGGTGAGACGAGGACAAAAAACCCATATCAAAAACATTGTTTCTTTGAAATCCAAGGTCCATAAATCTAGTTTCTTAAAATAGCAAGCTCCTACACAAACACTTACTATTTTTAGTAAGGTTTCACAGAGGGCAATTTCGGCAAGGGTAGTGTGCACAAAAGACATCCAGATTAACGAGAAAGGTGATCGAAGGTGAAAAGGTTGAAATGAGGAAAAAAGTTTAATTTTCTAAATATGGCAAACTCATGTTCCAGGTACAAAAAGGTGTCATCAACAGGAATGAAATTCAAATTTTCTCCTCCTTTTCATGCCTTGTTAATTCAAGCCTTCACGAAGGTTAGATACTGAAATTGCAAGTGAATTTTGGCCTTCGCAGATTTAGTAAACATGATGTGTCTCAAAGGGGAAATGGCAATCTTGGAAGCACATGTAAATCTACAGTTGTCACTAAGTGGTGGCCATCTCTCTGGGGAAATTCTTCCTAAAATTGATGACGATAAGTTCATGCTTGTAGTGGAGTGAAAGTTGGATTGTGATTCATATAGGTGGATTCCCAGTTTCGGTCCTCGGTATATTCAAGGTAGAAAGATCATCATGGTTACAATGCCCGAGTCATTGTCTCAGTTTCTCATTCTAGTGTGTAACCAAAAGGTCAAAGAAATGGTGACACTTCATGGCTTGGAATAGTTGTTTCATGTTTGTGGAATGGGTGTTCTTCAATGTTGTCAATGGTTTACTCATCAGTGTTCATTGCTTGCTTTCTCAATGTGTACGGGCAAGTACATCATTCCAAGATAAATCTTTGTTAGCAAAGCATGATAGGGTCAATTTCACTCTTCATCTTCTTCAAAGAAGATCTTCATGAGAAACGGCTGCGGTCATCAAGGTAATATTTCAGTAGTGTTTCTAAACACTTAGTTCGAATTATCCAAAGGTTTCCAAAGGAACAAACTTTCATCAATGTAATAGTGTGCGGAGGATCATTAGGGATCAGTTTCCATCTTCATCTCCTTCTGATCCATAAACTACCCAACTTAAGCAATTCACAGACCACTATGCTTATGAATATGAATAAAACATGCATGAGTTCTTTATTAACCAGTTATTGTGTAATATAACCACAAGTAAACTACAAATTGAGAGGAAATAAACAAGTATGAGTCCAGATTTATCCTAGAGAAAACCCAAGGTGGGAAAAACTCTAGTGGGTGAGAAAATTGGCTCCCCTTCACTATGTAATACCAAAATGATACAAATTACTGCCAAATTGGCCTTTAAGGAAGATAAATACTCCTCCTAATTGTATCTACTTGCTCTCAAACTCCCAATCAAACAAGAACTCTTCACTCATGAACAAACAAGGAAAGAATTCTCTCTTCCAACTTTGCTCACACTTGAATTCCACTCAAAACACTTGCTTGAAGCCTTACAAAGGCTTGAATTTATAGATGTACAACCCTAGGAGGTATGGAAAGCCGAAACGAACCACCTAGAAGCCCAAACATTTACAACTATTGAGATTCCCACGTTTTTAGATCCATTAGTTATAAAACCACTACTTTATGCAAACTAACGGTTACAAAACCACCAACAGACTAATGGTTACAAAACTACCACCATGCATTGGGGTGGTTCTGTCATCATACAAAGTCCGCTACCTTCCGAAGGTCATAAATTTTGCATACGAACTCAAAATCAGGTGTTGTTTTTTTTAACTTGCACGATTTTTCAAGAGGAACATGCAAATATGCAATCAGATTTGGATTTTGATGACATATTCATGGTGTTTAAGTGGCCTAAAGTCTCATTTGGAGGTTATCTGGATCACCCCTAACGTGACTAGACCATCTTGTCAAAGATATAAAGGTGTGTTGAAAACCTGTAGAGCAAGTACCTGATATAAATATTACATAGAATTGGGCTATTTCTGATCCATTTTTGGATCATAACTCCCCAATTTAAGGCTTTTAAGTCCCTAAAATCTTCAAGGACTGATGAGATGAGGAAATTTATTCCTCACATCTTCTCTGGAATACCACTCCTGCATCTAGAGGTGTATCTGTTGGATTGTTCCAATGAACATATCCTCTTGGTGGACTTCTAGTCCCACTTTTTCGTTGTCTTTGTATGGTAATCAGAAAACAACATCAACTACACTCCTAGGAAAATAACCATAACATGTCTCAAAACCCTTGACAAGGTTAGTAATTGCTATCTGCATGTTTGGCCAAAAATCATACCTGTATAAGTGCTCAACATTCTCTATCACACTAGAGTGACCAGCGACCCATGAAGTGTGATTTTTCAAACATATACTTGTAATGGTTTTTTTTTCATAGGCATCCTCTATGGACTGCCTATGGAATCCCAAGTCTGGAAGTGGACCATTGGGTAAAAACTATATCACATGCTCAATTGACCTATTTGGGGGAAACCCCATAGGCTCTTCCCTGAACAATGCTGAATAAATTCTCCCATCTTCTTCTGGTCTTTGTTAGTAATTGTGTTATGAGTGGTTTTCGTGTAACAACTTCCTCAAATTGTCTATCCCTTAGAAGAAGTAAAGAAAATCTTCCACTAGCATTAAGTTTTCGGAATTCAGTGGAACTTACTAACGAAAACTTTGAGTCTCCGGCAAAGGCTGAAATGACGTAGCTCTTACCATCCTTCACCAAATGGTACTGGTTGGATCTTCTTATGAATATGGCATCTCTGATATACAAATGCAGACTTCCAAACACCACGCCACACACATCAAGGGGAACAACATCCACAGTGACTTCATCAATAAATGTTTTATCAATACCAAAAGTAATCTTACACTGTTTAGTAACCTTGATGTCTACGCCTTTCTTTACCCAACCCAAAGAGTAAGGACTTGGATGATTGTAAGTTTCCAACATCAGTCTGTTCAACTAGCTCTTTACTAACCAAATTAGCTTGTGAACAAGAAGAAAAAAGAGCATCCACTTTGGTCTTCTTCAACTAAATTTTTATGTGAAAGAGCTTAGTAAGTTCATTCTCTTGAGCATTACTACTATTACCCAAACATACCTCTCTGCGGATGGAGGCACAACACATGGTCTCATCCACCTCTTCGTTGCAAAACACTTCCTCTCCCTAGAGGGAAGCCATAGCCTTCTTCTTATTTTTCTTATTCTTGAAGGGATGTAGTTCTGGGTGGAGCTTCAACATTTTTCCTTAGAATGAGTGTCAACATCACAATGCTCGCAGTGAATTTTAGTATCCTTTTTAGAAATAGATTATGCTTACATTCTCCCTTTTTTATTCCTTTGGCTTGATGTCATTCTTTTTGAAGCATGCTGAGAGGTAGATGAACTCTTCTTATTTTCCATCTCTAAATAGTGAGCTTGCATACAAGCCTAATCTACATCTGTCGGCTTGGCCAGGAGAGACGGGTCTCCTTAAGTGGCTATGGAGTCCACCAATATATTTCATAACAAGTCCCGGTCTACTATTTCCTTTCCCATCTGAATAGCTTTCTTCTGAAACTCACTATTGTACTCCTGCACACTCTGAGCCTTGCTTCTGCCTGAGATACTGCCAATACATGGACCTCTCTTCCTCATAACAAATAGGATATAATTTCTTTTTAATTAGATTTTTTAAATTCATCCCACTTAGTAATAAGAGGATGCTTCTTAATAACCAAAGAATGAACATAACTTTCAAACCAAGTTAAAGCATGATTGGTCAATTTTAACCGACGAAAGGAAATTTGCTGACTTTCATTAATTCGATGCAAACTAAAATATACCTCCAGTTGAGCTAGCCAATGGTCTATCTTCTTAGGATTCATGTCTTCATCATAAGGTTGAATCTCTATCTTGGCCTTCTGCTTTGAATGGAGGAGGTTTGGGAATGGCATGGGATGGTTCTTCTTCACAAAAATCTATTTTCACGATCTTCTGGGCGTCTCATTTGTAACACCAAGTTTCTCCATGAGCAGTCCCATGATGGACTCCAATTTCCCTAAGGACAAGGAAATATTAACCACCTCTTTGGAAAAACTTGCCACATTCTGCCTCCAACTTATAGAAACATTCTTCACCGTTATCCTTTGCATCATCTCTTTGATCCATCTCACGAATTCATTTCTTCCACTTCTTCGTAGAAATCTCTCCTTTAAAGGGAATCATGCTACCTTCACCACTTTCTTTTCCCTTTTCGGGTAAGGGGCATCTAACTGTAATATCAACACAAGTTATCCATACAAAACTTGATTACATTTAACCAGCTCTGATAGCAATCTAATCTATAAAATGCTTAACTTTAACAATTAACATATCACTATGCTTGTGAACATGAATGAAAACATGCAGGAGTTCTTTGTTAAAATAGTTAAGTGTGCAATATAACCACCATTAAGCTATAAAACTGAAGAGGAAACAAGGAGACAAAGAGACAAGAGTTATCTTCAAGAAAACCTAATGTGGGAAAAACTCCATTTGGGTGAGAAAATTAGCTCCCCTTTCACTATGTAATCTCAAACGATACAAACTTACTACCAAATTGGCCTTCAAGAAGATCTGAATACACTTCCTAATTGTATCTACTTGCTCACAATTTCTCTAATCAAATAATTAATCTTCTTCATATGAAAAAAAAAGAGAATAGAAAAAAATCTTCAAATTTTCTCACAACTTGAAATTCCACCCAAAATCACTTGCTTGAAACCTTACAAAATGCTCAAATTTATAATGATGTACAACCCCAGGGAGGTTTGTGAAGATATGAAACGAACCCCCTAGAAGCCCAAACATTTGCAATTGTTGAGATTTTTGTGTTTTTGGACCATTAGTTAGAAAATTTCTGCTTTACGTAGACCGAAGGTTACAAAACCTTCGCTTTACATAGACCGGTGGTTACAAAATTGCCACCCTACACTAGAGGGTGGTTCTGTCATCATACAAATTCTGCTACCTTCCGGTGGTCGTAAATTTTGCATATGAAATCAAAATCAGGTGCCAATTTTTTTAAACTTGTATGATTTTTCCATAGGACCACAAATATGCAATAAGATTTAGATTTTTATGAAATATCCATCTTGAAATAAAATATATATGGCCCAAAGTGTCATTCAGAGGTGTTTGGATCACCCCCAACCCGACTAGACCATCTTGTTGAATATATAAAGGTGTCGAGAGAACTATAGAAAAAGTACTTGATATAAATATTACATAGAATTGGGCTATTCTTGATCCATTTTTAGATCACTTTTAATACGAATCTTCATCGAAGATGGAAGCATCTTAGTCCATGCTTCAGAGCATTTCTTCTTTCTTCTCCCCTCTCTTCTCTCATTCTTCCTCCTCTTCTCTACCCCTTTCTAATTCTTCATTATGAGCAATCATGACGCTTATCCTATTCATTTTAAATGTGACTTTAGTAAACATTGTAATAAGTCACCCTTCATAAATAAAAGGGGACTTAATTGCATTCTTGCGTATTTGAGAAGTCATATGTTCCAAAGGACAAGTGAAAGGTCATGTGGGGGTAGGCGAAGAGTTGTCCTAAAATCTCTAAATTGTAATGGCCCCTCATTCAAAAGGGTTGTCAATTTTGTGTGATCATGAGAGATTACTACTTGTGAAGAAGCAAAGGAGATAAAATTTCCTCTATTTTTCGCATCGTCTATGTTCTTCTTTTTTCTCACTATTTATAGTTTTTCCAAAGAGTTTGTTACCTATTTTGATAAGGAGGTTATTAAAATTGTGTTCTTGATCTTAACTTGTCTTGTTGCCCAATTGTAAAATTATTTTTTCTTCTAAATCTATGTGTGTTGAAGTATTCTGATTAATAGTTATGGGAATATGATTTTCTACCTACAATATTAATCCCCCCCTATCTTTGTCCCACTCCCTTTCTTACTCTCTCAACAAATTCCTCCCTTACAAACAATTGCAAGATTTTGTCGTAGGTTAAGTGCAGTGTCCCTTGTTGGATCTCCAGCCACGAGGCCACCACAAAATTTAATTTCACACGCGCATAATAATATGGAGATGCACCATTCAAGTATAGGGACTCAGATTCCCAGAGCGTTGATGGATATCCATCAATTTGTCCACCTGACAAATTGTCTCACCAAGAGGTTGAAACATCGTTTAACGACTAATGTGTTATTTCCCAAACTTTAATTGTCCCCCTCTGTTTTACCAGTTGACGTGTCGACTTGTGCTAAAACATTAGACAACTCGCTTGTAATCAAATGTCAAAATGCTAGAAGAGCTGACATCGAGAAAGGAGTTAACTTTTTTGCAATATCACCAAACAACCTCTATGACCTAAAGTTTTGTTTTTCTTATCTGAACATTTTTTTGTGACTCTTGATCCCATAAACTATTTTGATCTTGTGGACGTTAATTAAATCTTTCTTTATTTCATTCATGTGCGCACACATTATTACACCAAAGGCATTCCCCTTATGGGAATGGGATTTGCGGACATTCACGGAACTATGTCAAATTTTATGGACTAAATGATAGTTTTTGACGGGCGTGGTATCTGTTTAGCTTTTCTCTGCTATTTTTTTAGATTTGTTATTTTCAACAATTTTGCTTTTCCAATTTTGCATGTTGCAGCGGGGTTTGCTATTTTTAAGTTTTTATTTTTTAGCTTTTTGCATGCAATAGCCTTTAAATACATGAATCCAATCCATTCTTTAAGCTTATTTATATTTCGTATCTATTATTTTGAATTGTACATTCCCCATTAAACTAAATTCAATTTCAGATGCATGGTGAGTTCCTTCTTCTACAATTGGTTTCATCGGCTCCACATTACCTTCTTCATAAATCAACTTATTAGTTTCAGGTTTTCCACGTCACATCTTACAACTGAAATAATTTTTTTCCCAATCATAGTTAGGTGGATTGAGAATATAACTAGCCACTTGTCTTCGTGTTTTATTATATTGGTATAGAGAAATTGGATCGATCTATGGATAGTTGTTCATTTAATTTTTCATTTATGATTTTTAAAATTCTACCCTGCAAATGTTTAACTTCTAATATTATTCTCATATTCATTTCTAAATGACAATCTAGTTTACAATTCCATACTAGTCTTTGGGATGTAGCAATGCTATCTAAGAAGTATTATTGTGTCTTACTTATAAAAGCATTATTATTATTATTCTTAACTTTTCCTTTCAGCACAAATAAATTTGTCATTTTATCTTGTTGAAATGTTTTCATAAATCTTAGTACCCCTAAAATAGCATTCTATAAAATTATAGAGACTTGTTTTTCAAATGAATTGGTTAGTTGATAAATGAGTATGTGTGAAGATTATAAGCACTTAATTTCCCTTTTTATTGTTTATGACAACTCTTTAACTTCTTCTTTTAGCTTTTTTGTAGGATATTTGTGATTCTCTTTCTCCTGCAGTAAAGAATAGAGTCAACTTACATTAACCAACAACCAACCATTCCATGAAATTCCAAACTTGCCATCAAATATAACTACTATAGGATTGTCAACCAACATTACACAAGTAAATTCCATGGAAACAATCTTGCACAACCATACCAATTTCATCCATACGAACCCATCTTTGCTAACTACTGCCACATCTCCCCATTTTTTTGGGATGCCACATGAAACTCTCTCAAGTACCAACCTTGCTTCGGTTCCTCGCACGTGTACAACCAATTCCTCCTCTCCTTCTAACTATTTTCCACCTTGTAATCCACAATCGACCCAAACAGAACACCCCACCCCTTCCCATACACATAGATTTCCCATATTCCTGCCCTCGTCATAGACTATTAAAGCCCAATGTCAGTTCCACAAAATAATAGATTTATTGGCGAACATCCAAACTTGTTCAATCTGTTTGGAAAATTATCCTAGAATTAAAACAATTTGCTTTGAAGGTTTTCCTTCCTATAACAGATGCAAAACTGAAAAAAAACAGGGCCACTGCTTCTCTTCATGGAACAACACGGACCCTGAAAAGCCAACCTGTCATTCTTGCGTCTTTAACCCAAATCGAGGAGATGCTTATCGCACGAGTCAATCCATTCCCGCAAGTCACCCAAGTATGTAGAGGACAATACAAATACTCATGACGCACCATAAGTTTACCGCAAAACATTACTTCAATAACAAAGTACCTACCACACACCTTGGAGATTTGGACATAGTACTCATACAAAGGGAAGGATCAAATTTTAAAAAAGTATGATTTCTACATCAGTATATCTCGTGCTTGGGCAACCTTGCAATATAAAATCCAACATGATCCCTATAACAAAGATGTCTTAATCAACCATGATGCCCTTTCCTCCCTACCATCTAAGTTGTCAAATGTTTCCTCCTCTCTTAACACAACCATGGTGGAACTGCCCCAAATGCAAACCACTTTTACATCTCATGGTATTGATGTTTCCACTGACTCTGACGAAACATATGAAAACTCATCATCTTTCGTGCCAACACCCCACAATATAGGAACAAAAGAAGAGGAAATCGAACAGTTCTTGCTCAACCATGACAGTAACATTCCATTTACTGTGTCATGGCTAGAGCTTCGGCTCTCACCTATAAAAGAATACCATATAGAGGACCTGTTCTCAATAGCTTTCCCAACTTTGTTTTTGGTAGGAAAATCAATGTGGCAATAACCCCGCATAAAAGAAGTTCCAATGCATGAATATGCTCTTTATTTGATGCGCTACCATGATGGGCGCTTCGCTTCCCACCCAAGATTTTTCTACTTCCTTCTAAACCTCATAATGTGGTACAGGAGCCAATCCACAATAATAGTTTTCATGAAATAGAACATCGAATCTAGAATCCCTCCAACAATTGGAGATCTGCAAAGAAATCTACTATAATGCCCTAAAGATAACCTCTTAGACAATTTAATGCACTTTGGATCGAGCCTTCGAGGGACATGATCATTTTGGGAAAAAAACAGAAGTGAAATTTCAGATATGGTGGGACAATTAGGGACACCAACCTTATTCTTCACTCTAAGTGTTGCAGACAATAAATGGCCAAATCTCTACAATATTATGTCTGGTGAATGTCCTACTGATCCTCGAGCCGCACAACGTTAGAGAACACTTAAAATTGTCTCAAACCCTCATCGAGTATTAACATACCTGTATCACAGATTCACAATATTTCATGAAGAAATATTGCAGAAGGAACTTGGAGCAGTAGACTTTTGGTACAGATAATAAAATCTACTTTTTAATAAGTTTGTTCCAGACTACATAGCTAATATTTATGTTCTCTCGTCTCGCAGGTATGAATGGAAACATAGAGGCTCTGCACACGTCCACGGTTTATTGTGGCTTGAGAACGCACCTAAAGTTGACGCAATGGACTGGGAGGATACACCAGCTATTAAGGCAACAATACAATACTTTGATAAGTTCGTGTCTGCCTAGAACCCCCATCTGACTTGCAACTGCTTGGATTTTGTTCGCAGGTCACTCCTAGACAACCCTTGTTTTCTAGATACAACAAAAATTCTATCATCCTCCCCACATGTGGACCTTGAAATACTGCTTAATGGTGTTCAATGCCACACAAAATGTTCAGAGAAGACATGCCTGCGTAGAAAGCAATCACAACTGTAGTGCAAGTACAATGCACCCTAGGCCACGCAACCTACTTCATCCCTTCTCATTGAAAGTGATGGGAAAATTAAGTACCTCCCTTCAATAAACTATGATAGACTGAACATCCACAAACAAACTATGATATCCATATAGAGAGCAAATGTTGATTGCCAAATGGTACCTTTTCGCCATGCAGTTATTAAGGATATTGTAATATATGCTTCAAAAGCAGAGCAACGTTCAGAAACCTATCACTAAATGCTATCCAAATTTTCAAGAGATGTTGACGCGGATTCTGTAGCACACATTGTGATCCATAAAATGCTCACAAAAAGTGTTGTTGAACATGACATAAGTGCACACGAAACATGCGGCATGCTGTAAAAATTGCCACTTGTTATGTGCAACCGTTCATTTACATCATTAAATGTTGGCAAAAAATCTTGAGACTCGTTGTTGAAAGTGACACCGATGTACAAGAAACAACTGCTTTCTTGGATGCATATAGAGTTCACCCTGCAACCATGGAACACTTGCCACTTATTTAGGTTGCTCGAGATTGGAGTTACAACTAGAACCGTAAAGGTGATAAATGGAAACTGTAATTGACTCAAGCAATTGCTCGGGTCCACCCGAGATTTGTGGATGTCCTAGCTCAGGATTCAACATCCTATGACCTTTTTTGTTGGTCATAACTCCTTTTATACAATCCTTTCAGAAATATTGCCTTTGAATTTGGATCAATCCCACATGACATCAACAACACTTGGGACCTGTACAAGCACAACTATAGACCATGGCATGTTTTACGCACTACCGCAGACACAGGACATGCTACAAATGTTAGTTTTGACTTTGATGTCGAATGCAGTATTCAACACAAACCATTGCAAGAATGACAGGTCTTCACACAACTTCATCTAGGAAACAACACGGGTCTTGACATTCTTGAAATATTGGGGAAACAGGATTATGACATACACAATAATTGGAACATACATGATGTTTCGCATGATTTGTAGATAATTGGTCACCATTCATCAAGAGAGAAAAGGTAGACACAAATAACACCAACATGTAGGCCACACCACCATCTTCCACACTTCCTCTTTCTTCCAAACAACAACTAGCTCTTGATACCATACTACACCATTCAACAAACAAAACCCTTTTACCTCCACTAAGATTGATAATTCAAGGAACAACTGGCACATGAAAATCATTCCTGATAAATAAAATTTGGAATTCATTCACAACAGCATCAACCACATCTCCCTGGCCTCTCCTTCTGCTCACTCCTACCAGTGCTTCAACATTCAACATCTCCATACCCACAATCCATGCAACCCTTTGTGTTCCAATCAAAGAATTGAAACCCCTTGAAGGCCAAACATTATCATCTTTTCAAATGTCGCTAAAACATATAAAATATGTTCTTAATAATGAAATGAGTTTCATCGGCCCAAAGTTTCTAAACAAAATTGACAGTAAGCTATGCGAAGCATTCCCACACTCAAAAACATCTGAATTTGGGAACATATCATTCATCCTCCTTGACAACCTCAGCCAGTTACCACCGGGTTTTGGACGATCCTCTTTATGCAAGTAACTCCTATAGAGACAGCCTTTGGAAGGGATTCCATTCTTCCATTACATTGCAAACAATATTCCAGAAATAAGGAACAACCAATGCACAAGTTTCATTCCGGAATTTACTACTCCACATGCGAGATTCAACCCCTCTTATTGAGGACTCAGAACTCCTAATGTCTCGCATAAACACACACTTAACTCAGTAAGAGCTCAACATTTTTAAAGATGCACCACATTTGTTTGTAAAAAATGACATTGTGGACTCCCACAACCTTCACATGCTAAAGGCATTGAACGTTCTGATCGCCCAATCCATTGTTGAAAGTAATAGGCGGGCTGGACCAAGAAATCCTAATGATGATCAGTTGGAACATAAAATTCTGCTATGCAAACAACAAAAAATCATGCTTATTGTAAATTTATGGGTTGATGTAGGCCTCGTAAATGGTGCTACAGGAACAATCACTAACATTGTCTACTACACATCAATGCCACCACCAACATTACCTTTATTTGTAAATGTCAAATTTGATAGATACAATGACCCATGTTGGGATCCCTCCAACCCATTACATATTCCGATACTCCTTATTTCAAGAGGGAATCGAAGACAATTGCCGATTAAAATGGCTTGAGGATTAACTATCCACAAGTCCTAGGAACTTACTTTGCATAGAACAATTGTCGACATTGGAACCAATGAAAGGCAGGGTTTGACATTCACAATCTTTCTCTAGAGTTCGCTTGCTTACAAATCGACACATTTCACCTCCTTTTTCATTTGAAAGGTACTAAAAATGGCACACGTACCAACACTTGGAGAAAGAAAAAAGGAAGAAGCAAGACTACTATCGTTCAACCCATCATAAATACTACACTCTACTTTGATAACAACTCCACTACTACTTTACTCAACACTTCTTCTATCCTAAGCGACATTGCTGTTCAAGGGGTATCAAATGTATTCATGTTTACCAGAAATAAATTTGCCCACAAAAGGCTACCATTCATGATATAATACTTCAAATGTACGGAGGTCTTCATGTATACATGTTTAGTTCAAATATCGTGATATAAGATTTGCAACTTTTTATGTACGAATATGTAACAAATTAAAATGTACACATACAACATTTCAATTTAATGTCGCATCTACAATCCTACACTACCACTATCAATCACATGCCTTATCGAGTGTACGAAAGACTTCATGTATACATGTTTAGTTCAAATAAACTACTATCCATAACGCTATCACTCATGATATAAGTATCGCACAATGCTATGTATGAATTTGTAACAAGTTTAAAATGTAGAGATGTTTAAATGAAGCGATAACTACACTTACAAAATCAATCGAGCCCCTTATCAACATCAACTACAAAAATAATAACTATCCCTCTAAATCAAATAACATATACCATTCAACGTTCACATTAAATTGTACACATGCAATTGCTAGTATATATGATTTCCTTAGAAAATGAGAGTGCTAGCCTTAAAAGAAACGCCTATGACGTAATCAAAATCAAATAATCCAATAAATTATTGCACCGGAAATTTCAAACGCATATTCCTTCCGCTATACTCTATGGGTGTTTATGCGTAATGGTAATATTTAATTTTACAAACAAGAATCTTTACAAAATTTCGCTTAAAACTCACCACTTAAGCAATGGTCAAATTTGGACCCCGCGTTCTTTTGAACATCTTTTGCTACCGTCCGATCACCTCATCCAACGGCAGCTGAGCCCCCGACCAACACAGCTCTTTTACTTTTCCAATGAATAGCTGACGTGTCTTAAGCTACACCGTTCATCTCTGGATCAACGCCTTTCAGCCCTTACCGAACATTCAAGAAAATAAAAAATAAAATAAAACAAAACACCTGTTCAAAAATAAAATTTCATACATTCCTCTCATCACATTAAAAAGGTTTGAAAGGCACGATACCAGTAGCATTTTTTTTGTTCGGTTTGGTCTCGATCGATTCGATACCACAAATTCAGTAAGTTTTTATTTTTTCTTTCTCAAATTTCAGGTGTTCGTCTATTAATCTGCTGTAATTTTGACCGGTATAATTCGTCAAATGATTATAAACAGAAGGGAAAAAATTCAGTGTTTTTTCAATTAAAGGACTCCGATCAGGTTTCGGAAATGATCGAACAAAATGCTGAAAAAATGGAACCAAATAGCTTTTTCATTTGATAAATCAGGCCAGGAAAATAAATTGCTTTTTCATTTGATAGATCAGGTCAGGAAAATTATACGCCGCTATGTTTGATCGAGTCCAAATTAGATTTACAAACCCTTACGCAGACATTGCACGTAAATCGGGAATCGGCCATTAGAAGAAAATAAAAGGAATAACTTTAAGGGTCATTGTATGCGAGGAGTCTGTTTTCATCTGCAATAAATTGGAGTTTCAATCGATATATTTGTTTGAAAAGTAATTTCAGGGGATATCTTGGGTTGTGTAACGCTAGCAGAAGGGTAAGTGTTGTGAGATTGAAGTACTGGCATATGATCGAATTTCAGCAGCACATTTGTTTTGTTTATTGGGATTCTTGGAAATAAAATGCCACTTTCTTATATGATAAGAGACTATATGCTTCAATACTGCTTAGTTTTTAAAAAATACTATTGATAAATTCCTGTTGGGACGTGACCTCTTGCAATTTACCCGGGGCATACGCCTGGCATTGTCCATTGCGTGTACGCCATACCCAGTGGGTTGGATGTGATATTCTAACTAAATTTGTAGGTCTTACTTAGTGGGGTGGATGTTTTATTGTACTTATGTTCATATGCCATATATAGCGAGTTGGATGTTGTGGTATTTTAATTAAATTCTTGACAGTGGTATTTTACTCAAAAAATTTTATCATGTTTTTTTTGTGGTTTAAATCCCAATCTCATTTAACGATACTCCGTGGTTTGTTTTAAGAGAGAGTTGCTGGATTAAGTGTCATTGGGGCTAGACTTGTTCTGTAAGGAATAGTACCCTGTCCTGGATGTGTTATTGCGGTGATGTGAAATCGAGTCACTCTTTTTGTGAATCCACCCTTTTTACAACTACATCACAATTCTCTGGAGATTTATGTTCTATTAGAATTTTATTATAAACTCCTTTTAATATCTGCAGAGGGTGCTGAGCCGCTCACGAGTATTACATTATATGTTCCTTAAAAGGTATTGAATCTGGGTTACCCTTAATGCAGTAATAATGCAATTACGAACTGTCCATTGCCTCACAGACATTTATCATCTATATTTTGAGTCACATGTATGTATTGGCTTTTTTTTTATGTTATGGAGCCTTTGACGGTGTAGCTCCAGAGAAAAGGCTACCTGTTTGGCTTTTTCGAGTCTGATCGTAAATGCATTGAATGATTGACTGCAATTTGGCCATTTTGTAGTAATTACATAGTTGGCTGTTTCAACCTACAACATCACAATTGTGTTCGGAACCCTTGATAGTGAGCGAGATTACTTTCTGGATCCGTTTGTGCTTAATTTTCATTTGATACCAAGGTGTTTTTACATGTAAATTAGAAAAAAATTCATTACAAAATCAAATGGTTGCGGTTTAATTTGTGAAGATGCTTGGCTTTCAAAGAGCCCTCCAAGCTTCAATTTTTGCTGTGAGCATTTGCCCAAGACAATACACTGGATGAGGCCAGGTGCAAGACCTATGCAACTTTGGTAAAATGGATCACCCCTCAGACCTTGGTTCCTAGCCACAAAGGAGTTCGATCAAACAAGAATGGTCTCCAACTAAAAAAGTAAACAATAAAAGATTTTTTTTAAAAAATCCATTCAGAGTTACCTTGATTGATTGGACACTCAGTTGTGGCCCTATTTTTTCTTTACCAACTTACTGGTTAATTTCAATACTGGAAAACATGGTACAGAGCTTTGTGAGATTGTGACATTAATATTAATGCAGCGATGAGAAATTCATTTTCGAAATTGATTTCTGGTACCTGTTTTAAGTTTATCTATTCCTGTTTCATGAATTGCCTTTTCTCCTTCTGCCTTTTTTAATCCTTTAAAGAGCACTGTTGAAGGCATTCTACCTGAATGCTTTACTTGCATTTGTCATTTTTCTCGTTTAGATTAAGGCCCCTTTATGTTATCGAGTCTTACGTTTGATTTCTTCAATGCTAATTTCAGCATGACATAAAATGATAAACACATTTATTGCCTGATGCAAGAGGACACTGCCTGATGCAAGAGCACATTGCACAAATAACGAAGGATTTTGCCTGCTTAACAGTTTGTTCTCATATTTGTGTCAATCCCTGCAGAATTGCTTTTTCCTAGTCATAGTGCTTGAACGAGCAAATCAAATCATTCTCTATTTCATTTTTTTGAACAATGCAACACAATTTTCATCGATCATTTGTAGATGCTCTTAATTTGTGTTGTTCTAATTAAATCTAGTTTCCTAATACTAATGCTCGGTTTTGTGCCAAATCGGGTATTACTTATGATCTTGCTTTATCCTTTACCTTGTGGATGACTTTATCCCTCGATCGAATGTGTTGATTCCCATAAAAATGTTGCTCTGTTGCTTTGCCTTCATGCAAAGAGTTTGGCTTTGATTGCTATAAATATTTATATTTTATGGCATTAGGGAGGCCAAGTTTCAAAAGAAACGGTTATTTCTTATGCAGACTCCAGGTTTTATTTTTGGATAGATCAATGGGGCCACCTCCTATATAAATAGAAAAAGAAATGAGATATGCCAAGAACAACATTCTGGCGTTCCACACAAAGCTTTAAATGAACCAAATTTTCTTGTATTACATCAAGCATGACTTGGAATGGCATCGATGTCAAAATTCTGGGGAAAGGCTTATCATATTTACAAAACCCACTTGAAAATTTCTCAAAAACTAACTACATATTACAATTGTGGAGAGCAAATGTAGATTGTAACCTATTCGTCCCAAACATGTTGTAATCAACTACATTGAAAAGTATGCAATAAAAGCCTAGAAGAGATTTGAAACTTATTATCAAATGTTGATATGGATTGTAAACATTGAAAACTCTGATGAAATGGTAGCAAAGAGCTTATAGTAGACTTCTAACTGAATCAATTGTTGAAAGAGACATTGGGGCACAAGAAACGTGTCACATGTTATTGGAGCTTCCATTGGTAGAGAACAGTACAATATTTGTCATTTGAATATTTCACGCGAGGTGTTTAAAACCAATAACTATAATTGATGAAGATGAACACGAGGAACAATCTTTCATTGACGGGTACAAGAAATAGGCCATTTTCCATGGTAAGTGTATAGTTTATTGATGTTGTTAGATCTTGGACATATAATCCAAGTATAAAACGAGATAAAAAATGGGAGGGTAAGGAGTTTGACAACTATTGTGAGAGTATTCCCAAGGTTTTCTCCTCCATCCCTTCGTGTGAATCACATAAATGGGTTGAATCACAAGCCATTTTGTGATATAGAAAGAGATATAAGACTTGATTCTAATTCAATAAAATCAAATTGGGATTTGTTCAATTATAATCCTTGGCATGTGGAGAGAACAACTATTATAGAAGATGTTGATAATAGTAGTGATTATGAAGGCGACATTAATCAACCTATTCAAAAAAATACAATGGAACATGAATGGGAAATCATATATAGGCTTTAACGTGGTCAAATCTTACAAGTAAATGAAATAGATATGTTGGGAAGAAGAGATATTGATAGACAAGATCCATCAAGTAATGAATATCGAGGTGAAGGATACACAAATAAAGTGATAAAATTCATAAGCAGCACGAAAGATAATGGGTTGGTTATAAACGATGAATTACCCCCAAATATCAATTATGAAACTTTAGGTACTGAACAAAAACAAGCACTTGATATAATATTGACATTTTATCATCAACGTCTAAATGTCTTTCCATTATTCATGATAATTCGGGGAACAATTGGGATTAGAAAATAGTATGTGATTGACGCAATTCGTCAAGCACTTTTAGATGCATCATTCCTAGAATGTTCTCTTGTTCTATTACTTGCACCAAAATGAGTTGCAATATTTATTATCTGTGCCTCAATAATCCACTCACAACTTCAAATCACTATTACATATTTTGCAGAATTAGAAAGAACAAAGCTTACAACTTTCCAAGAAGAGATCTTCCACATAAAATATATAGAGTGATGAAATGAGCTTCATTGGAATATAATTTGCTAGAAAACATAGACTCCCGACTTTTTCAAGCATTCCCTAAAAGGGAACACGTTAATTTAAGAGGTGTTTCTATGATTTTGGTAGGAGAAAGGAAAACTACTTTCGAAATAAAAGACTGAGGAAGAAAGAATGAAGTCCTTAGAAGATAAATAACATCATCTATGTAATACAAATTTTGTTCTATGATTTTTTTATTTAATGTGATGTACATTTCACGTTTTGATTCATAAGAAATAATTCTTTATTTTTCATCTTATCTTATGTACATTGTAGATTTGGATGCATTTGACATATTATATGTTTTTGTGAACTGCAATGCATGTGGATGCTACTAGCATACCTATCTTAGATACATCTATGTAAAAATATGCCGAGAGGTATCATTCTCGAGGCGCCTATTCCACCTATGTCACAAAATCTAAAATAGGCACCTCGAGAATGATACCTCTCGGCATATTTTACATAGATTTATCTAAGATAGGTTTGCTAGTTTCAACATGACATAAAATAATAAACACATTTATTGCTTGATGCAAGAGGACACTGCTTGATCCAAGAGCTCATTGCACAGATTACGAAGGATTTTACCTGTTTAACAGTTTGTTCTCATATTTGTGTCAATCCCTGCAGATTTGCTTTTTCTTGGTCATTGTGCTTGAACGACCAAATCAGATCATTCTCCATTTCATCTATTTGAAACAATGCAACACAATTTTCATCAATCATTTGTAGATACTCTTGATTTGTGTTGTTCTAATTAAATCGAGTTTCCTCGTACTAATGCTCGAGCTTGCACCAAATCCGGTATTACTTACGATCTTGCTTTATCCTTTACCTTGTGGATGACTTTATCCCTCAATCGAATGTGTTTATTCCCATAAAAACTTCGCTCTGTTGCTTTGCCTTCATGCAAATAGTTTGGCTTTGGTTGCTATAGCTTTTTTATATTTTATGGCATTAAGGAGGCCAAGTTTCAAAAGAACCGGTTATTTCTTAAGCAGACTCCAGGTTTCATATTTGGATAGATTAATGGGGGTTGATAATGGGGCCACCTCCTATATAAATAGAAAAAGAAATGAGATATGCCAAGAACAACAATCTGGCATTCCACACAAAGCTTAAAATGAACCAAATTTTCTTGTATTATATCAAGCATGACCTGGAATGGCATCGATGTCAAAATTCTATGGAAAGGCTTATCATATTTACAAAACCCACTTGAAAATTTCTCCAAAACTAAGTACTAGAACATTTGCCTTGAACACAGATTAATCTGTTGCAAAGATCAATATTTGCAAAGGCAAGGAGGAAGCAAACAACAGATACTGAGCCTGGGTTTAAGCCTGTTAATTGCATTTTTGTAAAATCACCAGGGCATTCAAAACAAGCAATATTGTACCTAGTAATGTTTGCATTTTGTAACTCCATGGTCAACGAGACATTCTATAAATCAATTTGTGAGCAAGCTACAAACTAGTTCCAAAGCTCCTTGGTTTGTGTATGTAATGTCCCCAATGGACATATTTTTTGCCCCTAGACGGATTTTAGGCAATCCCAACTTTAAATGCAACTTGTAGACAAAATACCAAACAAGTGTCATGCAGATCTGAATTAAATAAGGAAATGCGACTTGAGTTAAGTGGAAAATCCATACCAATCAACCTCTAAATTTATATCTTTCCACTCAAATCTAGTACCACTAATTTATAAAGCCCAAATGTGTATAAAATTGCAGATTTCAGATGTAAACAAGGCTGTAATAAATTATTTAAAAACCCTGTCTGCAACATAACTTCAAACATTCATATCTTTTGCTAGAGAAGTCCAAATGAGCTGAAACTTTGGATCTTGGGCCACAAAAATATGAAGAATAATATTCCAAAATTAGTTTTCGCACAACAAACACAAAACCCTAATTTTGCCCTAAAAAGTAGGTCGCCCAACACATTTAGGGCATCAAATCAGTGTCAAAAATTAAGAAAACAAACTACTTTGATTCCCAAACAAATTAGCCCTGAATCAATTCCAATAATGACAAACTAGGGTGGATCTTTCACCACCGAAGAGTGCCCTACTAGCTAGGAATGGATCTCTCACCACCGAAGCTAGGGTCCATGTGGGATCTTACTCCACAAGCTAAAGAAAATCCAAGCGTGTATGCAAAAGCTCCAAGTTTAAGACACAAATCAGAAAATATCAAATGGTTATGCAATCCCCTCCCTTCAAGTCGACTTCTCCTTATAAAGGAAGAAAATACCCAAAACAACCTCTACAATATCCAATTAATTCACAAGGATTTTATCTATGCAAACATTTAATATTTTCCCATATTGAATGCTTTTCCCAACAACTTTTTCCCTCCTAATGCAAGTCGCATTTTTCTAGAGGAAATACATAGTAAAATGGGCATTTATCCTTTCTATGTTTCCATTCCCCCTTTTAAGGCAAGTCATCTTTTCACCTAGGATGGATAACAATTTATATTTGGGCCTTTTCCATCCTAGATTTAATAATTATTAAGTCATATAAATTATTATAAGTGCTCTATATATTTTTTTCTTTTATTAATGGCACTTTATAATAATTAAATATAACTTAAGTCACCCTTATTATTTTCCTTTGGCCGTTGGGTTGACAAAATAGGCCAAAAGTCTTCGAATGGGAAGGGGATATTACAATCCTCCCTTCCCAAAATTGCTTGCCCGCAAGCAATTGCATTTTTGTTTTGTCCAAGAGCTATCCACAAGAGGCAAAACATGTTGAAGTGTTCTACCATCCGATCCCCTGTACTTGTTAAATGAGCTAAAACTTGCCACCATATATCATCCACAAGATGCTCATATACACAAAGTTGGAGCAATGGTTCAACAAATTCCATAATGAAGACTTCATCATCTACCATACCATGCATCTCATGATGGAAATAAATTGGAATAGGCAGCAATAAATAAGACATATCCACTTCGTACCTTGGAATATCCTCGTCAAGCTTGGTCTCCAAAATGACTTGACTTTTTTGCCACAAATCCTGAGCATTCTGGTCTACAATGGGCCGAAATTCTTCATAAATCAGCTTATCATGAGTTGTTAGTTTGAAAATTGCAGTAGCGTGCAATTCCACACAAGTGTCCATGTGAGGCTCTTCCTCATGTGTCAGTTGTTCCATAGAGTCTTCTTTCGTGGGTGTAGACTTCCTTGCATCAATTGCCCTAATCTTTTCCTTGAACTCTTGTAAGTTTGTCTTGCTTGAGTCGCTATCAACCTAGCAGTTCTAGCTCTGCTATTCTATTCCTCACACTTTTTAAGAGTTTCCATTACATCCTCCTTGCTTGCATATACAAATTTCTTCTCTTGAGATGGAATAATTTCTCTAACAAACAACGTTTCACTAATGCAATTATTTTGCTCAATGGAAATCATATCTTTTTCTCTAGAAACTTCTTTTTCAAATGAGTTCTTTTGTAATTCAGGTACCGGCATATGATGACCTCGCTTGGGCTTGCTACCAATCTTCATCATGCAATAATCTGGAAATGACATATTATCTCTGAAACCCTTACTCAAAGATTGGTATTTCCTCCAACAAGAATCCTCATCAATCACCTCTATTGGTTGCCTTTTATTATTGTTCTCACCTTTTTCCTTATTGTCCCAAGATTTACTTTGATTTGAATTCTGAGTGAGCTGGCTCAAAATTAGGTTAGTGGCTTCCTGTTGTTTCACCATGTTGGTGAACATTCCCTTCATAAAACCCACATTGAGATCTTTCCAAACTACCATATTTAACCCACACAGGCTAGTGGAACAACTCTGATACCATTTGTAATGTCCCCAATGGACATTATTTTACCCCTAAACGGATTTTAGGTAATCCCAACTTTAAATGCAACTTGTAGACAAAATACCAAACAAGTATCACGCAGATTTGAATTAAATAAGGAAATGTGACTTGGGTTAAGTGAAAAATCCACACCAATCATCCTCTAAATTTATATCTTTCCACTCAAATTTGGTACCACTAATTTATAAAGCCCAAATATGTATAAAAATGCAGATTTCTGATGTAAACAATGCTGCAATAAATTATTTAAAAACCCCGTCTGCATCATAATTTCAAAAATTCATATCTTTTGCTAAAGAAGTCCAAATAAACTAAAACTTTGGATTTTGGGCCACAAAAATATGAAGAATAATATTCCAAAATTAGTTTTCGCACAACAAACACAAAACCCTAATTTTGCCCTAAAAAGTAGGTCGCCCAACACATTTAGGGCATCAAATCAGCTCAAAAAATTAAGAAAACAAGCTACTTTGATTCCCAAACAAATCAGCTTTGAATCAACTCCAATAATGACAAACTAGGGTGGATCTTTCACCACCGAAGAGTGCCCTACTAGTTAGGAATGGATCTCTCACCACCGAAGCTAGGGTTATTGTGGGATCTTACTCCACAAGCTAAAGAAAATCCAAGCGTGTATGCAAAAGCTACAAGTTTAAGACACAAATAAAAAAATATCAAATGGTTATGCAATTCCCTCCCCTCAAGTCGACTTCTCCTTATAAAGGAAGAAGAGACCCAAAACAACCTCTACAATATCCAATTAGTTCACAAGGATTTTCCCTATGCAAGCATTTAATATTTTTCCATATTAAATGCTTTTCCCAACAACTTTTTCCCTCCTAATGCAAGTCACATTTTTCTAGAGGAAATACATAGTAAAATGGGCATTTATCCTTTCTATGTTTCCATTCCCCTTTTCCATCTTAGATTTAATAATTATTAAGTCATATAAATTATTATAAGTGCTCTATATTTTTTTCTTTTTCCCTCCTAATGCAAGTCACATTTTTCTAGAGGAAATACATAGTAAAATGGGCATTTATTCTTTCTATGTTTCCATTCCCCTTTCTAAGGCAAGTCGTCTTTTCACCTAGGATGGATAACAATTTATATTTGGGCCGTTTCCATCCTAGATTTAATAATTATTAAGTCATATAAATTATTATAAGTGCTCTATATTTTTTTCTTTTATTAATGGCACTTTATAATAATTAAATATAACTTAAGTCACCCTTATTATTTTCCTTTGGCCGTCGGGTTGACAAAATAGGCCAAAGGTCTTCGAACGGGAAGGGGATATTACACTGTAATAGGAAAAAGATTATAAGTCAGGCTTTTCACTTGTCATTCGAATTTTTTAAAAATTCTACCGAGGATCAAATAATGTACGAAATTGTATATTCAGCATTGATTGCAATCCAGAAACTGCGAATTGGGGGAGCAATTAATAGAAAATACAGGAAGCCTTGTCAAGATGTCCACTGAATGCACAGCCAATAATGGGTTTATTCCATGAGGAGATTATTCATCATGGCATTTTTGAAAATAGACTGTGCTTTCTGTACACTTCCCCAATTTGTAATATATCTATTAGTGCAGTCAACCTACAGCTCTTGACACAGTGTTTTTCCCAGTATTATTTTATTGATCTACATGCCCTTTTTCAAAATTTTCATCATGTCATGTGCTGGGAGGAATCTGACAGGTTGTTGAGCTTGTCTTCATATCTATGTAACAATAGATTATAACTTAACAAGGCAAGGACCCCCAATCAATTTTCCAGTTTTCGTTGCAGTCATTGCTGCAATGTTGTAAAGGCCTTTAGTATCCTGCTGCAAAGATCTGAGCTCCTAGAGGGAGGATTGAAAAAGGCAGCATTCGGGGCAAGTTAAAATTCATTGCTGATTTTTTGAAATTTCAATAATGCAATTCTGATTGCCCTTTTATTGATAAAGCAGGGCACCAGAACATCAATACCTTAGCATTGCTCAATGTGTAAAATGAAGCATCTCTTCTACCACATGTTGCCGTTGAACACCTTCGTTTTGGCATCTATCGTCTCTAACAAACTGCCCACAAAGCACATATCTGATAATGTTGAGGAAAACAAACTTGAGAACTCTTCTTCCTACAGTCTATAGCACCTGGAAAATTCATGTTTCCAGGTCCTGAAGGTGAACTCAGTGAAGCTTTGTGTTGTGATCGTATGGCTAAAGGGCTGCCAATGCAGGATGACAATGCTGGAGATTGCTTAAGCCCCCTTTACCAAGTTTAAGACTAAAGGACTTGGTGAAAAGCCTTGCTTTGCCCTATCTGGAGAAAACGATGTATAGCCAAAGTTTGATAAAATACCCAGATCTGCTGGATCAAAAGCGGTGCATTGAATATATTAAAGAAAAAACAACCAATGCCATAAATTTGTAAACTGCCTTGTCTCCAAACCCCAGCACATTAAAAGGGGGTAAAATAGAGTAAAAGGCAACTATCAGCAGGATGATTACTGTAATAGCTACAACCTGCTAGGCCGCCTTCCATTCTTCAAACTTCAGTCTTGAGGCATATGAGTTTTGTTAAGATGTCCATTTATGACTGGTACTTGCATATACAACATTTGTGGCAACGATGCTGATGTGTACTAGTGTAGGAAAATGGTCTTAAGAGGACCTAGACTAGGTCAAGGTAAACTAGACATGTAAGTGTCTGTCAAAGATGATGGAATACTGTTCTATCATAAAAATTAAAAAACCTTAATTGGATCTGAGGGACCATTAAACAAATTTAGGAGATTAGGAGCTAGTTTGAGACGATCCCTATGTAGCACGTTGGTTCCACATAGTGTTAAGCTAAGGGAACGTTAGGGTCAGTGCTGGAAGCACAATTCAATTTAATTTAGAGATAAATGTATTAATGGAAGAGTTGAAGTAGAACCATATGATTAGAGAAATATGATTAACTTAATTTCCTAAGAAAACAACCATGTACACTATACACTATAGTATTCCTTGTTGACCACAAAATATTTGAATGTACACATGCAGTTATAGAGGGTTGCTTTGGAATCTGGTTCAATACATTAGAAGTATTGCTTAATAGGATTTTAATTTTTCTTACATTTGGTTAGTTTTTGTTATTACGGAGTTTATAGTATTTGCCTTAGGATTCCCTGTTGCATAGTTGTTCCTTTGTAGACAAGAAAAAATATCGCATCTTAGGTTTTTGCATTTTTTTTCCCAGACGTGCTAGCCGTCCAAAGACGATTGAATCCCAAGAAATCCATATGTTAACCCCACAGTGGCTTAAATTGTAATATTACTTCACAGTTTTCTAGATCTAGATTGAAAATAGGACTGCATTGCTTTCTTGCAATTCTTGCAAGCAAAACTTACGCTTCCTCTGATACGCATGTTTTTTTTCCTTATCAACCACACTATTGATCGCTGATATAATCTTTGCCGACAATGACGAATTTTTCTGAGTTAGAGCTCACCAAAAAGAGGAATGATTTGAGGTGACAAAACATATGACTCCAACTCAACACTTTGTTCCATATATTAGCTCAATAATCAGATGTACATATATAGGAAGAGGAAAGTGCAACTATCACCTAGATCAGTGGTGAATAACTCTCACTAACTGATATTGATAGTAGAGTTGACTCAACACAAATAGTAAGCTAACTCAACACAACGGGTAAGCTAACTCAACACAACTGGTACACCTAAGAAAGCTAACACAAGTGTAGTGCAAACACAAGTGCAAGAGTTATCCTAATAAATAAAGAATAGGATAAATAATAACCTACACTAACACCCCTGTAAGCACAACTTAGGTGGGTGGAAAAGAAAGTGGGTCCAACGCAACAAAGCCTCATGAGGCACCCATTTCTCCTTTTCTAACAAATATAGAGCAAAAGGAGAAATGGGTGCCTCATCAGGCTTTGTTGCGTTGGACCCACTTTCTTTTCCACCCACCTAAGTTGTGTTTACAGGGGTGTTAGTGTAAGTTATTATTTATCATATTCTTTATTTATTAGGATAATTCTTGCACTTGTGTTTGCTCTACACTTGTTGTGTTAGCTTTCTTAGGTGTACCGCCCCTGCCCCCTCCCCCCTAAAAAAAAAAAAATGAAAAAAAAAGAGACAAATAAGAGAAGGTAGAACAAGAAAGCCCCACTGGAAGATGATGAAGCTGCTGATGTGGATAGAAGAATTGGGTCCAGATAACAAGGCCATGATTTGCACCCAAGAACATAAAAAGATGAAATGGGAAGAAATAAGACAACCCGATAAGAATCCAAAATTGGATGAAGCACTGCTAAAGAATCTCCAACAAGCAGAACTTGCTGCAAAGATCACCCTCCAATAAGTAGAACTACACGAACAAAATACGTCCAATATTGTTTTAAAAACCGTCGGTTGCCCAAGTAGGCTCAAAAAAATAGAGGACAAAGTCGACACTGCAGAGGAGTGGAGAAGTTGTGTCAACATGCCATGCTCAAAGAGTACTACGGGAATCCACAAGTGCTACAAGGAAGACACAACGATCCTCAATATGGGTTCTAACAATAGACGCCTTTTTAGATACCCATTTACAATGCATGTACTAAATTCTTCAGGAGAAACACATGCACTAAATGTGCTTATTGCAGAAAGAAGTAATGAAACAAACGAGTAATTATCAGGGGGTTTGGTCTCCTACCAAACTGGGCCCCACTCTCCGGTCTTCAAAAAAAGATTTCCGGAAAATGAATCAAGTGATCATCGTCTTCTTTATCATCCATTGCAAAAAACCTCCCAAAATGTGGCACTTTATAACTTAGTGCATTTTACAATATAAATAGGACCAATGCATGGGCAATTAAAAAATATGAATTTTTGCAAATGACGACTCTCAATTCCGAGCTACCGATCAAAAGTTATTACAATAATGATTTCTTACAAATAAGACCTATTTTATATAAAATTGCAGTCAAACATTTAAAAAATGCACTAAATGAAGATGGACCTAGCCTTCCAACCACTTGTTGGAATCGGCATGAAATTTAGAAGAGAGCGGTTTAGCCTGCCAACCCGGGCCTCACCCTTCGTCTTCGTTAGGTGAAGATACGAGCAACTAAACTCTAAAAAACACCCTTAATATAATTTCTCTCATATTGACTTGCATCTAAAAGCATAAAATACAAATTTTTGAAGCAATAAAGAGCCAATTTGAAAAATTAAGGCGAATTTCTCACCTTTTGGGCTAGGTGGGGTCCAGGAAGTGGAGATATGTGAGTTGATTTAGGGTTATGAAACCCTAAAAATCTTAATTTCTTTGCTGTTCTTTGCTGTTGTTTGTTGTTGGTGCTTCCATAGACTGCAAAACTGTGCCAAAGGAAGCTGTTTTAAACTTCTATGATGTAACAGAGGTCTTCAAGACGCAGAAAGCAGCCTGAGCAAGATGCAAGGAGGATGAAAAGGTGTCAAGGTTGTGCAAAGGTGTGGAGGAAGCCTGCATACGCCTTCCAGATGCCTGAAATCCCTGTGGGCGCCATCCAGAGCAAAAACCAGACAAATGCAGGTCAAAATTGCTCTGATTGGAGGGGCGTTAAGGTAGAGATGGAGAGAATCAGGTTGGAGAGGATGTCAAAGGAGTTTGCAGGGTCTGCAGGACGTGGAGGAGGGCGAAATGCCTTGTGGGAGGCCTGTATATCTGTCTAATTCACCTCAGAGGTCTGCAAAACACCTTCAAATGGCCTGTATGTGGCCTGGAAGCATGGAAAACGCCTCAGGGGTCTGAAAACGCACTAAACAGGGCTGTTGAAACCTCCTCAGGTCTGCATATGTGCTATACAGAGCTTGCAAACACCTTCCAAGCTTGGATTTTCACTGCAAGGGCTGTTGAAACCTCCTCAGGTATGCAAATAGATTGTAGAGGCTGTCTAGAATCTCCTCAGAGGCCTGCAACCAGAATAAGGCCGTCTAAACCTCCTTCACAGGTATAAAACGAGCCACTTGAGCCTGCAAAATCCCTTCCAGGCAAAATAACCAGCAAATACAAACAAACCAGCAACTTGCAACTGACAATCTCAACTGAAATAAACTTGTAGAATAAAATCAGACACTTAATACCAGTGTGGCTCTGATACCTTATTGGGAATGCCCGGGATCCTCTGAATCGAAGAGTGCACCGGTGAGAAATGTGAGACGTGAATTGCTCAAAGGCAAGACTAGGCAGTGCTTCAGTATTCATTTATTTGAAAATATTTAAATATGGATGATCTAATTTTCTATGATAAATATGTACTTTTAATGTGCTATTTGCTGTATTTACTTTTGGCATTTGACATTTCATTGCTTTGCATGGTATGTGATTGCTAGGGATTTGTTATTGTTCATGTTATTAGTGATCAGAGTGAAATTTATCGTCTGGATATACAAATTGATACTGGGATTGCCCTTAGATTGTAATGGCTCAAACTTTCAAAATCTTCAGTCATTTGTATCCTCTGATAAAAAAATTGTAATTCTGAAAATAGATGCACCTTTTTTTTGTGCATATTTGTGTACAGGATTCAGGACATGGCAGATCAGGAAGCCAAGGGATATGAACTCGAAAAGAAGGCAGATAAAAAGATCCAAGGATGGAATATTTTTGGTTCCAAATATGATGATGCTGCAGACCTGTATGAGAAGGCTGGCAATGTGTACAAGATTGGAAAATCCTGTAAGGTGCACTTTACTTTATAATTGCATTAAGTGGTACACTTTAAGGTCAAATAGGCATCTGTAATGTTATTTGTGTCTCAACATGTGTGTTTGTAGTAGTATAGAATGGTAAGAGTCCTATTATGAGCTGTATGCCTTTATTTGACGGAGAAAATAAGTACAGAAAGTAATAGCTTGTTGTAGTTGGCTGTCTCACTTCTGGATTAAGGCAAATAAATATAAAGTATTGGAGAAATACATAGAACAACGTCTCTTTCAACCTTATACCGGTGTTACGCAGGGACGTGTCCCCTAGATTTTGGTGACGTCCCGGATGTCCCAAATGTTTTGAGGACTTGGGGACTTGGAGGGGACGTCCCCTATTTTTTTTAAATCTTTCAAAAAACTTCTGATGTTTTTACTTTTAAAAAGTTATTATTTTTACGAATAACATTAAATTATAATCTTGAAAGTACCTAAATAGAGTTTAAATCCCTAAATAAAGTTAAAATATTCAAATATTAATATTTTATATTTTATTTTAATAGCTGTCCCCAAAATGTGGAATTTTATTCCTGTCCTGGAAACTCCATCCCTCCGTCTCCCCGTCCCCGAGACTTAGGTAACTATGCCTTATACATGAAACAGCCATGTTGTTTTTATAGGTTTGTCATTTTCTATAAAGGTACAGCCATATCTAAACGAAGTGTTTTGGCCACAGTTACTAAATCTGGCCAGATCTGCACAAAAATTTGCCGGATCCAGACTTTTCAGCCGACCCGGATAAATTCAGTCCGGGTCTTCCGTAATTTAGGATTTAAAAAAAAATAAAATTCTGTAGTTTTCTGGAAAAAGCAGTTAACTATCAATCTTATATATTAAAAATATTACATTTTACATTACATTATTAATGTTTTTCATTGTATTTGTCAAATTTTCATATTTATAAAATTCAACTCATATATTTCGGACTGGATTTTTCTGAACTTTTTCAAGAATTCCCAATTTTTGGATTTTTTTGCCCTCCCAAACAAATTCGGATTCCCGGACCAGGTAACTATAGTTTTGGCTGAACATATCATGGTTGTCATGTTCAGCAGAACAGATTTCTGTAAGCATAAGGTCTTTGAATGTGAATCAAATAGTTCCAATCTTTAGACGAATAAAACTCAGATATATTAATGTTAAGAAAGTCTCAACAAACAGATACCTGGCAAATAGGTATTTTAAGAAGTGTCTTTTTATTAATCACTCATGCAAGTCTTTTGGAAGAATTTGAATATGAGAAAGAATAGTGAAGAACTGGAACTCAATACATTCTGTAGGTGGAATTTGGCATGTTGAAATTGAAGGTTCTTACAGTCATGTAGTCTGTAAAGTAAAGCAACATACTTATAATATTAGTACTTTTACTTCATTCTATTAAAGGGAATTTGTTGGAATCTCTTAAACAGCTAGTGTACAATTTCCCTCATTTTAGATTTTAATGAAGATATTTTTATGTATCTCTATTAGTTTATAAATAACACAATAGACCATTCAAACTTTTGAGTTACTTAACTATAAGTTCTTTTACATGCATGTCCTGGAAGGAAGCCTAATGCACAGTTCTGTTTGTATGGTACAGGGGATAAAGCTGGGTCTGCATATGTCAAGCTTGCTGGCTGCCATTTAAAGGTTGTCCGAGCAAAATGAATATTATGTTTTTATGGCATCTTGGAAGTTTCAAACAAATATTGTTATGTAACATGTTTTAACTTTTTACTAAGTCTGCTTGTTACAGCTTCAAAGTAAGCACGAGGGAGCATCAGCATATGTGGATGCAGCAAACTGCTATAAAAAGACAAACACATCAGGTTCCTTTCTAAACTCTTGATACATTGATTTTGTTTTTTGGGAAAGGTGAATGAAGTTTGAATGGGTCCCTCTACCTTAACGAAAAAAGAGGCTATGGCAGCAACTAGCAAGTAGCCCAAGTGATGGAGTCTATGGCTTTAAATTGCAAGAACTGTCAACTAGGAAAAGTTCTGGTAAATTTCTGCAAGATTTGGACCCTAAATACTATACTTTTCCCTCAAGATCCGATCATTTCACATATGTGTGTGGATATAAAGATTCTGATATTGTGGATATGTCAATTTTTCTTTTTGCGTTGGATATGGCTTTGGATACGGCAGTGCAAAAAATTAAAAATAAAATATATAAACTCAAGTGCGATAAATATGAATTAACCACATAGTGTGCATGTGAAAAACAAAATAACCTCAAACCACTACTGATAATTTATATAATGCCACTTGAATGCCAAATGACAAGTCACAAATGTCATGATAATTTTAATTATGAAATCAAAACTAATATTCAATATTCATCATATTCATCCTCTTCATTGAGAGCATCAACATCAACATCATGATGCAATGAGAAGAATGAGATGCCAAAGAAGTTTCAAACCTAAATGAGCAAAGAGAGGTAATTATGCAATGAAGGGGAAGTGAAGTGTTTTGCTTTTGTGTCTCGTGGTTGTGTTATGCTGTTTTTGTGAATTTTTAAGGTTTTCATTGTGTTAATTTTGGGTCACTTAATGTTTTAATGTTGAAAAATAAAAATAAAAATATATTTTTTGCCTTGGATACATCCTGGACAGTCTGGATATGCCCGGTTATGTCTGCATATGTATCTGGCCATATTCGGATTGTCTAGGATGTACCGTACCCATATCTGACCCTGCAGGCTGATGTATTGGCTACTTGGCTTTTTACTGATAGACTACTGCGATCATTTGTATATGAAAAACTCATATTTTAGTCTGTTGTGTAAGGAGTCAGGAACATATGGTCTCCGTGGGTTATGAACATTCAAGAGTATGGCAAAGTAGCGAATTGTTATGCCTGTACAAGATACATTGTACACATTTTTATGGTTTTAGAAAATGCATTATACATAGCCATGTAATTCCCCTCTTTTTTCATCCTGCCTTATTTCTAAACATTAATTGAAAGCTCTCATTAGCGGATTTCTGTTATGCAACAATATGTCCAGTAATTTTTTTATTGAAGACAGTTTCAATTACATGCTTATGAATTATTGCTGGTAAAGATTATTCATACATATGTATGCATTTTTCTTTCTACTTATTTAGCAAATATTAAAGTGGGATTCAGTTCATCTGTGTTTTCGATAATCATTTTCTGCTGAAGTGCATTTGCATTAATTGCCGTCTAAGTCATCGCATTCGAATTTGTGGAAGACAAAATTCATTACTAAAAAATTAGAGATAAAATTCGTGATTAAACATGACTAAACGGTATGCACTTTTAATGATATAAAATCAATATATCATAATCATGCATTAAAAATTTGATATTTTAAATTAAAATATCAAAAACTAAATAATTAAAAAATTAAACAATAAACTATATTTTATAAACTCAATATTCTCCTTCCAAAAAATAAACTCCTAATATATTTTACGAACTCTTTGGTAATGTATTTATCAACTCTTAATGTAATTATAATCTATAAACTATATTTTCAATTTATCTGTAAACCCAGTTTTCACTTTGTCTGACACACCTCCATTACACTGCTCTCCCTTCCATTGCCATTGCTGTCTGCGAATCTGCAAAATGTCATTAGGGCTTTACTGAAACAACTTTGGCTATGCTAGTCTTTGAGGACACAATTTTGCAGGGTTTCCTTCTGCAATTTGCAGGCCTGTGCAGGGTTTTCTGAGGACGCGACCACGATATGCAGGCTCGCACAGAGTTCTTCAAGGACACAGTTTGCAAGGTTTTCTTCCTCGATTTCCTCCTTCCGTGAAGATTGCAGCCTCAATTTCTCCTTCCACTCGTCTCTCGATTTCTCCTTGCTCAGTGGGGACCACATCATTATTTTTATTTTATTAATTTTTTGAACCTTAATGGTGAATTTTCATGAATATCAAAATGATTTTTTAATGTTTTTTATTGTTTGAAATCGCCGTCCCATACGCTCGATTTAAATTGCGAATCTAAACGATTTTATTGGGGCTGTTTCAAATGCGGCGATTTTTGAATTTTTCCCTATAAAATGCGGCGAATGCAGCGACTTAGATTGCCGTAGGCAACCGGTCCAATATTAAAATGTTTGTTCTGTTATAACTGAAGAGTTTTTTGTTTACCCTTTTCGGATTTTCCCAGTCTTTTTCTGGGATGAAATGTGGTACCTTTTTAATGTTTTTTTTGAGAGGCTTTCAATATGAAATTGATCATTACACGGTTGAGCAAATCACAGATCATCTCATGGGTGATCTTGGAGGACGTCTGGGGATTATTATACAAAAGCAAGATGTTGGAGGGGATTGCATGTATGCATTTGTATGAGATTTACTTTATTGATGTTATTGACTTACTGACAGACAACATTCTTCCCTTTGTTTGGATTCTCTTTTCCGCATCAAATTTTGTATAAATTTCCCAAGACGTGTTTCAGCTCTTCATTTTGATACTGAGTATGTAGAAAACTGTCACAGAAATCATAATTGGGAACTGGAAAACTAAAATTCAATTTCATCAAAAACAATTTGCTGCTTGTAATGGAAATTCATTCCTCATGTTAGTTTTAATGAGTTGCAGAGAGAAGAAAACACATTTCATATTTTTCTCTAGCTTATAATCAAGAGCCTTCATCTCCTTCATGGTATTGTATTGTAATATTAATCTAAAGGTTATCTCTTCTGCTCAGTGGTAGGGTTGCTCTTCAGGTTATATTAGTATGTGAAAATGCTGTTTTCATCAGCCATCGTTGGAGCGAAAATACATTTCATATTTTCCTCAAGTTTATAGTCAAGTGCTTTCATCTCCTTTATGTTATTGTGTTGTTATATTAGTCTACAGCTTCTCTTCTGCTTAGTGGTAGAGTTGCTCTTCAGGCTATATTAGTAACTGAAAATGCTGTTTTCATTAACAATTGTTGGAGTGGAAAATACATTTCATACTTTCCTCTAGTTTATAATCCAGTGCCTTCATCTCCTTTATGTGATTGTGTTATAATATTAGTCTAGAGCTTCTCTTCTGCTCAGCTGTTTTCATTAACTATTGTTGGATTGGAAATGGTCTTGATATCCCTATTAACTTTGTGCAGAGGCTGTTAACTGCTTATCTGTGGCTGTTAATCTCTTCATGGAGATAGGAAGATTGTCAATGGCTGCAAAACACTACAAGGTAATTCAATGTTTGAAATTGGTGTAGGATGACCTATTCTTTCACTTTGAAGGTTGTCCATGTTTGATTTTGAACTAGTGGAAGGATTTCCATTCTGCTACAATAACATGCTTGATATGATGTGTGACATGTTGTGTAGACTACAATTTCTTGGCCCAATGTATATAGGTCTTCAATGCTAAAGTTGTACGATCTATTTGTGAAATATTTTCAATGATCAAGTTCTGAGTAAATATACCTATTTGTTCTAAACAAAGCCCTTCAATAAAATTCAAAATATTTTCTTCCACAGGAGATTGGTGAAATATATGAAGCAGAAGAAAAATTGGAATTGGCTCTGGATTATTTTGAGCGAGCTGCAGAGCTCTATCAAGGTGAAGAAGTTACTAGTACAGCTAACCAGTGCCAACTTAAAGTTGCGCAGTTTGCAGCCCAGCTTGAGAAGTAAGTTAAATACAAAAGCAAAGATTTTTAACATAAGTTTCAGGTCACATCTCACCACTTTTGGGCTATAGAACCACCATAGGTCAGTGACTACATGGAACCGTATATTTGGTGGTGTTTCATTTGTATATTTATTATTTCCAATGCATATTTAGAGCTTTCTATTTTTGCAAAATCACTGTTTGATGGTAACAGATTGACAACCAGATTGCTTCTATATATGTTTTTTGAAGACTAATGCCAATAATCCCAACTTAGGTAAGCTGTCTGGAGAAATCTGCATGGTTAAAATTTAAGTTTGATGTTTTGGGTCTCGCTATTGGCCATCAATAGGGAATAGCTTGAAGCCAGTTTGTGAATGAAGATATCGAATTACTTTCACATAAATAGTCTTGCAATAAAGTAAAAAGATAGAAATCTGGCTATGCAAAAGCAAAGCAAAGCAAAATATCGAATGGGGGAAATAGGGGGAGGCAGGGAGAGGGAAAGGAGGGGTGTGTGTGGTAAGGTCTAAGTTAAATAATTACATAATCAATTAATTAATTGACTACTTAATTAATCAATCATTTGAATTCAAAAATCAATTTGATATTATTCAAAATTTGCCCAAGTCTGTGAATTAAGGGTTTCTAGATTTGACTAGGCTTCAAACCATTATCCATATTCAGATTTCTAGGTCGTTTCTTGATATCTATGGTTCCCTAGTTCTTCTCTCCTTCTGACCACCCTCCATGGATTGTGTGATTGGTGTGACCTTCATGTTCAGCTAATACTGATTGTTTGCCCTACTGCATGATATACATGGTGGGTTCGCGTTCTTTGGTTCTGGTTCAAAAGGATCTACCTGTCTTACCACTGTTGGGAACATTAACATGTGATCTTATAAACACCTATTTTGAGTTTATGGCCATGGTAGTCTTTGACATTTCTAAGGCTGTTTCTAAGGTTTGAACTATGTTCTAATGCTCTTTCTTCTCAAAATCCTGGAAAATTTCGCTTAGTATCTTGGATGTAAAGGGAGAATGACTTATTATCTTCCTTGCTAGTGATGGTCATAGGATTCCTTTACTTCTGTTTGTCTTCTTATGGACTCTTTATATTTGCCAATTTTATACACGTTCAAGGTATAAGATTCTAAGAGCCCTAACAAACTGTGTATTCATTACTCTGGTTTTCAAAATTCTGAGTTTTTGGAAGGAAAACTTTATCAAAGTTACTTGACATTCTATGGGCCCCATGCATAAATTACGTCATACCCAAAAAACCCATTACAATAATCTACAAGATGGATGTTAATGAATCTTTCTATACAAAGAATCGTAGCACATTCTGCTAATTAGATTTGTCATGTCTAGACACTTAACATCATTTCAGTCCTTATCAGTGTTATGCGGGACACATTCCCCCTGAAAACAGAAGTCTTGGATATCCCGGAGGTTCTGGGGACGGGTAAGTGTTCCCCCCACATTTCCTGTGCAGTGATATTCATGGGGGACGTCCCTGAAAATCAGGGGATATTTCGGAAATGTTCCCTTATTTTTGTCAGTTTTTGGGGATGTCGAGGACATCAGGATGTCCCCAACATATTTTCTTTCTTTTTTGCCTCTCTTTAGAAAATGACTTTTTAAAATAAAACAATAAAGCTAATACTGTTAAATTCAGATGATGATTCTGATTTTTGGGACATTTCAAGGCACTTATCTTGAATTTGTCACATAGTTTCGCCCATTGAAGGGTTTCACACGATTGGATCACCTTCTCTGCAAATTTCCTGATGTCTAGTCATGGATAGCCTCAATCTAGCTGCACTATTGGGTTGGGTTGGGTTGGGCTCAAATAAACTTGAAAATAAAATAAATTTGGAAAGGATGAGGATGTATTGTAGTCATGTATTAAAATTATAAATCTAAAAAAATTCACTTTGGAAGCTCCAATCACTTAACAAACTTACAAAGCCTATATGTATAATTTTACATGAAGAGAAAAGTTTTGTAGATGATAAATGCAGTAAGGCATATATCAAAACATTAACTAGTTAACCATAACCCGACTGTATTGTATTACAAAGACATAATAAGAATCAAGAGTGGTATATGCATACAGAATATTTTGAGCACAAATGCAGTTGCTGGACTGTCACAGGCTACTATTCATAAAAAATTAAAGTTTTTTTGTATTTTTTTTAATATTTATAATTTATATATATTATTTTAATAGCCGTCTCCTTGCCATCCCCAAATTTTGGATTTTTGTGCCGTCCCGGATACCCTGTTCTGCCGCAACGCCATCCCGGAGTCTTAGGTAACTATGGTCTTTATACCAATTGTTACCGATTGTTACTGGACCATCTATCATGTGCCAAATATAACTTTTACTCAAGTTAGTAGACAACATTTTATTCAATTGCCATTCTGCCCTATAGGGCTTGTTTTGTTTTTGACTCCTCTCTCTTTTAGGTCTTTAGTCATTAACCATCATGCTCTAGTCACAGTTCCTCTGATTGAAATATCCTGCTGGGTCCAAAGCTAATAAAATTAGTTCAGGCCTTAGCTAGAGTCCTTAGTGATGGGAGTGATAAGTATTCATGATTGGAAAACCTTAGGGTTTTCCATTTTTGGCCTTCTTATCATTTCCTTCAACGGTTTTTAATTACTTTTCTACAAATTTTTCTATGAAGCTGATTTTATAACTTTAGTTCAGATTCCATTTTTGAATCTATACAAATGAGAATCTTTTTCCTATTATAAGGTTATAGGTAAATCACACCATATCAATTACCACTGCTCTTTGAACCTACAACCATCCTGAACAAGGTACAAAATTCATTGTGAAAATCTCGTACTTCCAACATGTTGCTGCAGAGTTTTTGAAGATGATATTGTAAGATTTTACTTCAAGAAGTTCTTAGCTAGGTAGCCGGTACGGGGGTACGGTGAGGGTATGGGGATCTGGTATGCTGGTACGGCAAATTTTTTGGGGGCCTGGGTATGGCACTTGGGTACGGCAGTACAATATACATATAAAATATTAAAAATATAGCCAAATAAGCAAAAATTCAGCCTTATACATGAATAGAGTAAACAAATTAATAATTAAGTGAAATAGCCAAATAATGTATTAATAATTCAATGCATTTTGTCATGATATTCATTGATTGAACTTCAAACAAGTACATTGTTCAAATTCCAAATGTTACAATGTCCAATTATTAACATAAATAATAACAAATCACATAACTGGACTGGAATTCTGGCTATTACCAACTCCCTTTAAATCTGGCAGTTCAGATTCCTTTGGGGTCTCTCTTATTATTCCTGCATTAGTCTTACTTGCTAGTGGAGATGCTGCCACTGTGTTTTTTGATTGTACATTACCCAAACGCATCTCAACTGTTGCAGTTTCAGCCATTGTTTTAGGTACTTCTGTGAAGTTTTACCACAGTTGAATCATTTACGTAATTGCATCTATTGACCTTTATTGACCCCCAAAAAATAGTTTTTTTTTTTTTTTTTTACAAAAAAGTTAAAAATTAAAAAAAATTGTTGTTTTTACTGGTGGGTATGCCCAGGGTACGTCCAGCAGTACCCGGGTACGTCTGGGTACTTCCTGAGAAGTACCTAGATGTATCCGGGTACTGCTGGACGTACCCTGGCAGTACCCAGGGTGTACTGTACCCGCACCAAGTACCGGGTATGTACCATACCCGTACCCATGCCCTGCAGGGCACGTACTGGCTACCTAGGTTCTTAGTGAAGAAAAACCAGTTGAAGCTTGTAATGATCACTAAGTCACGGAGATTGATAACAGAAGATTGAGATAAAACAATTAAGCTGGAAACTCACTGGATTTGACATGTTTCCAGTTGCCACAGTTCTCTTCCTGTTCTTTAGTCATTGATCATCATGTTCTAGTCACAGTTCCTCTCTGATTGAAATATCCTGCTGAGTCCAAAAGTAATAAAATTAGTTCAGGCCTTACCTTGAGTCCTTAGTGAAGGGAGTGATAAGTGGTTGTGATTGGAAAACCTTAGGGTTCTAAGGTTTTCCATTATTGGCCCTCTTTTCATTTTCTTGAATGATTTTTAATTACTTTTCTACAAAGTTTTCTATCAATACAATTTTATATCTTTAGTTCAGGTTCCATTTTTGAATCTATACAAATGAGAATCTTTTCCTATGTAAGGTTACAAATAAAGCACATCATCTCAATTACCAGTGATCTTTCAGCCTACAAGTATCCTAAATAAGGTACATAATTCATTGAGAACATATTATGCTTCCAACAAGTTGCTACCAAGAAGTTTTTAGTGAAGAAAACTCAGTTTAAGCCATTGTTATCTAAGACTCCGGGACGGCGGGATGTTGGGACTGGGTTTCCGGGACGACAATTCGTTTTGAAATTTTGGGGATGGCGAGGGGATGGCTGATAAAAAAAATATATAATTTATTAATTTTACAAATATAACATGAATAATTCAATAAACTAAGACTTAAAATTGAAAGTTTGAAGATTGAAACCATTATTGATTAATCCAATTATTCATCATATAACAGTGGGTAGTGTCTCTGCCATAACAGTCTCGATCCCAACCTCCTTGGCGATGGCATTTGCTGTACCCCAGTTGTCTCCAGTGACCACAATACTCTTTATGTTCATTGAATTCAAAACCGACACTACATCTTGCTCATCTGGCTTAACTGGGTCCGATATTTCAACTATGCCAACCAACACTCCATCAAAAGATACCAAAATTCCTGTTCGAGCCATCTCTTCAGCCTCCTTCAAAATTTCATAAGCATCTTCAGAAATAGTGATTTCAGAATCTAACATCAGCTTTGTGTTTCCTACAAGAATAGTCTTGTTCTGCACTAAAGCTCTGACACCATGACCGGTTATTGAAACAAAATCTTGTACTTTGGGCAGCCAGCTTAAGTCTGAACTTACTGGTCTAAATTTGTTAGCATACTCAACCACAGCCTTGGCCAAAGGATGCTCACTGTTTGCCTAGAACACAATGCAATATTCAGTTAGGGCACATTGTTTTTTATTAGAATGTATTGAAAGTTTTAAAAAATATAAAAAAAAGTTTTAAAAAACTGAAAATTGATGTGTTTTAATGTTGGAAATGCAGCAGTATTGTTGGGGACGTCGTGACTTCCCTGGGACGTCACGACGTTCCTAACAACGTTCCCAATAGTCTTTTGCACTCGGGACGTCCTGGGTGCATTCCCTGTTTGTGGGGGACGTCCCCGGGATGTCCCCCTTTTTTTTGGAAATTAGGGACGGCAGGGAAACGTCCCGTCCCCGTCCCCAAGTTCCCGGGACGTCCAGGTCCTCGGGGATGTGAGTAAAAGGGGGGGACGCGTCCCCGCGTGACACTGGTTTAAGCTTGTAATGATCACTAAGTCGCGGAGATTTGTAACAGAAGATTTAGATAAAACAATTAAGCTGGAAACACACTAGAAACATAAAGATTTGACAGGTTTCCAGCTATCACAGTTCTCTCCTAAGATTTAAACATTAAGTTTGAATAATGAAGATAATCAGGCATTTGCTTAGAAGAATGTCTACCCCTGCACCAAGGGCCTACATCAGTGCCTCTAAACACATTGCAGCTTAGCTGTAACCCCAAGAATCATTACAATTTTACCGTAACCAATTTTCATAATATTGAGATTACCACTAAAAAGTCCAATCTACAGTTTGATGTTTTCACTAATAAGAGGTTCCAGATTTATTGACAGGCCAATGGAGGAAAGAATATCCCAATCGCGGTAATATCAAAATAAAATGAATAATTATTGATATAAAAAGATGTTCCCCTGTTTCCAACAGGGTCTACCTATAATGCCTGCTACAAAATGGCAGTTTTGATGTTTCCAGCTCCCTTTTACCTCAGAGTAGGGTTCCTAAGTTAAAACATAAATTTTAGCTTTGTTTCTTGGTATGGGACTAGTTTTAGTTTTGCAATATTAGTCCTTAATACTGCTACAAAATGTATACAAAACATCTACAGTATCTTACGCTCCCAGACCATTTAGATCTTCTCTCTTGTAGCCTTTTAGAAATTTCGATGCACAACATGAGGCCCTTCTCACAACAAATACTTGGTGCAAAGTATTTAACACCATTCAAATAAAAGCACTACTATCAAGCTTTATCAGTATCTTAAGCCATGCACGGAAGGCCCAACAAAAGACTATCTTTATTTGGTTTAAATGGAGTATCCCATCAGAATACTGTTCAAGCAACGGTTCTAATAGCTTCATGTATAAATATATATCAAGAGAAATATTATCAAAGTTCAATCCTCTTCCATTATTTTACTATCACAAGTTTCTCAGGTATGCTGGGCTGAAGTAGCCCTGTACAAACTTTGTAAGAATTCATCTTCATTATACTTACTTAGTGCTCCTTATTTTACAATCACAATGACAAGTAGGTCTGTACAAGACATTAATATTGTTTTATGATGTGTAACACAAATAGGTTTCTAAAACTCACTTTCAAATACAGCATATCCAATACTGTATTGTTACATATTGATTTCATATTAGCACATTGCTCATGTACATCTTTTACTAGTAAATCATTTTAGTACAACTCCAAAATAGATCACCAAGAGTTAATATGCCGTTGCAGGAGGCCTAACTCTCAAATGCCCTTCTATATCGTCAACTCAATATGGATTACAACCTCATGATTGACAAGATAACAAAATAGTGCATGGTTCAGTTCTTCTACTTTTATGATTTTTAAAGCGTTATAGAGAGAAACCCGAACTCATGGACACAAAGAGTTCCCATCTTATATAAAACAACTGTACCAAAAGGCCCTCCCACTTCACACATTCTTTTCTAGAGGCAAATAAACAGTTATAATTACTTGTTTTAGCACTGGTGAATATCTGGAGTGAAAGAGCACAGAGCAAGAAACACGCTTAGTCTCCTCAATAGCCGTTTAAGTCTATAGTGTTTCTTAGTAAGTGCAAACCCCACAGTACTTGTTCTATACATAATCGAGTCCCAGCAATGAGGTCTTGATAAGGAGTGACAGTATTTTACTTGATTCAACTGCATAATTGTATGGCAGTCTCTTATCACTGACATTCCTTGCTCCTTTTATGAACCTCTTCAAGACCAATATAGCTATATTGTATTTACTTCTACTCTACTGAAGGCCTTCCTGAATTAGAGCCATACTTATGACATGAATAAAAACCCTAGGCATTTACAACCTCCATGCTCCTGATCTAGGGCTTCTACTTTTTAACAATAGTAAAGCAGTGATAAGCTGGAGTTTGTCTCCCTTAAAACACTCAGAATACCAACTAATAAGGGAGTAGTCTGTGAGTCCAAAACCTTTGAGCTCCTTTTGATTTTATCATCTATATTCCGCATCCTCTTCTCTTGTAGTCTAGTAGATTAGGTAATAAGGCACTTAACTCTACTATTTTTTAATTTTTTTAATATATATCATTATCTTTTTGCAAGGTCAACTGCTACATACGTGATCTATTTTCAATCTTCTTAATAATGAATTAAATCAAACATAGATAGTATCTCTAGGTTCCCTTCTAATCAAAGCTTGTTCTATGGGTTGGGCTTGATTCCTTCTTGGTTTTTTAGGCCATAGGTCTTAGGCCTTTCTCAAGTCATAGCGTAGTCACTAGTCTAGGTTTAGCTAATTTTGTTAGTTTTAATGAATAAATAGCTACAAATCACAGGTAGTGCTAGGGCAGTCAAACCCCTAGGCTTCATGCCCCCATTGTTTACTTCTATCAACACAGCAAAATGGAATGTATGGTAACTTCCATGCAACATCAATGTGAAACATGCAGACTACTCCTCACACACCAAACTAGCAATCACACAAGCATAAACGAACAAGTAGTATGCCAAGCATGATAGCAAACACTGAACCCAGAATAACACAACATCATAAGACAGAAAGACCGTAGTGACACAGACAAGGAATTGGACTATGGTCAAAGGTGATCTGCTGTGGCTTGACCCTTTTTTCCTGGAGTTCCATACTAAATGCATGGATGTGCCAATGGTGATAGAGTTAGTCTTATCTTGTGCTACTGCCATTCACTGTCCTGTAACTGTTCTTGCAACCACAAATGGGAATTAGTAGCACTTGCCACATATAACATAAACTTATTATACAAAAAACTACCCATAACATGTGAATCACACAGATAAGTGCTAACTAACTGCATCAAATAAAGGTATATCAATGTAGATATACATGTGTAATGAATGCAAAAAAAGTCTCAAATCAAATCGGTCAAACAATATTACAGCCATTCAAAGTCTAAGCTACTCAAATCCTAAAACAATAACGAGGTGGATGTTACAGGTTTAATGTAAACATCCATATGTCTTTTTTCTGTAAACCTGCTGGGAGAGCGAACCATCCACGTTATGGGTAATAAAGATGTCCAGGAAGGGTAGAGAAATATTTTTTTTCTCTCCATTGTGAATTGAATGCGTTTGGTTTGTGCATGAAGGTGTTCCAAGAAATTTTCCAGCATTTGTTTTCCAAATGGAAGGATTCAATTGTAGTGAATTGAATATGCTTCAATTGTGCATTACGGAATTCATGTTGGTGTTATCTATGAAGGGATACTACCACTTCGGATTGAGATGGGAGAATTCAATCACATTCTTTTCAATTTTCTTATTGAATAAATTTGCCACAATTATGGAGAGGTGAGCCCATGGCTACTACTGTTTTTTGATCTTTACATACCTCTCCCAGGCAACTGAAGTGCCAAGAAATTTTTGAACATCTCTTTTCTGTGAGGCCATTTCACATCGGTGTTGCCTACAAAACAACACATCTTTTTGTTTCATTTCTGAATGTGAGGATTCAATCGTAGTGAAGTGAATGTGCTTCAATTGTGCATTAAGAAATTCACATTGGTGTTGTCTATGAATCAATGCCACCGCTTCACATTCAGATGGGAGGGATTCAAGAACATTCCTTTTAAATTTCTCAGTGAATATATTTGCCACTTTTGGGAAGAGAGGTGAGCCCATCACTACAGTTTTCTCACAATCCTCTCTCAGGAAAGTGAAGTGCCAAGAAATTTTCCAGCACATCTTTTCCATGAGGCCATTTCACATTGGTTTTTTCTATTGAACTACACATCACTTTGGTTTCAAATAGGAGGATTCAATTGAAGTGAATGAATGCCATTAAGGAGTTCACATTGGTGTTGTTTGTGAAACGAAACCACCACTTCGGATTCAGATGGGAGGATTCAATCCCATTCTTTACAAATGTTTTTGTGAATAATTTTTTTCGCAATTTTGGGAGAGAGGCAAGCCCATAGCTATTCATGTTTTCTTATAAATTTCTCTGAGGAAACTGAATTTGTGGATCTCAAGCATAAATCTAGTAACTTAAAAGTATTACTATCCATAACATCCTTGATGGCCTTGTCTAAAGGTCTTGCCTTTCTCTTCTTTTCTATGGTATGAAAGGGTATTGATGAAAACAATGGATTCCTTGAAGAAGGATGTGGTATCATCCACCAATAGTTCCAACTTCGTAGCCAAATGATTTACTAGGTAGTAGGCTGGTGAGTTGATTTTGTCCACAATAGGTCTGAGGGGGACCCCATGCTTGTGTATTTGAGGTAATCGGTATATCCTGTGCATGATTAGGTCTCTAGTGAATCCACACCTGTCTATAGCTATCACAATTACTCTAATGATCATCTTTTCATTGTAAACAGAGGTGTCTAATACCACATTAACATTAACCTTGTCAACTTTGAGTGCAATAAAGCATTTTCTTATAGAAGACTTAGAGGTTTTGAGTATTTGATACTTAATTATGGTAGTGTTGGGGATTTTGTTGCATTTTTTAAAGTTGCATGTCTGTGGTATGTGCAAGAAAAACATTCAGTGATAAGTATGTAAGCAATTTACCACAATTTAAGCCTATTCTTATAGAAGAGGACTTACGGGTTTTGAGTATATGACACTTAATTATGGTAGTGTTGGGGATTTTCTTGCATTTGTTAAAGTTGCATCGCTGTGGTATGTGCAAGAAAAACATTCAACGATAAGTATGTAAGCGATTTACCATATGTTAAAATGCTTTCTGCTGGTAGTCTATTTTCTGTCAGCATATTACATGCCTCTCTTGTGTTTTCTTGGTATTGTTTCTTTCAAGGAAAAACTAGCCAGTTCACTATATTTTGCAATAACTATATCCATATAGACATGGAAATAAATGACAATAAAACACAGTTGTTTCTGTGTACACTTGGAGAAATGCATATCTGTGGAAATTTCATGGATTTTGTTCACTATATTCTCTAGAAGACACAGACTTTCTAGGTGTTAGTTACAACCTAAGTAGCCGATACGGCACCCCTAGACCCCCTGGAGCGGGTATGGCACATTTCGGGAGCGGGAGCGGCGACAGGAGAGGCTTGGGAGCGGCCAGGCAGGTCCAGATACGGCTGGATACTTCTGCAGATGTACCCAGCCGTATCCTGGCCATTTCCTGGCCCAAAACTGTGTTTTTTTTTTTTAAATTTTAAATTCTGGTTTAAATTTAATATATCATTACAGCAGAAATTACAGTTTTCACAGCACCATTATTCTACAGAAGGTATAGTTTAAATTTAATATATCATTGATTCATTACAGCAGAAATTATAGTTTTCACAGCACCATTATTCTACAGAAGGTATTTTTAAATTTAATATATCATTACAGCAGAAATTAGAGTTTTCACAGCACCATTATTCTACAGAAGGTATATTTTAAATTTAATATATCATTACAGCAGAAATTACAGTTTTCGCGGCACCATTATTCTACACAAGGTACCAAGTACAAGCCATCATAAACATGGATAAAAATAGCATGTATGAGATAAATCATAAATGTAATAAACACCTCACCTAGATATGGTAGGGACAATTGAAATTATGAATGTATGAGTAGTTTGTTGTGGCTATTTAGCTTGTTTTGTTTTTCATATGCATAATATGTGGTTAATTCTTATTTAGAAGGCTGAAATTTATATATTTTTTAATATTTATATATTTTTTGTACTGCCGTATCCGAGCGCAAATTATTTTTTGCCGTTTCCGCATATCGTATACTCCGTACCCGCTCCCGTATCCAAAACGTATGGGCTACTTAGGTTACAACCATTAGACAGCAAATATGAGACAAACTTTCTAGGAGTTAGCTCATGAAAGCCACCAACTTAACATAAAATACATGACTGGGTTATAATTGGGCAACGGGTTGATCCCACATTGGTAATAAGTGTAAGATGAGCAATTTATTAGGCACTACCCTCACCGAAAGCTTTGTCAATGGGGATAGAGGCTAGAGGGTGAGAGGCCAACATTGGTGAATTATATTCACCATTTCTCCCCCCTACTAACAAATGTTTTTGGTGCTTGTGCGCTAAGGTGGGTCCCCTTACCTTGTTATTATTAACAAGAATACTTGAGGAAAAATGTCATTATAGTAATGAGTCATGACTACTCATGGAGGTCATTTGGTTAATGACTAAAATCACACATGTAAAAATCCCACAAAAATACACAATTTAACGTATACAAATTTTTGAAGAGATCAATTCATGATAAATATCTTTCATATAATTCTGATTCCCAAGCAGACATGCTTTTGGATTGTGCTTCTTGTGCATGTTGTTGTTTATCGAGTAGTAGCTGTATAGGATCACCTCAAAAAAGGTGCATGCCAGTCAATAATTAAAATGGACATGAGCTGAGTATAGATTACTGAGAAACTTCTGTCAGTTCTCATTTTTAGAGTGGCATTGAAAGACCTAATGTGCGCCGGATCTCCTCTCCGATTCTTTTAGCAAAATTTGATTCTCTTGTATGCAATAATTGCAGGTACTCGAAGGCTGTCCAAATTTATGAAGATGTTGCACAGAAGTCAATCAACAACAATCTTCTGAAGTATAGTGTTAAGGGGTATCTTCTCAATGCTGGCCTCTGTCTGATTTGCAATGGCGACACAGTGGCAATAAATAATTCACTGGAGAAATATCAGGTTAAGAATTTGTTAAGTAATCATTTTTAAATTTTAATACTCCTTCTGATATTTATTGCAACAGCTCAAAATCTTGCTTATGCTAGTCCGAGTCAACTGGATTTAAGGGAAGCTATATTAAGAAATCTTCCTAACTATGACATGAATGGCTATACAGGAACTTGATCCTACATTTTCGGGTACCCGAGAGTGCAAATTCCTTGCTGTAAGTATTTCTTCCTATTCTATGTTTATCCTTATTTCAAGAGGACACTCACATTAAATGTATCTGCATATGGAAGCAGTTAGTGTGTTTCCAGTCCCCTATAGGCAGTAAGATACCAAAATATTATCAATGTGTATATTGGTTTCTAGACTGAAAATAGTAGTTGTTTTATGTTCAGGATTTAGCTGCTGCGATTGATGAGGAGGATGTAGAAAAATTTACTGATGTGGTCAAAGAATTTGACAGTATGACTCGATTGGTATGCTTTTACCTCGCACAATTTGTTATATTATTATTTTTATTTGTTTTAAGAAGACAAAATATGCTGATGATTCAAAAGCCTATATATATTATAGCCTGCATGTATTGAAGGGTAGTTGTTGACCACTTTTCTTTCAATCTAAGTATCTTTGTCTAACAGAACTCAAGTTCTTACCGTACACTATACATGAGCATTTTACTGTACACACTATATCCATAGTTACCTGGAAACTCATGGGTATGGGGATGGGGGTATACATGAGAATTTTTACTGTACACACCATAACCATAGTTATGTTGAGACGTGTGGGTATGTGTATGGGGATGAGGGTATACACAATTTCAAATCAGGGTATGGTCGTAAATGAATCAGGTTACGACAATATTGTATATAAATAAAGTCACCACTAGAAGATGTGGGTATGGGGTCCTCGTCCTTGTACCGGAGTCTCCTGTTGACTATGACTATCTTTGAAAGGGAGTAGCATGTCAATAGCTTTAGGGTGTTTGCCATGTGATAAAACCTTGTTGATTGTGATTTATCAAAAAGTTAAATATAAGTAAAATTTGATTGAAAGAAGAAATTTATATTCATCAAGTTGGTTTGTTAGATGGACTATAATCTATACTGAAAGTAATCTAATGTACCAGACAAAGTATTTGAGGCAGTAGCCCTTAACCTGAGATTCAGGAAAAGCTTGAGATCATTATTTGCTGTGTGTTTGGGAGAAGCACTTTTGCAATGTTGCTGTGTGTAAGGTTGATAGAGCAACATTTTAATCGTTTACCAAAATATTTTCTTGCTGAAACATTACCTGTATTCTAGGGAATCAGTGAACAAGTATCGAGATTGATAGAATATATAGGATTGTACTAGGTATCATTATCATTATGGATTGCCATGAGTAGGCAAGTACTAAGGTTGCTGGACATTATTGCATTTTTAATTTCTCCTCTTTTAATATGCTATGAATCTTTATAGATTTTTTTTAATATCTGAGCATTGACAGTATGCTAATCATACAACAAACACACAGATTTCTAACCAATCTTTGTTTTATCTCAGTAGTAATATAATTCATCTTGAACACTATCCAGGGATTCATTATTTCATTTCAAGTTCTTGTGAAATCCTTCCATGTGGAGTTATTATTATCTTTTGGTGAGCTTAGTCAACATGCCGAAAATAGTTGCTAAAATGACTCTAGAAACTTATCTTAAGCTCTGCGCAAATTGCATCTTTGTTTGTTCTTGTGAATGTCTCATGAACTTTGTTTTGTATTCGAACATAAATTCAAATATCCTAACAATAAAAGTTATGATGTGAAATTTAGAAATATGCCCCACTGAAGCAAATTTTTGTAGACTTTCTGGCTGTTCTAAGAACCACCATACTCTATTGTACTATTTTTAGAATGATGCTATAAAGACAATTTCTAGCTACATTGAAGGTGCATTAGGAGGAGCTTTGTAGCAGAAACATTTCAAAAGGCAATAGATGCATTTTATTTCTAAAATACTTGTGGAACTGATATGTTATTCCTTGCAAGCGAAATACTATTTTTGTTGAGTGCAAATGTTCTTTTATTTATCTTAGGTAAATGAATAATCATCCTACTTGTTCTCATCCTGCTCGTGTGATAGAAGGTGCAAGTTGGAATGCACATAGATTTAACTTCTTTGCCTTTTTCATTGGAATTTTGTTGTGCTTAACTAAGTAGATAAAGGTGTATGTGCTTCAGTTCCGCTTGGCTAAAGAAAAACTCACGATCTATTGAGGCAAGCCGCAACGTCGATGCAAATTAAAATTCATAAAAATTAAAATGGGAAGTCACTTAGAGTTAAGAAAAATCTTACTTGTGATAGAATGTTTATTGCAAGAGGTTCGAGGTGGGTGGATACTTGCCCATAGAGGTACCATCATGTATGAGCATACTTCTTGTACTTATCTCGAAGAGCACTAAGGGGTGATCTGTGGGGGCAATGAAATTCCCAAACTCTTCCCCCAATTGCGTCATTTAATTTTGGATCAAGGGAGAGTCCATTGAATGCCCCCTTATAGACATCATTAACATCAACATTCCTATATGGTGGGATCCTCCCGGGCAAAAAAAGGTTTTTTGTGCTTTAGTATTTTGGATTTAAAGAATAGATATGATGTAGTGGGGTGGTCATTTTGTTTCACTTATCGATGAGATGTGATTGCACTCTCTTGAAGAAGCTCTACTTGTTGGCATTTATGGACTTAAAATTTTCAAACATTTAGAGTCCATTGACCGAACATGGATGTTCCATATGATAAATTTGAGTATTCTCACAACGAGCTTGGTAAATCTAAACAAGTAAGCCACATGATCTCACCATCCATCATTGAGGTTCAACCCTTCCATTTTTGTGGCCCTCTTAGTGTTTGACTTCCTCCATACACTCTAAAGATTGTTGATAACCATGTTTCTCAATGCCTCTCATACCTTCACAATCCATCTCAAGACAATTATGTGTGAGGTAAATGAATTTTCAACAGCCCAACAAGAAATTAAAAGAAACAAAACAAAAAATCATTGAAAGATCTACATAATACAAATTTACAAAATTAAATTACAATTATACATTAATGATTAAAAAAAATATTTACTTTTAACAAATACAAATGAAGATGCCTTGGGACATGTGATGGTTGGTGATGAACATTTGGATCTCACCTACCTTGTCACACTTGCTTGATCCAGTCAGTTTTGGTCTGTAACTTTTGTAGCATTAGTTTGGGGGTATGAACTACACGAGGTGTTCAAACTCAACCAACATCCCCGTGACTTTGCAATTTTTAACATTGCCCATTATAATTTGGACAACATTCGCCCCTTAGCTTCAATGGACTGTGAGGATGTTAGTAATGAATTATGCATCCTTCACCTGCCCCTTACAATTAGTGGCCCCCAAAAACATTGTCCCTTTAGGGTACATTGCAGTCTTTCCATCTATCAGAAATGATGGACACCCTTGTTTCGATCCATAAACCCCTTTAATGAGCTGCAATGAATCATCTATGGGTTTTTTTCTTTCATCAATAAAGTGGTGCACACGTTTTCTTACCCTGGTTTGGGAAACCCTTTTAGGGACTTTATTGATAGCCTTTGCCATATTTGCCACTACGGTGATCTAAGAACATTAAATGTTAGTCCATATGTGTAAATACATCTGATGAGCTATTCGGCTATTTCCCTTGATTCATTTTGAATCAACCTTTCAAATGGGTTTGCACCTTTTGTTCTTTTGCGAGCAAGGGCTAAATCTTCTTCCTTTGTAAAGGATGTAGACAAAATTGGGTATGATGTGGCCATGATAGGGGTATGAGACAGAGCAGCACATGACTTGCTAGGTCTAGATCATTTCTTTGCCAAAGGACGTTGTGATTTTAAGGGAACTGCCGCATTTGTTTCTTGCGCTTTTTGATGTATTCGAGTATCATTGGCATTGGTAATCTCTTTCCATTTGGTCCAACACAAGTTTTAATGCCTTGGCTAGGGATTGCTCACCTAAGTGTACGAGGCCTTCTATGTGACATTACACTTTGTGCAGCGCCAAATATAAGCCCCTTCTCATGGAACTTGTTCTTTCATTGTGACATACTTTCAAAGGGGCGAGAAATGATTGGTTTTGACAGTTGCTGCCCCTTGGCCCACAGAATCAGCACTTGTAAGAATTCTGTCAAGTCCCTTTGGTTTAATTTTTTTTACTATATAGTGGAAAAGAAACACTTTTCAAAGAATGTTTAAAAAATAAATGAAAACAACCACTGGATATGTAAGAAAAAACAACTAAAATTTTACCTTCAATAAAAAAATCCTCTTTGTTGCAAGCTTCTTAAACTCCTTAGCACCAAATGGGCACTTATGGTGGAGTAGGTTTCGCAAAGAAATTACACTGATGGCATCCTACAATGTCAGCTTTGGGTGCTCGCGAGGGGCTTTGATGTCACATGGTAATTTTAATTTTAACTTTAGCTTCCAAGTGACCTTCACTTAGAAATTTTTACTTTTTGTTGTAAGAACTTAATTGCAAATTCGTAATATCATGGCCATATTGTGGAGTTTGGAGCCCATTTTTCTTTTTGGGAGAGTTTTTTGAGTCTGACATATTTGTGCAACTAGGTTGATTTGATTTGTCACCAGTTGGTAGGAAATTTTCGGAGAAGGTTATGGAGTTGTTAATCAATATAGTATGATGCGATTTGTCATCATACAATTGTCAATGACAATTCGTAATACTCAACTTGCCTTGATTAGCAATGGGAATCCAATTCCAAAACTCCTTTGATGTTTTTGATTGTAACTGACCATCATTAGACTTGTAATGATGCCCTTTACCTTTGTAATTTGCCAAGAAACTCTTTCGGAAGTTGATAAGCTGCACACGAGTTTTTCCATTATGATGAAGAGATAGGAGCTCAAAGGGTTTCCCTGCCTTAGTCCACTGGAAGAAGGGAAGTTGGTACCTGTGGTTCTATGGACCACTATATTATATGTCGGAGTTCTAATAGAGCTAATACAACTTCCAATTCAGAAGAGAAGAGAATTATTGAAGCTAAAAGCCTTGAATGTGGAGTCAATGAGATCCCAGTTATAGTGGTCAAATGCTGTGGAGATGCCCAGCTTGATCAGAATACCATGTCAGCTATGGAATTTTAGAGAATAGATAATTTTCTTGGATAAAAAGAATACATAGTTACCTGGGACGGGGGGACGGCGGGACGGGGTTTCCGGGACGGCAAAAAAATTTCTAAATTTTGGGGACGGCGGGGGGACGGCGAGGGGACGGCTGATTAAAAAATATATAAATATTTAAAATAAAAAGATATAGTGACTAAATTATATAAATAAGCTGAAATAAAACCATTTGAGATTTAAATAAGGTGAAACTTGAACTCATAAACATCAAATACATTCCTTAATACTATAATATCAATATGTTAATGTCATAAATTGAAAATTCATAATACATATTTGAATTTTGAATATGAGACAAGCTGAAATTTGAAATTTCAAATATATTAATATTACAAAATATAAAAGTAAAACCATTCTAAATTACGATTGATCAAGTGACAATAGCTAATATTCATATCATTAATCTCATAGCCAAATACACCAACAATTGTCTATTGTCAATATTACAAAAAAAGAGGACAACTACAAGTATCAGCCTAAAAATCAGAATCTGCATCTGAAGCAATATCCATGAACTCCTCCTCGCTGGTACTAGCATCCTCGTCCTCAAAGGTAAGCCCAATCAATCCTCGCTGCACAGTGTTGTCCTCTTCAACCTGCCTCGGCTCCTCGGGATCTACATCCCACCGTAATGTTGGAGTCTGTTTGTACTCAAGTGTCTTGCGATCTATAAGACGCAAAGCACTGTGTACAGCTACAAGCTTCTCCGCTCTCGCAGAGGTAAGCCTATTCCTCTTAACAGAGTGTATCCAACCATACGTAGACCAGTTCCTCTCAGAGGCAGAGGAGCTAGAAACCTGGGAAAGGAGGCGAATGGCAAGTGGTCGCAGCAATCCTGGAAGCCCATACAGTCGCCACCAACTCACTGGCTTCTCCTGTGCTAATGTTACCCTGTCTGCCTTTGCTGATGTTTTGTACCCATCAAGTTCAGTGAAGTCGAGCCACTCCATTCTGATCTGTGAAGCCTCTTGTGGAGTGTACATTTTTTTAAAAGCCTTCATAAGGCCCTTCTTCACCTCATCATCATCCAATGGGACAACTCTGCCTGGCCTCTCCACATACCATTTGGGATTCAGTGCATACGCAGCCATATGAAGAGGAGTGTTCAACTTCTCCCATCTCCGCTGAATAATGGGCTGTATATGTTCATTATAGAACTCCAAAGTGGGGTCCCTCACCCGAATAGCTGCCTTCATTTGCCCAAGCATGCTATCAATGCACTCGTAGATCTCACCAAGATTGGGGCTGTTAGAATCCCCATATTTGATGACACTAAAAACTGGAGCTATAATTGATATGATGTATTTCATATCAACCCAAAATGTTTCCCGCAACACCACTTCCTTCACTCTTTTCCCTTGATCTGTCTTGGACTCACGCCACCTAGTCCAATCCTGTGTCATAATCATAATTTGCAGGGGCTCCTGCAACTCAGACATCCTCTCCAACAAAATAAAATAGGATGCAAAGCGGGTGTCAACTGGTTTCAAAAATTCCTTCTTCGAAAAATTTCGAAAAAGTGCCAATGATGTGTGGTGATTGCATATGAACTTCTGCACATCTCTGGCATCAGTCACTATCTGGTTAACCCACTGAATCTTCCCTATGTCTTTCAGTGCATTGTTCATGGCATGCACACAACATGGAGTCCAATAAATATGCCTATATTCCCGCTCCACTAGCTTGCCTGCTGCTCTGCACACATAAGTTGCATCTGTGACAACCTGTACAACATTTGAAGGTCCAACCTCCTCAATGGCATCCTTCAAAATCTGATACTGAAACTCAACATCTTTTCGCTTCCCAGAACAATCAATTGCTCTCAAGAAGTACGGTCCATTTTTGCAAGAGACAATGATATTGATGAGAGGACGGTGTCTAATATCCGTCCACCCATCCATGATAATGCTGCAATCCATGTGACACCCATGTCACCTTCATCTCCTCCATCAATAGATTAACCTTGGAATAGTTTCTATCCAAGATTGTTGTCCTGAGTTTTGTGTCTCCAGGAGGCACATAACTTGTACCTGCTTTTGCAACCTTAGTCATAGCCTCCTTGTAATAAGGAGAGTGAGCAACATTAAATGGAATCCCAGCAGCATAGAAAAATTTCCCAATAGCATCATCTGCCTCTTCCCTTGCCTTTGAATCAAACATGTCAATAACTGAATTTGGGGCTGCCCCCACGGCCTTTCTCTTCCCTCTGCTTTCCACTTCTGACACTTCAAAACTAAAACCAACCAGAGTATTAGTAAGTTTGCCAGTCCTATGAGCGCTCAATGGAGTATTAGCCGTAGAACCACGAACTTCTGGCACTTTGTCCGTGGTATTTCCATTGAAGATTCTCACCATCTCAGCTCTCTGCTCTAGTGAAAGGCCCTTACAAGTGCCAACCCCCCTTCCTGTAAGATGCAACAAGTGTGCATTGGTCCTAGTGATACTACCATGCCAAGTCAGTGCACATATGTTGCACTTCCATACTTTGCTCCCCCCTCCAGACTTGGGGTTATCAATTATTTGGGCAAATTGTTGCAATGGCTTCTTCTTATCAAATGGTCCAATGGCAAATTTGGACAACATTTGAGAGGGGCAATTGGTAGCACTACCAGCTGAACTACCAGTTGTCTGTTGCCACTACATTTTGTGTCCCTTCTTCACTCTCCCCCATTGTGGCATCACCAACTCTTCCACGGCCACCTATCTCAACTTCCCGTTCAACCCTCTCCTGCTCTGATTCATGCTCTGATTCATACTCATACTCAGAAGAAGAACTCATGGTGATGATTGCTGCAATGAATTAAAAACAACCATAACTATATGATTGATTGATTATGTAATGAATTAATTTTAAAAAAAACGTAGCCAATATGCATTTTTTAAATCGTACAAACTATATGCGTGATTATATTGTGAATGTAGATGCAAATGCTAAAAAACAACCCCTAAAAAATGCAAAATATAATATAAATTTTAAACTAGAAATAAAATGTAATTAAAAAAAACGTAACCATTTAAATTTTAAATTTTACAACCAAACCCTATGCAAGATGCATTTTTTTAAATCCCACAAACTATATGCATGATTGCATTATGAATGTAGATGCAAATGCTAAAAAACAACCCCTAAAAAATGCAAATATAATATAAATTTTAAACTAGAAATAAAAATGTAATTAAAAAAAAAAAAAACGTAACCATTTACATTGTAGTTTGTATAACCAAACCCTATGCAATATGCATTTTTTTAAATCCTACAAACTATATGCATGATTACATTGTGAATGTAGATGCAAATGCTAAAAAACAGCCCCTAACAAATGCAAATATAATCTAAATTTTTAAAAAAAAAACTTTAACATGTATTGTAAGCAAATAAAATTATAAATACCTCTTGCTCCCTCTTGTTCTTGCTCTTCCTCTTGCTCTTCCTCTTGCTCTTGCTCTTGCTCTTGCTCTCTCTTGCTCTTGCTCTTGCGTCTTGCTCTTGTTCTCACTCTTGCTCTTGCTCTTGCTTGGTGTGAATATGAAATGAGCCCATATTGTAAATTTATAACATAAAATAGCACTTTTAGGGTTAGGGTTAGGTTAGGAATGTTACTTTTATGCTATTAGTCATATACAATTTTAAAAAAAAGTGTTTTTGTGTATTAAAAGTCTGTTTTTTTATTGTGAAAAGCCGCAACAGCCGTAGGGGACGGCGGGGACGTCTGGACGTCCCCGTAAAAGCCGCAACAGCCATAGGGGGACGGCGGGGACGTCCAGACGTCCCCGCCGTCCCACCCCAACGTCCCCAACGTCCCCGGGACGTTTGAAATGCCCACCCTCCAGCCGTCCCCAGGGATGTTTCACGCCATTTGCTAAAAGAAGGAAACGCGGGGGGAAACGTTTCCCCCACGTCCCCGTGTCCCCAGGACGTCCGGGACATCCCGGACGTGTTAAAAACGGGGGGGACGCGTCCCCGCGTAACTCTGAAAGAATATTCCATGCTTGCGAAATGCCTTCCTGGAAGAATCGGACTGTGTTTCCTTAACAAAGGTTAAAGGGCCATGAGTATTATCCTCATTGTATATAAAGGCTTGGTAATGATCCTGTGCTTGACTATGACATTTTCCACCGAGAGCAACTAGTCAGTCTGTAATTCACACCTGTTGGCATGTGCCGATATAGGAATGAGAATAAGCTTGGTGACATCTATTTGATGCAGCATTTTCTGATTATGCCCAGATTCTTGAATTAAGGCCAAGGTGTACGATTTTATTTTAGATCCCAGATAAGTTTGCATACCTCTGAAGACGGTAGGTGTAACCCATCCAACCCTGTGACACCTTTTCCCATGCAAGAGCTGTTTTGAGCAGCCAACTTTAGTTTGTTAATTCTTCCTGTTGTGGAGGGGGAAAATTAAGTTGTGTAAAACATTGCTACGCAATCCTTCGATTGAATTATATGTGAGATTTGTTTAATGAATTATTTTGAGTTCTTCAAAATTTGTCTCTTTCCTGGAGGTGTTTGTATGAGAATTCATTGACAAAAGAGTTTTAGAAATTAGGCTTCAGATCCCTTCAAACTCTAGACTGCATTCTGAAACATCCAAGTACACGGCCCGTACCAGGCTCTGACATGTACCTTGTATGGGTACGGGTACGGTTCAGGTACTGCTGTGGGTATGTACTCACAGGCCCTCGGCATGTTCTGGGCATGGAAATCCGTACCCGGGGCTTGTACCCAGGGTATGTACCCACAGCATATCCACACGGTTTTATTTTAAAGTGCAAAAAAATAAATAAAATCTTGCGGGCGTTGACTGGAATTGAACCTTGGAAAGTTTGTGTGAGATACAATATTGCCAATAGGTTCTGAAGGATCAAGAGAGATGAAAAAGACTTCAATTGGTTGACTTACTCTTTGGGGTTTTTCTTGTTGCTCCTCATGAGTCCTTTATTTTTCAGTCAATTTGGAAGGAATGGGAACAAGTGAAGCACTTGGTGGTTGGGCAGCCTTTCTCCTCTTCCTGTTGACACTAGGTGCCAAGCCTACAAATCGATTTCCTCGAATCTGAAATATAATGACAAGATCCCTGCCTTGACAAGAGGCTGCTCTGCCCTCCTTTTGGTTTGAGAAAGGAATTAAAATATTTCATGATTTGTACTGATTTGGGAAGTGGATGGAATGGACAGACCTTAAAGCTTTCTGTAAGCTTCCTCAATCTCAGTTCAGAATGTATACAATGCTCTAAAATGCTTTCACCAGCTCCCTCTACTGGACTAAGTATGGAGGATGAGAATAACTTTTGGGATACTATGAGGTGGCTCAAAGGTCCCCCTCTCCAAGAGGTTAAATCCAAACAACTCTATGAAAAGATTGCTTTCTCCCCGAACTTCTCCCTGGGCCTTAATAATGAGGGGAATGTTTGTGAGCCCATTAGTAGAGTGGACTCATAGATTTAATGTTTTGTGGTCTTCTTGTATTCAGTCTAAGAAATCTTGCTTTAGATGGCTTCTAATTCATAATAAGCTTGTTGTTGGCTTCTAATATTTTTTAGGTTGCTGAGACTATAAGCTTGTTGTTTTCTTTACATTTTTATACATATATAAATTTTTTAATTTTTAAAAATATATTGTACGAACGTACCCAGGAGTTCGAATTTTTTCTGTTTCAGTGTACCGGACCCGTACCTGTACTTGTATCCTGGCAGTCTAGCTTCAAATGCCATGATGGTCCCATCTGCTTTTTTGATCTGTCGCATAAAATTTATTTGCTGTTGATTTAACACTGACTTGTGAAAGAGTTTTGCATTGGAGTACCCTTGTCGTATCCACTGTTCTCTTGCCCTCTAGGACCAATAGCATTCTTCTTGTTGTTGCAGAACAACCAGCTGTTTTTTTCTGCAGCTATTGTATCTACTATCTAGGAGTGGGAATTTTTGATCACGGATTCTTTGCTGAATTTTTGCCAGCTCATTTATGGTTGCAGAATTTTGTGAAAAGATATTGCCAAATACCAGTTTGTTCCATGGTTTTGTTCGAGAAATTTAAATTTTGCCATAAACTTGTGAATAGCACAGCATGCACACATATGCCTGTATCACTTCTGCTTCTTTCCACCATTTTTTAAATTTTTGAAATGCAAATGTGTTAATGGGATTTACTCAAACCTGAATTGAGCATTCTTTGGAGTGGTAGATTTGTTTCTTAGTTGTGAAGAGACTGGCCAAGGATCTCACAAGATTTGTATTGCTAGACTTTTCTGAAATTTTCTTATTTGCTGTGATCCAACTAGCTTATAAAAAAAATCTTATCCAATTTTTCAGCAATATATTTCATTCCTTTTCTACTATTGCCCCAGGTATGAATTCCTCACCACTAGAATGTCGATTTCAAGTTTGATGAGGATATCAGCAGCCTTTTGATTGAACCCTACACCTCCTTTCTTTTCCTCTAGGGATTCACATATTTAAATTCTCTATAATAATTTGCTTAGTCCTATAAGCACATTTCCAATATTACATATTTGTTGGAATTCAAACAAATATATATCAAGGATTCCTCAATGTCAATGATAGTTAGAATTGAAAATATAGCTGGACGGAGCTCCCTGGGTCATTGCTCTTGTGACAGGACACAAAATTATTAGTTTGTTTCCCATATGCCTGCATACTTTAGTTTTTTCACGGTTCTGGCTCTAGTAGTCTCTTGTAATAGAATCATATCATTTTTTTTGGATTTGACTGTCTTTTATAGACAGGCGTATATTGGGGATGCCTACTCTCCCTATATTCCAAGAGAGTAATCAGGTTGTAGGGATTGAGTAGCAGCGGAGGTTCTCATCTTCGGATTTCTACTAGAAGTTGTTGCTTTGGGGTGCCGAGAGAGCAATCACATTGTAGGGATTGAGTAGTAGTGGAGGTTCCCATCTTCGGATTTCTACTAGAAGTTGCTTTGGGGTGCCAGATACGCATGGGAACATCCCCTGGATGAGGGTGCCATCTCCTGGATCCAGAACAACCATTTCCATTGAGGATTATTTTATTGTTTTTCTTGTTTTAATTGCATTGACCAGCTTAGGCTCCCAGGTCTGAATTTTGATTGGAATCATATCATCTTTGGGAGACAATAACTTCTGTTCTTCTGATTTTAGATGGTGTAGAGGATTTGGAGGCATTTACTATTGACACAGACTGGATTGACTCGAGAGCTTTATCTGTTCGGCCTTGCGTTTGCTTTGTGGTTATTGGGGGAGTTCCCTTCAATGTCTGCACATTTCTTGTGTTTCAAGAACTTCTTTCATCTCAAGATGCTTCCGATCTTTAATGATTGCAAAGTTCATTACAAGACTGATTGGTGGTGGTATTTCCTCTCCCTTTCCCTTTCCTTGTATAGGTCCTGTCAAAATTTTCATCTGCTTGCTGAGCCTCAAGTGGCTCGGTCTATTTTTGCCCTTGGCCTTGCTTTAAGGAGTGGTTGGCTTGGATCTGTGTTTGCTCTTCAAATTTCTCCAATGTGGGGAACATTCCTTCCCAGATGACCATGCTCAGGACAAAGCCAACAGAAGGGCATATTCTCATATCTCTATGTTTTGTGCGATCAACACTATTCTGCCAGGGAAGGGCTTTATCCAAATACAGATTGACACATATTCCTTCATGGTTTAAAACCTCTGATTTTTTTGTGAACGCTGTAGTCATTATGCATTTTCCTATGGCATTCGCTATTATCTGAAGAGAAGCTTTCTACCAGTATTCACTTAGGAGAAGAGGGAGCCTGACCCAAAATGGGACAGTGCATGGTAGGTCTTCTGTTGGGTTGAAAGCGGGGGACTGTTGTTCCATGAATAATCCTGATTTTTTCATGAACCATAGTCAGGTTGTTGAATAGATTCAACAATGGATCATGCATTTAATAATTCCAGCTGTTCAAGCCTATTATTTAGATGAAATGTTCTAGATTGAAACTAGATGGATCAGATTGGGATGATAAAATAGATATTTCAAAGACCAAGGAGTTGATCAAAATTGTTAAAATAATCATCAATCACATATATAATGCCTATTGAACAGGATATTATTGAGAACATTGACTCAAGTGTCTGAAAAGTTACAAAATTCAAACCGCTCAATATTTGAAAACGCCGTAAAGTTTTCTTTTGGGCAAGCCATGACCAAGCTCAGGAGCAAACTGCAGCTTGGTCAATCTACCTGCACAAAGAGTGAACGTGTAGGTTATCAAATTGAACATATACAAACACTTAAATTAAAGAGAAGCACAGACCAACCTCTGCTAGAAATGTGCTTTTGACATTCAACTCCACTTTTTCCATGTAGCTTTTAGGTGTCCGAAAAGTTTCAAATTATAAACCGCAGATTGTGATTAATGTGGCAGTGTACTTGTCATGTTTGTGTTTTCTATTTGTTTTTGTGTATTTCTCGAGTTGGTTCATCTGGTTTGAGCTTTTTTGCAAAGATTTACATTTCATGTGATTTTCTTTCATACTGGTTTTTACCTTTTGACGAAGTTGCAATTTATTTATTACAAGGCATCTCTCTGCAATTCCATATTTCAGGAAAGTCACAAACAACTACTGTATTTGATTTGGCATAAAAAACAGTATCCAGTTTAAATTGCTTGTCTTATACATAAAAAGATATCTGCCATCTGTGTCACTTTTATGAATTTATGGAATGCCTTCCATTTCTATTGATGTTTGAATTTGTAATGATATAAATGTGAGTTATAATTGTAATATATACAATTTGTAACATATTCATCTGAGTGATAATTAATATTCTATAAACTGGACAGGTCTTGAATAACCACTAGAGAGTATTGTACTAATTGAATGTGTAATTGGCTTGGTTTTTTGTGACAATGAAAATGATCACTCCCATTACCAGTCATTTGTGGAGAGAAGGGTTCCACAATTTTACGTTTATGTTTTGGTAGCTTCCAACAAGATTTAATTAAATTATTGTGTATTATGCAAACTAATTCCTATGCAATTGTACCGAACAGGATCAATGGAAAACAACTCTTTTGCTTCGGGCTAAGAATGCTTTGAAAGCCAAGGAGGTTGAAGAGGACGACCTTACTTAAATCAGCAGTCCTTAGGATATGTGTGAGGTGGCGTGGAAGTAGCCTCTTTTCTTTAATTGTAAATCAGCTGTCACTTGGATTGTATATTTATGCGTGGTTAGGTTTTTGATGGGACATGTTTCATACTTTTTCAAGCCGTTTACCCTGGTTAACTGTGTAAGGTCATGTTGAGGGCAACATATTTATTAAATATGTCTATTTTTTTGAACTTGTGGATAATTTTTTTGACAATAAATGTTCACGTATAGATGCTGACCTTATATGATGTGTGCATTATTTTGTACACTAAGATTGATGTGAGAAATCATGGATTATGCATTTGCTCGAAAATTTTATTGCTACTAACTGTAGTTGCAATGAATTGTCTTAAACCAAGTTTTTAAAAGATATTTAATATTATAGTCAGAGTTTGCAAGCAAACATTATAATTTACAGTATTGTGACATTTTGGTATTGAGAGATGAGTGAGATTGGAAGGGGAAAGAGATTGCCACATCTTTAAGCAGACAGGATGCTATTTTTTGAAAAAAACTTCCCTTTGATAATGTCTGTAAATGCTTTGATTTTGTTTAATGATTCTAATAGATTTGCTATAAAATATTGTAGTCTAAAAATAATTGGGAAGGATAAGCGTTACTGCAAATTTCAATTGTGACTTAAACAAATGGCCTGAAAGTAGGGGATAATATTGAAAGATATAAGAATACTGCAGAAATTTATAAAAATCCATTAGTACGAAGATATTTTTTATTGCAACATTGACTTGAGGTGTTCATATGATTAATATCCTCAATATTTAAATCAACGAATGAACGGAAATTGAATTACGCAGTGTATGGTGCTTAATATGTATATACATGCAGTATGTAAATCACTTAAATAAATTTTGGTTTGTTGTAATATCTAATTGTATTGATTGTCATTGCTACGAGCTTGATACAGCTGATTGAAGATATTTGAGCAGATTTTGTTAGGCATTTATGTGCTTATAGAACATTAAAACTACCATAAATTATTGATAAAAAAAATTTCTCGGTAGGCCTGTGATGTGATATTTGAAAATATGGACGTTAGTTTGATATGCAGTATTTTGCCTTACATAACTTTTGATTTGTTACATGATATGAGGTCAGATTTGGTAAGCATATTTTTACTATACCTGCAATTGCACGGGAAATATGCGATGTGAACGTCGAAGGGGCAGTGTAAGCCGAGGTTGAATTCGAGGGACCAAAACATAAAAGGAGGAAGATGGGTGTAGAAGAGGGGGTAGAGGGAGGAGAAGCAATTGGGAGATGATATTATCGGGTGGAACTGTTTTGTAGAAGCCAACTTTCTCAGGAGGAGGAACACATGTAACATGTGCATATTTTGTCAAATGTTCAATGGAGAAAGGGGATACTGTAAATGGGCCATTCGTAACTATGAATTCAACCTACCGAGCCCCTACGATTCCCTGAAATCTGTCCCACCTATTGGTAGATCGACCTCCGGAGGACTCCCCAAAAGGAAGATGGCCAGCAACCGGATAAGCCAGACAACCAACCTTAGCTCTAAGTCGGTAAACCAACGTTTCCGTTGGGGAGAATGCTGGCTGTACAATCACGATGGAATGGACGGCGTCACCTAGAGACTTGTACTCAGCATGACGGAGATGAACAGTAATGTAGAGCACCTATAGGAAAGCCCTTCGGTTAGATCAAATTAAATTATTATTATGTCATTGATGTCCAGATATTAATCTACGTCGTCTATGTCCTTGTCCACAGTCAGAGGGGGGAAGCCTCAACCCAATTGTGAATGCCCAACTGCTTGACTGCTCACATGGATGGTGAGGATTTATTTAATTGACGTATGATCATGATCGAATGGCCAGCATCGCCTAGAGCCCTGTACTTATACAGAGGAGATGAACGGTGATGTAGAGCACCTATAAGCAAAGCCATTCGGTTGGATCAAATTAAATTATTATTATGCAATCGATGTTCGGATGTTAATCTACGTCGTCAAAATTTAGGGTTTGTAGAGTTAGGATACATTTTAAATTTGTTTTTAAGGGCATTTGATATAGATATTCCTTAGATTGATAAGATTACGGTTGAAAAGATACGATATGAATTGTATAGGTTCAAAAGTATCGTATTTTCTGTTTGTTTCTCCATGTATTTAACAGCAAAATAAAAGTTGAGTTGGAAAAATAGACCCATGTCAAACAAACCCCACCAGCCGGGTTAACTGCTTTTCAAAACCCAAAGCAGAACATGGAGAGCAACGCATCCTAAATGGCCTTGCAGACCTGTCATCTTCCTTGCATAATAATACAAGCACTCTATTTATGATCCAGAGGTGTTAACCATGCTGAAACCCAAGTTGATGTTGTAAATTTAGCAGTAATTGGATAGTTGCAGGGAGAATTAAATTAAATAAATAAACAGGACGTTATTGGGAACTGTGCTAAACGGAGCTCTCCTTAATAGCCATCCTAAAATCAGCACCATTATGGGTCAAATCAGACGTGCACATGCAGATAAATCTATAACCCTAATATCTCCTCATTTTATTGATTGATCTGGATCTGTATCTGAAGCGGGTGTCTCTGAGAGGAAACTACTGCCTGCGGCTGTTTTGTTTGTTGTATACAGAAGAAGAATATGATCGAGGATTAGGAGGCACGTAATGTCTAGCTGAATTGATTTTGCTTCTTCTACCTGTAAGCACGAGAGCACATGCGCAACATGCACTGTAACCTTACGGCATTCCTGCTCCTGTCTTTCGCAATGCATGGAAATTTGTGCACACACAGTAATTAAACAAGTATTATACCTCAACTAACAAAGCTGGATGCGATTTGAAAACATGGACGTTAGTTTGATATGCAGTATGGTACCTTAAATAACTTTTGGTTTGAGACATATGCGGTCAGAATTGGTAAGCATATTTATATTATATGAAAAACTCAAAATAAATGATACAGCCTTTGAGGCCCCGTGAAACATTGACATTTTTAAGTATGTATCAGAGGTCTATCCACAAGCTCTTTTGATCATCAGCTGAAATCAAATGTAGAAACTTTTAAATATAAATTCAATAGTAAAGTGTAAATGTTAATGCAACTGTATCTTAAAATATCATTCGAGGATGAGATACCAAGCAAGTTTTTAATCATGCTTGATGTATAATTTAGGACATCATTTGAAAAGAAATTTGTGCAACACCCTCTGATAATTTTTTTGGAAGCTTTTACGAAACCCCTTACGAAAGGTTGACCTTTAAAGCAAGAAATATAAGGTTGGAAGCTAGTCTATACAGTTGATTATCATCCTAATTTGATTTAAAAATAAAAAAATTAAGCAACATAGCTTTCTTCTATTCCGTTTTGTTCCTAAATTTCCATGTATATCACATTTATAAAATATAATCATAATGCAAATTAGACAATTTTTTTTGTTGGTGGTGGGAATAGCCTTTACAATCGTAACCGTTTCTGTGATTTCATTTTGTTAAAAATCATGAGAATTGCCGTTCAAACTTACATCAAGAGCAAGGTGCTTTGTTTTTGCCAAGCTCTACCTCTTGTTAGCGTATGAAAAGAAGTGGTATTTTCGGAATCAATGAACCAGGTTTTGACTAGACTCAGAACAATATCTTAAAATCATGAATGACGTAATTAATATGTTTCAACGTTCTCTGTTATAATGCTGGTCTCCTTGGAAAGAGAATTCTTGAAGATTAAGTTCTTAGTTTCGAGCAATTCATAGGGGTTTAACTTCTAGAAGTTAGAATCAAATTTTATGGGTGTTTTGGCTAGTAGGCATGTTTGGGATTGATGCATACTTTTATGATAAAATACTTGTCTAATATTTAGATCATTCCAAACTTGTGGGCTAAACAGGGAAGTAACTTTTAGTGGGATTAAAGAGGTACGAGTGGAAGTTATGATTGAATTTGAATTGGACCCATTCTTTTCATTATCTATTTTTAGGTTTGTGTTGACCCATCGTAAATGGTTATTTTTAGCATAAATGTTACATATTTTTTCACAAATAATTTGGAAAAATAAAAATGTATCAAGCATACATTGGTTAATAATGATAAGAAGTCTATTTTGATCTAGTTTTGCTTATACTATATATTCAGCATATATTACTATATATCCTCAAATTATTATTGTAGAATCAAGAAGCAATTTTGTTTGTGATTGTTGATGTCTTTATAATAAAATGGTCCTTGATATTTCCATCTATTCCAATATTGTGGGTAAACTACTAACCAATTTTTGACTTGTTTGTTCAAGAGAGTTTCATTTTGTTGAGGTAATTTAATCGATCCAACTTTCTTTTCAATATTTCAAGCCAAAGGTTTGCATTGGTTGAAATGGTTATTTATAACAAATGTAATAAGCATGGCCCCATTGTCTAGGCAACAAGAAGAATTGCTGAAGTTTTATATTTACATATTTGTAATTTTTGGTGCTCAAAATACGATCCTTGATTAAGATCAATAATATTTTAATAGTTATGACTTATCCCAATCTTGAAGTTATTAACCTGAAAAATTTGAAAATATCTTGAAAGATGTGTAAAACATTCCAAACCAAGCCTCTTGCATGCCAATAATAAAGAGAATTCTCGGAACAAATTAAAATTTTGTTTGTAGAAAAAACAAATTTCAGCACTAGACAAGAACCTCATGTTTACTGACTTAGATACTCCTAGTGCCACATCTTTCAAATCATTTCAAGCCTTTTAAAGTTGGCTAAACCAATAGAAAACATGGGCACGGAAGAGACACCGAGGCATCCCTAATTTAAAGGTTAGTGTTCTCAAACTATACTGCACCTTCCTAAGGAAACAAATAGAACATTTATGTAAAATTCAAAGCATGCCTCTCATATATTCACTAAACCAGATCAAAGAAGTACAAGGTTATTCAAAAATAAATAAAATTAAAGGTTATAGAATGTCATACATTCAATAAATAATACCTTGTTTAAAAACATATCCAATAATATATTATCATACTTAAAATATTCTAGAGTAAAAAGGAATAATAGTTTACCATAGAGGCATAAATGTGGTCTACTATGTAAAATAAGCTTGTAATTAAATATATTCTACATTACATACCAAGTTGTATCAAATTAAAAAAATGTCCGAGAAAAAATTATATCATTTTTTAAATTAGTTAATGTCTTGTCTAGCACATTTATATTGATAATATTTTGAGCAGAAAAACCCATCATGACTTGATTTCACTTTTTTTTTTTATATGTAAACTGTTTATCTCTACTTCTTATTGGCTCATGCACAAGGTTGTGGATTTGGTAATAAAAAATTCAAAGAAACAAGTAATATTTAATAGGTCAATTTGCAAAATAAATAAGGGCATTGAGAATTGAATCTCTGAATTCCAAACATGATTTACTCGCTAACAAATGGTAAAAAAAAATATTGTTATTTTGAAAACAAAAAGAATGAACTGATTACTTATTGGATAGTGCTTTATCCTTCTGCACAATGCTTTTGAGCATGATTTGTGTGAAGTAAATGAAAAATTCTTAAATATAAATAATAGAATGTTAGAAAACATAAATCATGACGTGGCCATTATTATTTAATAATTCATTAGTTAAAAATAAAATTTAACCTTTAAAAAAATTAGCTTGGCATAAAATTTGCATGACGAGCTTCTAATGAAAACTTGAATGCCTTTTAGTATTGACGTATACTTTTAAATTTAAATTTTCTTTTGAAGTGTAAATTTTTAATCCCCTGTCGATGACAAGATATAAGTCATTTGAAGCGCATTAATGACATCAAATTTGATCATTGAAGGGAAGGATGACCTCATAGGATTTTCCCCAAGGGCACAAAGGATGCAAATGAGTGGAATTCTTCTAGGGGATTGCCTATTCATTTCATATATTCGGAAACTCCTCAACGAGGAAAAATCTTAGATGATGCATTTCATCAACCACAAGAAGAAAACAGTCTTCCTTAAATGATTAGGTTATTCTATTAACAACATGAATTTGAGGCATGCGTGAAAAATAACCTTTAGCGAACTTTGGATCTTAGGGATCGCCGAAGTTTGAATTCTCATCATGAATAATCTCCATGGTGTGTGTGTTACCATGATGAGCGTGCACTTAGTCAATAAAATTTCTTTCAAAGACATACAATGAGAATTGGAAATGGTTTTGCATCCTTGATAGGGGCGAAAAGACTAGCCCCATTCTCATGGTGATGATGAAATTATGCTTTTGACATAGTTTGAACCATAGCGCAAGCAACAAGAAGAAACCTCAAGACAAAAGAGAAAAGATCCCACTAAACAATACTACTTTATTCCATAGTCGTCAAACTTTGAGGTAGAAAGGGGATGTAAACAAAATATAAGGGACTTGCGGCTTCATATCAGTGTAACTATGAAAAAGGTATTTTGCCTTCCCCTTTAATAAGAGAAAGCATGAACATTATGTTCAACATTAATCTCAAACATATAATGTTGCTCGAGTTATAGAAGGCTATGAAGACAAGTAAAGATAAATAGACCAATAAACTTATACAAGACAAACAATGCTAACATAATCTTAAGTTATAATAGTAATGGAAAATTGATAAACACCAAGCACAAAAACTTCACTTAGGAAAACCTTTTCAAGAAGAAACTCGACATAATAACCTTCTTCCTTATTGCCTTAACTTAAGCCTTTATAATACATTAATGTACTTTGAAGTTCTCTACTGTTGATGAATGTCCAAGTATTTGAAGGCACATCAATAGGAAACAATCAAAATGGTATTACTATACAATATATAGGAAAGCCATGGGCTAAAAAGATAACCACACCTATTCTCACATTTTGAATGTATAACCTCCACAAGTGTAAATCATGTAGAGTGTAATTTATGCAAATTATACAACATATATCCAACATTTTCCCACTTGTTGAACATTTTGCATTGGGGATTGTATGCACCCAAATTTGCACGATGTTACATTGTCGAAACAGTTCAAATCCCCGATGATGATAAATATCAATTCCAATGATGTTCAAGTCCAATTTCCTAGCTTGCAACATGTTCTTGTAGCTCATAATGCTTTATTTATCTTTTCCTAGCCTTTTCCCACTTTTCTTAGTTAATTTGTAGTTTTTCCTTAGCTTGTTAACCTTTAGTTACGCAATTGCCCCGATGGTTGCATAATTGCTAGTATGCCCTGAGCAGCGGTTACGCCAGACCAACGGTTATGTGCGCATATAACCGAGCCTTTCCAATGTGTTTTAGACGCGTGTTGTCTTCTTAAAACTCATCTTTCTCGCACGTTTCTTAACCGAATCACCTTTTCTTGAGCTTGTTAGATGTGTATTGACTTCTTCCTTCCTACTTGCTATTATTAATAAGTTAACTGCTAATCCCATGAGTGATGTGGCACTTCTTGGCTGCCAAGTGGGTTGGACCACTTCTTTGGAAATTTTCTATAAGAACCAAACTTCTTCCCGAAGCATTGGTTGGAGTTTCTTGATTTGGAATTGCACTGGTATGCTGCTGGAATTCTACCAAGAAGTACTCAAGAAAACTAGTTTATTTGCCTTGTTGCTCTCTTGCTCGCATTACTACTAGACTACGTGCAAACCAACTAGCTCCAACACTATCCCATTCTTTCTGCACACTTTCCAGCACTAGTCCCTGGACACGTTTGGATACTCATTGTAAAAAAGTTGAGGGGATATCAAAAAGCATTGTCAGCGTTGGATTTGTCTCTGTACAACATTTCCAGGTTGGGGCTGTCATTAAATTCCTAGAGGTTTCTTTTGTTTATTTAGATAGATTTAAAGTTATAATCTGTTAGAATACATTTGTTTGGAAAGGTACAATTATAGTAGTAGTTGCAGTAGATTTTATTTGCAAAGCTTTCGTTGAGGATTTCTTCTCAGGTCATCCCTATTGATTTTCCTGGGAAGAATTCGGAGGAGATCCTTGCTAGTGTGTTGTCATTTCTTCATTGTTAAATTGTTTAGAAACTTCACTGCTTTCAGTATTCAGATTTAGTTTACACATGAGCAAAGCTTATGTTGAAAGCTGCTTCCTTGCCTATCCCTGTGGATTTGCACGGGAAGTTAGTTTAAGAAGCTTCTGTGTTTGTGCATGAATTTTATATTTCTCCATTTAGAAAGCTTCAGTTTTATCGCGGAAGCTTCAGGGGAAGAATTACTTTTGAGAATCTTTTCATTCTTCTAGTAATTTTGAGGTAGAGGCAGAAGAAGCAATATCCACAACTACAAATTAGGAAACCATTTATTTTATTAGATTAGATTAAATCCACTGTAACAGGGAAATAGTCACATCCGACTATTTCACTGTTTAGTTTAATTTGTTTTAGAGTAGAAGCAATTTCCATTTTATTAAAAGTAGTTGTGTTGTCTGTGTAATTTTCTTTTATTTAGTTCCAAAAAACCCAAAAAATATAGATTAGGTAGGTGTTAGATATATTCGTTTCGATTTCTTTAATTAATTTCCTTTCACACAAGTAGATTAAATTGTTCATTTCTTTTGGTCAGTTAATTGGGAATGAATCTAGTCAGTTAAGAGATTAAAACACACTTATCTTTTAATTAAGTTAGATTTACTTTTCTTAATTGGTTTAAACAAACATTCCAACATAATTTAACTTTCAAATTAAACTAGACAATTAAACCATAGGGAACTTACGCTACTTGTACATAGCCTCTAATTCCCTCTTGCCCAGCTCAACTCATATGAATTCACAATACTCGTTCTTAGTCCCTGATTCTCCTATAGCTCCCTTTCAGTATTTGCCACAACCTTGCACATTCCTGGCTATCCTGACACGACCCCAGGAGGTCGTGTGCGTCCTAGAGTCACATGTTGATTCTTAGACATATAAGGACTACAAGTTCATAATTTCAATAGCTAGGGGAAACCATTCTCATTGATCTTTGCACTAAGAAAATTTCTTAGTACTCAAAATATTTGTCAATGTAATGACAACATTCTCCAATGTATCAACCTTTTTCAACACTGCCTTTTGGTTTTCAACCATGTCTCTAGAAAAATGGTACTATACATTAATATGCTTCGAGTGGACATGTTAACTGGGGTTCTTTTCCAAAAACATTGCACTTTCATTGCGACAATCTATCTCTACAACTTTATGTAAGAAAACCAACATTTGAATGCATGTAACCATACAACTTTCTTACTTGCACAAGTGGCTATCATGTACTCAACATTTGTAGTTGACAATACAACCATTCCCTGCCTTTTTCTCTTTCACTTGAATGGCCCACCAATTTTTTTTACTTGTATATCTTTTGTAGTTAAGATCTCCAACCTAACTAACATCACCAAGGTCTTGTTCATTTACAGTTTTGTTCTCCCCAAGACTTATTTTATAACATATTGCATATCTGAAGTACAACACAAATATTTGAAGGTCATCTTCACAAAAATCCAATGCTCCTTCCTTAGGATGGACATAGATCTACTTTCAACTCCCATTGCATGGGAAATGTTAGATATGGTATAAATCGTTGCATACAATAGGATTCCAACATCACTTGCATAAGGAACTTGATATATGTCCTTAATATCTTCTTATGTCTTGGGACAATGTCCACTAGATAATTTTAGGCCAATACATAAGGGAGTACTCAAATTTACATTATTGCATCCTAAATCTCTGCAAAATAATCTCAATGTATTATCTCTAATTCAAACAAAATTTCATGTTTGGTCAGTCCAATTTTATTTTTCGTATCCAAAATAAATTTTGCAGCACCCAAATCCTTCATATCAAATTGATATTTATATTGCTTGATCATTTCCTTGTTTCTACCAATTAACATGCTATTCACATATAGAACTTCAATAAAAAACTATTACCAACATGTTTGAAATATATGCAATGATAAAATTTCCTTCATATAAACCAAATTCCCAACACATAACTATCAAAATTTTGATTCCACATCCTTGGTGATTGCTTCAAGTCGTAGATACTTTTTCAACTTTCACACCAATTATTCATTTCCTTTAGCGTTAAATTTATGGCCTCACTTTGTAGATCTCTTCCTCAACCTTTCCATGTAGAAATGTTGTCTTCACATACAATTTGTTCTACTTCAAAATGGAAAGGAACAAAAAAAATCCGAAAGAAATCTAACAGAAGATAGATTAGCAGCAAGAGAAAAATATCATTGAAATCAATTTCCTCTAACTAAGAAAATTCCTTTACTACCAAGCGAGCTTTATACTTCTCCATATCACCTTTTGTACGAAATCTCTTCTTGAACACCCATTTACAACCAGTAGGTTTTCTACCAACAACCAATTTTACCAAATCCCATGTGATATTTTTTATCCAAGGAATCCATTTCTTCATCACAAAATTCTTACATATTTTTTTTGTTTAAGTCAAATGCCTCCCTCACAGACTTAAGGTCTTCATCAATATCAGATACTTCTCATAGAATAAATGTTGGATGAAAATCAAGTAGACTATAATTTTTTGGTTTGTTTCTGATTTGATAATTTGCATCCTCAAATTCAAAATACTTGAAGTTCATCCTAAAGTGGTTCTCAACAAGTTCTTCATATCAAACTCTTGGGGCTTATTTCGAACCATACAATGATTTCACTAACTTGCACACTTTGCGTTCTTGACCTTCAATTGCAAACCTTTTAACTTAGTTAAATAAACTATTTTTTTGAGATCATGATTTAGAAAATTTGTTTTTCACGTCCATTTGATGGAATTTCCATCAGTTTTGTGCTATAAAAGGCAACAAAATTTGAATGGTGGTCCATTTTTAGTATTGGTGGAAATGTATCTTCATAGTCTATCCCTTATTTTTTAGCATAAGCCTTTGCAAAAAATATTTATTTGGTTTTTTCAAATGAGACATCCTCTTTGTATTTGTTTTGAAAGATCCATTTGCAACCAATGGGTTTACAATTGACGGGAATCAATGAATTCCCAAGTTCCATTCTTAAATAAAACATCATATTCAATTTTTTTTGTTTTTTTTCTGTACATAAATCTTTTCAACTTGTTTGAAGAAAGTTAGTTTTGAATAAAAAATAATATTGATTTCTTCTTTTGGATGGCTTCACAAGGTAAAATTTTCTAGTTTATCTTGATTATCTTCTATGAACTTGTCTATTTGTTGTCTTGATTTACATGGAAATTTGGTACATGTTTTTCCAACTTCATTAGGTCTGCCATCTGTCAAATCTATCAATGTGAGGCACATTTCGGAATATATTTTTATTTTTCTTGCAAAATAATTATGCCTCATTGTCTTGATGTAAAATTCCTTCATCTTGTAGATGTTTCTCCCAAAACATGTTATCATCTTTTGATGAAGTTTTAATTTCTTCCTGAGGGGGATTTTCTTTTTCAATTACTAGAGGAAAAATAGATTCCAAACTGTATGTCCCTCCCTTGATGTCTAGAATTTCCTTGAAAAAATCACATTTTATGAATTTCTCAAGTTGACTCAATTGCCAATCAATGTTGGTTGTGTCCTTTGTGGTTTAATAATAAAACATTTTTTTAAAATTATTGGTAAATAGTTTTTTGAAAGGGACTATACCCTTGTACAAGAAGGCTCAAAAAGCCAGATTTATACAATTAAGGCACAACAAAATGATCAAAATCAAGGTAAAACGTGAGCACCCAACAACAAAAAACACTCTGCTCAGAATAGTACCCAAAACCAACAACACATCAACAAAAAAACAACTGATGTACAACAATCAAACAACTGTTGTCTGAAAAAGAAAAGTGAAGCAATAAGGAACAACTGAACAACAGTGGAAAGCTAACTAGGTGGGGAAGCGATATTTTTGGAAATAATTTTTTTCTTTTTACGTACTGTTATCTCGCCTCCTAAAGCCTACGCATTTGTAGGGCTAAATAAAGGAGGCGTATTTTCCTTATCCTCCATGTTTCCAACTGGGACAACAATACTAATATCCTGAGTTACATCTTTTATAACTTCTTTTGTGTCACCAACTGAATGAGATTCTTTGGCATTTTCTTTATTGTCAACAACTGGATTTTCTGAAAGAGGGGTTTCCGGAACAGAACCATATTTGTCTTCAGTATCTGCATTTAAGTCTAGATCCTATTTGGCTTCGAAAACCAGATGTTCCGAGAGGGCGTATTTCCACCAGTTGTGTCTCTCCTTTTGGCGTTTTGCTATCCCGCAATCAGTAAATGTGTGGCTTAAACAAAAACACCTTCTACATCTAAATGGTAGCCCTTCATAATCTAAGGGATGTGACTAAGTTCTGTTTTGTACTCTAAGATCAATGGTAGCAGGAAGGTTTTTAGCGGTATAAAGTTCCACCAAGATTCGGGCATAAGTACTATGGGTATAATTAGAGGTTTGAGAATCTATATAAAGGCTAGTTCCCAAGGCATTTCTAATAGAAACAAGATAATCACGACTCTAAAATTGGAGAGGTAAATGGGGCAACCTGATCCATACAGGTTTGTAGGAGAATGCTTCAGTAAGCGGGTTAAAAGAGGGGAACCAAGGTTTCATAACCAAATATCTAAACTGGTAGACCCAGAGCTTGGATGCGATGGTGTTCTTATCAGCGATTGAAGAAAAAACAACAATGAAAATACCTTTAGCACATGGGTACAAATCTAACCTTCCAGCTAGTATCAGATTCCAATGCTTGGAGATTCAATCATGAAGTGTAGGAAGGTTTGGCCATAGACATCCAAATCTATAAATTAATGCATGTTCCTCATAGTATTTTTTAGAAGAAATAACCTCTTCCACAAATGAAATACACGGGGTAATGTTTGTAGGTTTCATAGGGGATCTCTTGCCATTCAATGCATCTTTGAAGGATGCGTTCTTGGTAGAGGCTCCCTTGCCAACCTTGTCCCTATGAGGCGAGACAACACCCGTCACAAAAGGTAGATTTTCCTCCATTATTTCTAGCCAGTCGAGGGGCCTCTGAACCGGCGTTGCAATCAACTGTCTCATAAGCTTGATGCCTTTGGGTATAATCTATAAGAGAGCCCTGTACCTGGCCTGCGTCCCGACAAAGGTTTGTGGATTTCACAAAATATTTCCCAGTATGCAGGGTATCTAATTCAAACCTCCATTACTGCCAGCCAGTCAAGGGGCCTTTGAACTGGCGCTAGCCATCAACTGTCTCAAAATCTGGATGCCTTTGGGTATCATTTGTAAGAGAGCCCTGTACCTGGCCCGCATTTCGGCCAAGATTTGTGGATTTTGTAAATTCTTTCGCAGTATGCAGGGTGCCTCCGCCACCATGATAAAACATCTCTTAGTATGAGATTTTTCTTATTTCTCTCATCCGACAATATGTAGTTTGAGGATTTAAAATATCCTAAAAATACATATTTTTGACTCTTATGGTCCAAATTCTTCCTTTTCTCCTTAGGAATCAATGTATGGTGTGTGGATAGGAAAATTCAAAGATGCAACAATGAAAGAATATGACGACACCAAACTTCATATGGAGTGTTCATTTGAAGCACCATTGAAGGTGACCTGTTACATAAATAAAGTGTTGTTTGATCTACTTCTTCCTAGAAATGTAGTTTTACTTTGAAATATAACATTTCTTAAACCATATTTATTAGAACTTTGCTCATTCTCTCAACTATTCCATTTTCTTGAGGAGTGTGAAGGACTATGAGATGATGCTCGATCCCATTTTTGTTGAGATATGCTTTAAACACTTTTGATGTGGATTCATCGCCATTATCAATCAAAATCTTTTGATTTTTGCTTTAAAAGATAAATCTAGGGCATTATACTATAACCATTAATGAAAAACATGAAGCACTTATTACCACTAATAAAAGAAATTGGCAGTGGGCTACACAAATTACAAGGGATAAACTATAATTACCTTTTAACTCTTTAATTTAATTTTTGAAATGTCTTGTTTTTGTTTAAGTAAGATGCACCTTTCACATTATTCAATTGTTTTTAGTAGAGTTGGCAAACCTACAACACTATTCTTTTGCATTGTTCAAATGCTATAATAATTAGTATACCCAAATATTCCATGTCACAAAAGACTTGTTGACAATCCACTTTCAATGAGATGATTTTTTTTTTCTTGAAATTGAAGGCTCACATACGAGTTTTAAACAACTTTCCTTCCACAAACCTAGTCAAGATAATTGTATTGTCACAATTTTTATTATTATTACTTCTCCAACATATAGAAAAATGGAGTGGCCTTATTGTCGTATGAGAATGAAGGACAAAAAGTTTCATTTCAGCTGAGAAAAGTATAATACATTGTAGATAATAAAATATGGAAGTGTTGGTGACTTGAATCAAATTTTCATTTTCCTTCATGTCACGGACATTTTTTATCTACCAAATATACATGAGCACATATTTATTAGTGAAACTCCTCAAATTTTGAAAGCCATGTGTTTCTTGGCACCAATATCTAGAACCCAAACATAAAATCAAGTTGAATTCATTTAGGCATAATTGAAATAATCTAATATGGAAAACACATACTCACTTACAAAGTGAACAAAGCTTGATTATAAGATTTTATTATTGTTCTTATTTACTTCATTTTTTTTATAAGATTCAATATTATCTCATGATGTTTTTCATTCACGAGCCTTACGACTCCCTTTTCTACCACATTTTTTGCAAAACACATTTTCTCTCGCATTTTTCTTCTCATAATGTTGACAATTGTTTCTATCAAAATTTCCTCCTCATCCTCCATTTACTCCTTTGCCTATGTCATTTCTTTCATTCTTAAAAGAGGAAATCTTATTAGAAAAATTAGAATTTTGAAAAGCATAACAAATAATTTCTCTTGTGGTTTTAGTATTTCTCCTAAAGGCTTTTTATCTGTCAACCATATTTTCAACAAAATGATAAAGAGTGACTTCAATTGATTTTTTATTGCAAATACTCTAAATAGGTTGAATATGTGGGAAGAAGATATTTTATGAAAACAATAATATATACATCAATTTTTCCTCCATAAACTTCAACATCACGATTCATTGCGTGGATTTATGGAACCACTCATTGCATCACCAATTTCAACTCAATGTTGAACAATTTCAATTATAATTATATGAATTCTAATTCTGAATGAAAAATATACAAATAATTTAACTTGTGTAGTGTTGTTTCCCATGGTGTATTGTGATGAAATAATTTTCCATCAACTGAGGCATGCATCAAAGTCAATGCCTTACAATTTTTATGCCTTCATATTTGTAATTTTGTTTTTTTGGCTGGTTTAGTTCGTTGCGTGTCTCCATCACAAATTTCAAACCACAAATCATTGAATATAAGGATATTCTCAACTTTACTTGACCGTTCTAACTAGGCGTCCTTCTTGGTTAGTGTTGTCCCAACTATTGTTATGATTGAATGCATTTTTTAATAAATGGGAGATGGATTGGTTCCTTACTACTCACTTATGTTTCCATTTCTATATATTGCCAAATTGAAAAACTGAACCTCTTCATAAGATTTCCCTTCATATACACCTTTTGGTATGTGGAAGAAGATCCATCTTTTGTTATACCCATCGATACATAAAGAGATTTTAAAACACATGAGAATAGAGTGGTACACAACACTTAGGAAACATGTACAAATGTTTCTTCCTATCAATGGCAAACATGTAAACATGTTTCTTTCTATCAATGGCACCTTGTTATAAATATATTATTATATATGGGCATAATAACCTTTTATACTCAAAATTTTTACTACTATGATTCATATCGAATGATAGCGACAAATGGATAATGGAGGGAAATCGTCGAATGATTTATTTGTATCCTTATTACTTACTGTAATTTATAGGGTCAAAACCTTAGACACCATTATTGTAACTATGTTAGGCATTTGAAGAAGTAGTTCAAGTGTGATGAATTTTCTCATATGCATGAACCCAAGGTGCCACACATATTAATCATTACAATTTTTTATAGGTTTGAAAAAATATTTTGATTATCGTTTTGATTGAACTAAAACGATATATTTTTCAATATTTTTAATATCATAAAAAATATTTTAAATGAAAATATTTCCCTTTTTAAATATCCTCCAAAACACTTCCAAGTAAGAAATTTCTATTTTTCCTAAAAAATATTTTTCCTCTTGCAAGAACTTCAGTACCTTGCCTAGGTGTTAAATGTGTTCTTCCTTCGTCTTGTTGGATACCAATATATCATCCAAATAAACAATCACAAATTTTCCCAAGAATGGCTTCAACAACTCATTCATCAATCTCATGAAAGTACTTGGGGCATTAGTTAACCAAAAGGGCATGAGTAAGCACTCATGAAAGCCCTCATTTGTCTTAAATGTGATCTTCCACTTATCTCCTCCCCTGATGTGGATTTGGTGATAACCACTCTTCAAGTCAATCTTGGAAAACTACTGCACACCTTAAGGAAATCCATCAAGTCGTCTATCCTAGGAAATAAGAACCTATACTTATATTAATCTTGTTGATGGATCTATAATCAACACACATGCGCCATTTTCCTTCCTTTTTGTTAGGAAATAAGGGAAAAATATGCATAACAATCTCACATAGAATCACAATAGTAGAAACTAATATGTAGAATAATATCACATATCTAAAATAAAAGTGTAGAAAATAAAATAACGAAACATAAAGACAATATTTAACGCGGTTCACCCGATTTGGGCTATATCCACCAAGAATCACTTGCTCAGATTTTATTACAGGCCACCTCTTTCTCTCAATACAATGCCGAGATCTGTTTGGAACAGTTATCAACAAACTCTCTTGAATTCACACTTAAACTCCCACCCTATAATGTTTGATCTCCCTACATCAATAGGAAACTGCTTAAGCAATTTTACAATATTGTGGGTACCAAAACATCCCCACAAACCTATGGGTCAAATACCTCCCATATGAGGAGAGCACATTTCACGAGGAGTCAGGAACGTTTTAGTGTGGATGGTGTATAATACTTTTAGTGTACAGTCTTCAACACTCCCACACATGAAAACAAGCTCCACAACATAATACTTGTTTGGTGCTAGCACTGTTGGAACTGCACATGGACTCAAACTTTTACATACTAGTCCTCTATCAAGTAATTCTTACACTTGTTTGAAAACTTCTTCATTTTCCACTGGGGTCATTCTATATGGAGTCCTATTCAATTTCTCCACCTTCAAGGCTAGTTGATAGGTTGATTTCTTCCTGAATTCCAAATATTAAGACATTTATATATCGCATGACCTTCTCTTGGTCAACTTCTGTATGTCTAGACCTTATCATGATTTGGCGTAACTCCTCTATGTAATCCTTAAATGACATCTCTTTTTCCCTCAGTTTCTACAATTTCTTAAACAAGCTCATATGGTAATCATATGACCGAAACTTACCCCTCATTTTCATGCCCATGTGATCCCAACACACTATCTTATGTTTACCTCTTATTTTTCATTCATTTTACACATCCTTCCACCACAACGCCACATATTCCCTCAACTTGGGTTTTTCTACTTTGACACGCTATGGGTCGATAATCTCCTCAAAATAAAAGTATCCATCCATACTCGTCAAGCAATCTACAAATTATTTTGGGTCCATCCGTCTTGAAAATGATGGGACATCCATTCTCGGTCCATAACCCATTTGTATATTACCTGTAACAACTATGCTTCTTTTGCACCTATGGTCTTAGCCTCTTCTTGTACATCCTCAACAACTTCCGTGTTGTGTGTTTCTTCTTACTATTTTTCCTTCCTCGTCACTTTCTAAATCTGGGGCCACAAATCCCCTTCATCCTATCTTCTTCAATGACTTCAAGCCTTGTTCTCACACCTCATATTTCTACCATCACTTTCTCTATTCATCCCATGATAGGTGCAATAGTCATATTCACTATGTCCATTTTTGAAACTCATTTTGGTGACATCCTCTCTTTTGTGACTAGTTGCCTCACAATCGACATTATAATAAACCATCTATAAGAAAGTATCCCACTCTGATGCCACTTGATGGTGAGTGGGACAAGGACTTTGTTAGGTACTCGATGAGAATTTCCCATAGAAATTCAATTCTATTTTAAAAAATCCATATGAAATCTACAATGTTCAATGCTTTGTGTGATGATTACTGATCTACAGATGACAGGGGTGATGGCTCTCAAAAATCCTAAGTCATAAGTCCCAAAAGAGCCCCTAAACAAGACACTAGGTAGGTATTTATGGATATTTGTTCCCACTTATAAGGAATTTAAAATCCCTCTTGGAATCCACTCAGAATCCCGTTCAATTAGGAATTTGAAATCCTATGCATTAATGATGGCCACCTACCTTCGGCTAGTAGTTGAGAGTTTTTCTTGCTGGAAATGAGTGAGAATTATCTATACACCTACCAATTTCCTTTTCTTCCTTCTAATATATTCTTTGTACATGATTCTTCCTACAATATTTACACACCCATGTTTCATCCAATACCTTCCAAAACCTTTCGTTCAATCTATGCACAATGTTGTTCCTCTTATTCTCTTTTTTGCCTTAGTCGCTTAATTGATCTTTTTCAATTCTTACACCCGCCACCTTTATTAGTCAAAATTATATATAGGTACCTGAGTCTCCTGTGATTCTTCTGCATAAGAATTCCATCTGCTAAACCTATCCAAATTATCCACTACATACTTTTATTATAGGATCAAACCTCATATAGTTCTCCTAGGTGGTTGTGCACGTGTGAATAACTAACCAACCCCTATGGGTTCCCTCATGTCTCTTGACATCAAGATTGTGGTCTAGTTGTATGGTGTAGAATGTACCCAACGTAGTAATAGTGTGATGTGGTGTGCCTCAACTACATGATCTAACCCTTTGTTGTTTGAAAACCTTGAAAAATGATTGGAGTGACCTTGTTCTTACTAATACATGGTTCTATGACCTTTACATTCTTATAAATGGAGGAAGATATACACTTTTATCTAGTTGAGTGCTTTAGAACTATAGTGGGGACTATTCTAAATGATGTGTAATTTATTTAGGCATATGTAGGAACCTTTTGAGTGCTTTTGGAATGATAGCTGCAATAATATCTTGTAACAACATCAATGAGTTATAAAGTGATAATGACTTATATAGTTTTACATGGGTGAAATATTCTAATAAAGCTGACCATGGGAAGATGAAATTACCCAAATAAGATAGTCAAATTGAAATTAGAGTCAAAGACACAAGGGGCTCAGAAACATATGGCTCGACCAAGACCATACCCCGCATCATGGCCATTTATAATGTCCTAGAAAAAGGAAGAAAAGTCAGATAGAAAGTTGTGTCATGAAAAATAGAGGTTTTATATTACTTTTTTCCTATAATATTCTCCTAATTGACAATATAACATGGTGTAAAGATAATAAAGTTACTAAATAGGTAGAGAGATGAGGTGATTGGATTATTGATGTGAGCATTTGTATTAGCAAAGAAGCATGATCAAACTTGATATTACACAAGAGAAAGTTACGAAATTTTAGTCTACATTTTCCTCCCTTCAATTCTGTAATTCAAAATACATACTTAAATGAAAAATATACTTGAGTGTCCACACACACTTTATCTTCTCTCAACATTGGTTCTCTGATGTGTTGGTGTTAGCATACTCCATGATGAAACCTACAACACATAGTGTAGTTAATTTTCATGATATAAATTGAACTTTAACTCAAAATATACATAATTCTTGTAACTTTGAACACTGTAAAAATCATGCAATAGAGATAAAAAAACGTGGAAGGAATACACATGATCAATATGTCAAAGGATTGGGTGTGATTAATCCCCAATGTTGTTCCATACGATATACTAGAGTGTCTTTTACATCCAAACATTGGAGATAATGAAGGGAGGAGCCATGTTTTCTCCATTTTAGAGCATTGTAGAGAGGAAGGATTTAGTCTATGAAGACTTTAATAACTTCAATGCCTTTCATAGTTGGGAATATAGTGAGAGAAGAGGAACGATAAGTCTAAAAATAATTTAGCATGCTTCGAAGCTTTCCACTAAACCCATGGACCAAGCCACTACACACGTCTAGGCCCAATTTTGTTCCACTTGTTTTAACTTGAATAAATTTGAACTTTGGAAGGGATGAATATTTTCATGCCCCCAAAGTTGTAATGTTATTGAAATTGTTCATGTAGATTGTGAAAAATCATAGGAGAGAATGGATCCCATTCCTCCAAACTATTATTCTTGCAATTGAATATGAATAATGTATTTAATAAGGAATGAAGTACTCGTGTCCCATTTATCATGCTCTGTATTAAGTATTTGTGTCTGAAACTGTATGAAATCCTATAATTATTTGATAAAAATTATAGAAATTAAAAAATCCATAGAATATTCTCCTTGTCCAGGGAGGTCCATTATGATTAATACCATACCACGGTCCTAATTTTATTGTACAATTTTGAATTTGTTTAAATTATGCCACATTTTAGTATTTTTGACTTCTTTTGAGGATTTGAGCCCTGTGAAAATATGTTCTTGTTTTCAGTAACCTATATGTAAATGTAGAAATATCTTGATGAATGCCCCCTTATTTAAGGTGCATGTGATAAAGCATTTGAGCATGTGACTCAAAATAATATATGTGTGCCCATGTGTAATAAGAATGATAATCTGCATAGGATCACATACAAGGTTGGATTAGTGGTCACCGTTGGGAACTAGTACCTAAAAATGGGTTGCATATGGTGGAAACCATGGCACATAGCACAAGAAACATGGAACAAGCAATAATATAGGTGAATAGTAATAACAACAATATAAAGAGTGCTAATCATGTCAAGATCCATAGTATTATAATAATAAAAACAACATAGTAAGTAGTAAACATATCAGAAGCCATAAAAATATAATTAATAGAGTATAAACCCAGTGATTCATAAACAAGAATAACAATATTATATTATTTTAAATAATATTTCCAATAGCAAACATGTCAAAAGCGATAGTAAATACAATAGTATCAACATCAAAGTCTATATTAAGTATGTCATAGTACAATTGTAGAAACAAAAGTGTATAGCCATGTCGTCAATAGTAAATATAAACCTAGTTTTGTTTAGGAATGGAGCTATAAAAATAGAACACCCATGGTGTCATAAGAAAATCACAATAAAAGTAACAATGTGCCATAGTCATAGAAACAAGTTCATACATGCAATATAGGCATGGTGCCACAGACATGTTACACATGCAATGTCACAAGACAAATAGGATCCTCGGGTTATATAAATAAATATTCATAGTACCGTAATTAGATATAACAATCAAGTGAATACACACATTAAGCAATCAAGGAATGAAACTGCATAAAAAATTAGTGAAAACAACATATGAAGCAAGTTTAGATAATAGTAATAGGAAAAACATAGATAGCAAGATAGGCTAGCACTGCATGATACACGTGTGTTAGTATTGTTATCTCAAACGATAGTAATAAGCACTATATATAGAATCAAACATGATGAGGAAGGTGTAAAGTAACATATAATGAAACAAAATCACCTATTTATTGTGGTGGGATGCCCCCCAAAATAGTAATGTAAGGAACCAATATGGATCCCATCATTGTGTGTCAACATGTGTGTGTCCTACATCAAGCCTAATAACCTCATGAATATGCATGTGTTAAGAGTAAATATTTATATATCAAACAAATGTAATAAATGTGTATAAAGTAGTAAGCTAACAATCAAGAGGATAAGTGAATCCTAGTTTTGTATCTTTTCACATGTTTGAATGTTTTTGTAGTTTTTCATTATTTGAATGTTTTTAAAGTGTTTGGAAAATAAATATGAACAAGAAAGAGTAGTGTAAGAGCTACCTGATAAGGGCCTCTTGAAGATGCATGTAGAACTTAGTGGTTGGGTGGATATGGGCCCCATAAGTGTGAGAAAAGATGAAGGATGCTCATTTAATTTTTTTGTAGAAGCCATGCAATGTGACATAGAAGAAATAGGGTAGGAAGGCCCATGAAAAGTAGTGTACATAGAAAATTATTGAGTCAAATATCTAGGAGAAACTATCTTTTGATAGGTAGTATGTAACTGGCTAGAATTAGTATGTGATCAAAAGGAACTACACATGGTTGTAGGCGAGGGAGATTTCCTATTTGGCATAACATGAAAATTGTAAGACTAAGTTGTAGATATACTAGTACTATTAAGAGTAACTGCATATTTGGAGCCAAGTGGTTGTGATGTAGGGTCCTCAAATGGAATGTAGTGCCCACATTTTACACACCCAATTGCAACAGTAAAAATAACGGGTAAATTTTTTTTTGACTTACCTTGCTCACTACTCACGACACGGCAAGGACTCCAAGTACAGAAACTTGACTCACATACGACAATCACATAAGTCATCGAATCACATAGACACATGAAAACGACATAGGCATGTCGATGCCACACTTGTTCCAATGAACGAATACTAGCAATGACCCAACCATAAGAAACATGACTTCAGGAACGGCGAATCCACAACATATCATTTCTTTAAATGTATTTTAGTTACGATTAACATTCCAAGAACATCATTGAGCAAGAATAAATTTCTCATTTTTCCACCCACATATTCATAAGTTTATTCCGTGGTTAAAATACAGTTCGACCATCTTATGTTGGCTTCTTATACTTTATAATAATTTCCATAACTAACATACTTATTTGGCATAAATCAAATTGCATACAAAGTACTTAATTATCTTATTATTATGTTAGGAATATTCTTCTCGAACATATATTCATTGTTTACCTTTTTACTCTTACAACTCATGTGGACGTGACTTGGTGTCCAAAAGGCGATGTTAGGATTTAACATAGATTTAGATACAAGGTAGCTTTTTACTAAAAACATTTCTTGATCACAAAAAATTTATTTTCCTACCTTAGTAATTCTAAATCAATGACTTAATGACTTCCTTTTTTTGTGTCTATATATCTTTTGCTTTCTCGTAGTTTGATCACAACAAGGCAATTCATATTCTTTGTTACAAAGGAATATATATTTAATTGAGTTATAAGGTCTCCAAGAGTGGTAGTATCCCTAACCTCAATTCTCATTTTTAGTCTTTATGCTTTATTTTTCTACGTCACACTATGGCCTTATTTTTAGCATTGCCTTGTACAAGGAGTTACGAAGTGTTTGTCTAACCTCTTGAAGACATAAAGGATTAGAAGAGTTGTAGCTACACACGAGCCCAAGTTGACATCCAAATCAACTGAGCTTTAGATTAATTCCAACTTCACATAAGGGTCTACCCCTCAACTATATATGCGCTTTAAGCAAGAGGACCTATTTATGCTAAACCACCTTCAGAAAGGGCCAAGGTGTTATGTTGAGAGAAACTAGGGTAACACATTAAACTGAGCGGAGATAAGGAGTTCATTAACAAGAGTTTAAAGCCTAGAACAACTAAGTCACAACCTCCATCCATGTCATCTGGATCAAAAAGGGTTTTCACTTGATGAAGAAACTTTGATTTTAGTTCTATCTTTGGATGAAAAGGTAGAGGCTATGAAGGAGGAGTTAGCTGTACACATTCCAAGAAAAGTTTGACTGTGTTACTCCTATCAGACGGGCTTAAGTCAATGCCACTAAAAATATTGACTAAGACGATAAGCCCATTCTTGAGCTCTGATTTTCCTAAATTAGGATGTTCCATCGAGAGCAAAGATTAAGTTCATCCTACGGTTTGCAATGTCTTTTACGATAAGGAGAATCGCACATGAGAAACAAGTTATGTCCCGATAATGCACAAGGTTAGAGTGTTTCGATTTGATCTCTTTATTACATTTCCAAAGTATGAGTGTACAAGATGACTCGTTAACCATTTATTGAACACTAAAAATGCACCACAAGATATTACTTAAAATTCATTCACTTTATATAAATATCAAACCTTTTTACCATGTGTACTATAAATCAAATTGAACCTATGACTAAATGCACATTTCCTAGATGTCCTTGACACTAGCATCTCATACATATCAACAAATTATCAAATATAACCTTCTGTCACATGAGACTACATTATACATTTATTCATTTAACAATGAACTCTATAAATTACAAAGATAATTAACGAATTACACATCACCTTTTGTCGTCATTCTTCCATCCTACAAAACCCACGTGAGCATTATATCAGCGAGAAATCGCTAGCATGGCATCCATCCTAATCTAACATAATTATCATTTTTTCAGTTTTCCCATTTACACATGATAATAATTACAATTTGCAAATGAAAGAAAAGGGTTTAGAGACATGTATTCAATGCATTTCATTTCACTTCACTTTGTAACCCAGGAGAGAGAGAAAGAGAAGGGAAGAGAGAGAAAGCACCATTTTGTCAAAAGTTCTAATTCACACAACAAGTTACACTATAGAGTTTTAAATAGTTATTTTCATGTGTTTAAGGTTTCCAGGGTGGTTTGGCAATCCTACGAGGGTCCTGCAGCTTTCTATTTTTACATTTTCTCACTAGCTACAAAACGTTCAAAACGGGCTCGGAGGCTAAGAAACCGCTTCCAAAAGTTATCTTCTGATGAGAACGCACACCATGATTAACTTTCTACGTGCTCCCAGATATGCCAAGAGTTCATAGCAACTGATGGAATTGGGAAAAAGTGAATGGTTTGCGTTTGGCGGCTAGTTTTTTGGGGCTACTGATCATAGTTGACCTAATGCAAAATGAACAAAAGTTAGTTTGAGTGCCCAGAAAACCACGTCCATAGCTAATGTTCAATGGATGAGACGCAATGAGACACTTCCTACAAGTTCCCCTCTATAAGGAGAATTCATCAGAGTCGACGAAACTCAGAACTGGAAAACAGTTTTCGAACGGCGACAAGTTTTTTGGGGCGACAAGTCGAAATTGGTCCAGTTTGACCTCGTCAAATTGCAGCCGAAAGCCTACAAAATGGCTTTGCCAAACTATCCAGAAGAGTGCTTTTCCCTAAAATGAATGTTCCATGCAATTGTCTAGTATAATCACTAGAGGTTTGCGAAGACGGTAAATAATTTCTCTATCCAGGTTTCAAATGGCGGTTCAAAACGAAAGCCAACTTTCTAGATTTAATAGTTTTCTTCTGCTGTAAACCAGTGTAACAGGGCTCCTATAAGAGCGTCAAAAAGATCACATATGTTCGTTCGGGGTAAATCCAAATGTCATGGTGACTCCTCACATAACAAGGTACACGAATGAAACCTAACATCTCGTTTTCAGAGTTCCGAAGGGTACTTAATGAGTCTCCAAAAAATGCAAAAATTAACTATTTAAAATAGGGAGAAGGTCAACATTATTAATGGGAAGTCGATCTCGTCTTGTTGATAAAGCAATGTTGTAGCGAACCAATTGGGTAGTAAGTTTTCTACATCACCTCAGAATGAGGGTGGAAGGTCATATTTTAATGCAACGGTTTATTTTGACTTCGTGAGTTTCGACACGACATTTCATTGTTTTTGGAACGAGTTGAAATAAACATTAATGGTATTAAAATCCTAATATTTTAAAATTCTATTACGTTGCAAAAGAGAACTAAAGCACGAGAATTATGAGAGGTAAGGGAAGATGAACCATGCCTGGAAACGATGAGTGAAACGGGGATAAGGTGCTCCAAGTGGCTTACACTCGCGATCCGTTGAGACCACCATTGGTGCCACATGATGCCAGATAATCACATGCAAACCAAACCATTCGTTGTGCCCCCATGTCTCATCAAAAAAAATAAAACCATTTGGTGCTTTCAAGTAGTCATCCCGATCCATGAGACCACATTTTCTATCTCAAACAGATTAGACGCCTTTTCAACAAGTCCATTTTGCGCATATCCCAATTTAAAACACTTATTTTGGCGCAGCTGAGAGGGTGTTGACAAAAAAATTGTTAAGTGTTGCTTTACCACTGCCAAAAACATTTCCTTCAAAGTTTCAAAGGCCTTGACAACAAGCTCATCTATGAGTACCCTGAAACCATTGCATTCCATGAGATGAAATATCTAAGGCATTTTGTCGAACAAATCACATGCCTTGAATACACTTCCACATTTTTCATACATACCAACTATAACACACTTCCACATTTTCATGCATATCAGTTGTGTCACTGCAAGAACAAAATATTACAAACAAACCAGATTCTATTGCTCATACCCTGCTCCAAAGCTTCCACGGTTTTGTACAGGAAGATCTAACAAGGTACTTATAACAAAAAGAAAAAAACTAGTAAAATCCCCCTTTTTGGCGCAGCCTGAAAAGAGCTAGCAAAGAGACAAAAAAATCAGATTTCCAATATGTTTTGATGGATGTCCATACGCTGTCCTAGGGCTCGCATTTTGGCACAGGTCAGGGGTGCGCTGACAAATGCAAACTCATTGGATTGGAGACATGCTAGTTGCAAATGAAATAGTGTGACTGTCTCCTAAGGAACCCATGCAACTTCCATGCACATCAGGAGCTATCTCTTTTTTTTTTATCTAGTCAAACACTGAAAAGGTGCCCCCAAAGCATATGTGACTACAACATCTGATAGAATCCCTCCATCTTCTATGCTTTGCCAGCTGTCCATGTGGGTATTTGGCACGACTAGGAGGATGTTGGTGCAAGATGGGAGGCTGGGAGGAGGCCGCACAAAACCCTGACACTCCATGAGATGATAGATGGCGAGGCATTTCTTTGAAACAAAACAAAAAATGCCCAAGCACATAGATTTGTGTAAAACTACAACCACATTTTCCTTCAGGCATTTTGGTCCCCCAACACACATACCCTGCCCTGTGCATCCACGTTTTGCAGTAGATTTGTCACTCCATATGTCCAAAATGCCCCTGGTTTTGCTCTGCTGCCGCCCCAACTCGCCCATTCCAAAACACAAAAGAAAACCAAAACCCTAACGGAAACGTTTTTGAGCTTATTCACCCTCCATTTTGTTTTATTTTATTTTATATTAAAAACCAATAAATGTATTTTTATTGGGTTAAGTAACTATATAAGCTTATGTGTTTTCCATGCATTTGCTTAATTAGTCTATGACATATATTTATTTATTTTTAATTTTCCTTTTATGAATGTAATTAATAATCTTCCTTCATCAAATGAAAGAAAAACAACAAACCATAAGGAGCCCCCCCTTATTTGCCCTAAACCGCCCAACAACGTTGAGTAAAATAATAATACGCACAAATCGACACTTCAATATAATAATTATTACGTAGACGTACCTTCAAGCTGGACACGCCCAAACAACAACGAGACAATATTAAAACCGCCTATAGAATTCGAGAATGAGATTCTCCTTAACAAGGTAATCAAAAGGGCACTGCAGAGGCCCTCCACTACCACATCGGCAATGACATGGACACGAGAAGGCCAGATGAGGAGGAAGGGCACTAATCATTCTCTGGGACACAGCCGGGGTCGACTAGTGATCAACAAACTCACAACCACCACCTACCCCTGCTTATCAACAGGGTCGTTAGAGAAGGACTGGGGTAATGTCAAATGGGGCATTACATGCAATAACCCTAACTATAACAACTTAATTATTGTGAATGAGCTTAACACAATGATGTGGTTCATAAGATACATCTATAAAGGTAAAAAATCCAAGAGCAGCCTAGATTCATATGACATTATTTAAGAGAAGATTCCACTAGGAATGTGAGATTGAAAGCAATAGAGCCCAATTGAGAAAGGGAGGATGATATGCCCCATGTGTATTTGAGGATTTTACTATGACATAATTTTTAGTATATCCAATAGAGTTCATTAACATAAAATTTCAAAATATTATGGGAGTGGTGTTATCAACCAAAACATTGCATATAGGATGTTGATCAACCAAAGGATTATAGATTGTATTATAAATAAATCCATGTGCCCATATCAAAAGTAATAACTAATGATGAAAATATATTGATAACATTACCAATCATAACATTAAACATGTTAGCATAAAAAGGTAGAGTCATTACAATACATTAAGCATTGTGGACCTCTAAGGTAGATTTACCAGCATCATGTTCTAAAAGTGGATCATTAAATATTTTGAGATGTGGATTATCATTAATAATATTTGGTTGATGTGTAGCCTCATGTTAAAAGACTACTAGTTTCAAGGAGATCTTGTATAACATGATGAAGCTTGAAACAAATATTAGTGGAGTGACCAATACATCAGTGGCAATCACAATGGGTATTACCATCAAATCTCTTAGCATGAAGTGCACATGTATCAACCTCAAGAAATGGAGGGAGAGATACAAGGTTTACACTCAAGTAATTTATAACTTTTTAGGATGAGACACTACATTGCTATTGGTTTTAGATTTAGGTTAAATCTAAAATGGCATCATGATTAATTACGATTAATTTTTCCAAAAAATATCCCAACATCACCCATATAATAATTAATCGCAAGATTAATTATTATTATTTAATCCATTTTATCATATTTATCATTTATCATTTATCACCATTTATTATTTATCCCAAATACTTTTATTTCATTATTATATTCCTATCTCAAACCATAATTATTTTATTCATTAATAATATCATATTATCCCACTAATAACCCCTATTAACATTTTCTAGGAATTTAATATTCCTACACCTACCTACCTACCTACCTACCCTACACATCCCTAGACCCAGCCTTTCCATGTAACCTCACCCCTAATCATCATTTATAACCTAATCTAATTATAATCCTAATCACATCCTCACACCTCTAAATCTAGAGGCTTCAATTTCTAGAAGACTCTCTAAATCTCTTCTTCTATTGAATTCTTAATTCAATGGTTCAGCTTCTTCCCTCCATGAATTTTGAATTCAAATTCTAGAGTCTTCCACTCTAGAATCCTCTAATCCTCACATGCATGGCTTCATCCTAGCCATTAAATCCTCCACTCCTCAACTATAAATTTATCTCTCCTCCTCCATGAGATACAAGTCTTAGAATCCATAAAAAAACTCTTCTAGTTTATTCATCGACTCAATCATTCAATCAATCCATCATCATTCAAGCCTTCATCTTCATCAAGCAATTAAAAGGCAATCAAGGGGAGGTGTTCCCCGTGTGTCTCCACCAACATCTGAAGAAAGATAAATCAACAATAAAATCAAGAGAAAATACAACACATCAAAGGAGGATCTTTGAAACTTGTAGGTAAATGAAAGTATTGAATCTCTCATTTCTTTCCATCCATTTCTCTTTTCGAGGTTTTGTTTGAGAAGATTCAATTAGGAAGAACAATTTTTTTTTTCTTGCATTCACAAGCTCAAGTATTTTACCTTGCATTAAATTTTGGCACCCACCATGGGGCTTACCCCTATTTTTAATTATTTTCCACCTTTTTTGATCCCTTGAACAGACTGTCTAAGTTTCAAGAAGTTTCGTTATCATTTACCCCCTCAAAATTCAAAATTTCAAACTTAGATTTTGTTTCCAGTGTGAAATAATGCCTTTACTTTGTGAAATGGCACCTATGTTCACATAATGGCACCTATTTTCATAAAGTGGCACTTATGACCTATATTAGCACCTTTGCAGAAGTTTCAATGCCTTTGTTTAGCCTTTGAAACCCCAAAATTACAATTTTTTGCCTGTTCTTAACTATTTTTGACCTTGTTTTCATCTTTTACACATAGAATGGAGCCTATGTTCACATAAATGGTGACTATATTCATAAATTTGTGCCTATTACCTGTATTAGCACCTTTGAAAAAAGTTTCAAAGCCTTTGTTTAGCCTTTAAAACCTCGAAATTATATTTTTTTTTGCCTGTTTTTAGCCATGTTTTCATCTTTTACACACAGAATGACACCTATGTTCATAGGATAACACCTATGCTCATAAATTGTCACATATGACCTATATTGAAACCTTTGCAGATACTTCATTGCCTTTGTTTTAACTTTGAAACCTTTTTTGCTAGTTTTGTACCTATTTTAGGCTTTTTTCTCATACATTGGCGCCTTTACACATAGAGTGGCGACTATGACCTAAAGTGGCACCTTTTCTTTACTTTGGAGCATTTTTCATACTGTGTTTTCCTATACCCTGTCAATCAACACCTTTGCAGAATCACAATTTTCACTTACGACTGACGATCTAATCTTGTTTTTAGGTGTTTTTGATGAATTTTTGTAGGTCTAACATTCTATTTTTACAAGTTTATTGCAGAGAAACAAGGGGGATTCCATCCATTTTTATATTCATCTAACATTTTTTCATGATTTTAGGATTGAAAAATACTAATCCTTTTGTTTTGCAACTTGTTTAGTTCAAGAAATTGGGTTCAAAAAATCAAACTACTAACCCTTGTTTCGTAGGGCCTCCTCTTAAAGAACCAAGCATCAAACTACTAATCTTTATCATTTAATTTTATCATCTAGAATTTAAGTATATTGAATTTTTCATCCTTTTTTGTTTTTTTTCCTTTGTTGTTTGTTAATCCTGAAGGTGAAATCAAGTATGCTTTCCTCTCGTGTCCTAAGATGATCTTGAGAATCAAAAGCAACTAGCCTTCCCATTTTTATTTTGTAGGGACAACATGATGTGGAATTGATATGCATGCACTTTTTATAGTCCTAGGGGTCTCGTGACCGTGGAAATCATCTCTAGGCATATAGACATGCCCCGTGTTCTGGTACGGGGTATACAAATTCTTGGACAACTGTCATTATTGACTAAGCACTTACTTTTTTAAAGAGTGGTATGAAGTGAGGGGCTTGTACGTCCCAATGCCTAGGACTTAGACACCATCCTTACAACACAGACTTGGGCCCCATGTACCACAAGGTATATCATGGATGCTCCTAGTGAGCCCATACATCGTGTTCTAGGTATCCCTTTTGGCCACATATCAAGCTATAGTGCAAGGAGGCCGCACTCCCTAAGATCACTCACTAGCCAACCCCACATTGCCACATAGGTGGAGAGCCATTTTTTGGCACCACCATTGGTGTGTGGTATTGAAAGTGGGCTATAGATTTATTGCACTCCCACTTGAATAGTTAGGGTGTGTTGCATGTTTGTTGTTTGTTTGTGAAAATCCTTATCCATCCCATCACCTTCAAATTTTAATTAATCAAATATTATCATAATCATCCATCCTTAATCACACGATCCCAATCCTAATCATATTACCACCCTTAATCCATAATCCTAATCCAAATATAATCCCCCACACATCCTATTTAACCATGGCCTTTAATCCTCAATCCACATCCCCTCCAAACCAACATCCACACCCCTACCTCTTTTTAAAATACATCAACCAAGCTATCCCATCATTCCCAACCCATAAAATTCAACCATCTCACTTTAATCATGAAATACCACACACTATCCAACACCTTAATAAATAAATCTCAAATTTCACACCCTACCTCGATCAATCCCCTCTTTGCCATCCAAACCAACCATCCCATGATCCTAACATCCTAAGAACCATCCAACAACTCAATAAACAAATATCTGATCTTAAAGCATGTATCAACCAATCACCTCCTAAACCATCATCTCCCAACCAACCCCATCCACAATTTTCCCTTCCTAATATCCCTACCTCTCACCCCATTGACTTACTATTTGAGGAACCTGAATCATCTCAATCCACACCCCAACCTAATCAACATAAACCAGTATCCCCACAAGCCAATTACATTAAGTTTGACCACCTCACTAACTTTGATCTAGACCAAGAGGACCTCCTTTGAGTCCTTACTAATCTAGCCACCAATCCCAAGCCCCACACAATGATCCCAAATTTCAACACCTAAATCTCTTATCAATCATCACTACCTACACCTTCCTACCATAAAAACTCATGTAAATAATCCACCACGGTCGTAAACCTCAAATCCTAAATCCAATAATCATAAAACCTATCATTGAGTCCCATTCACATATCCACAACAATCATAAAAACTTAATCCAAAGTAATTATCCCCCACATCTCATATTAGTCCTCCATCTTTGTCATCTTCATCATCCTAATCTGATCCTACATACTTTCTCCTAGATAGTCCCACATCCCTTAATCCACCATCAAATTCAGCCTCTAAGCCTATTTAATCCCCTCCATCATCTAATATTAATCTTGTCAAAATTATCTCATCCACCATGACTCCTAAGTCACCCTCATCCCCTTCTATCCCCAATCCTAAACCATCCAATGTGGCTCCTACGCCACCCTCATCCTCTTCATCCACATCTAACCTTATCTTAACCCTTTCATCACCTAAATCTCACACTATCCTATCCTCTAATCCTATTTCATCTCCGCCACCCCTCAATCCTAAAACATCTAATGTGACTCCTAAGTCATCAACTCCTAAACCTAATAAATCCAGTAAGGCTCCTATGTCACCATCATCTACTTCATCCCCTAAATCGACCAAATCTAATGTGGTTCCTACACCACACCCATCTCGTAAATATTTTTCATCCTTAACATCACCCAAATCTAATGTGACCCCCATATCATGCCCATCCCCTTTATCTAAATCTACCCCATTACTTTCATCTACATCTCTAAATCCCAAACAATATAATCCTAATCCAGTACCATCTATCTCAAAACCACACACTCTAACTAATCCAAAATCAACCAAATCTACTTCAGCCTCCAAACCCAAACCATCCACTTCATCCCCCAGGCCTAACCCATCCCATTGATCATCTAAGACATAAAAATCCAATTCATATCCTAAATCCTAATCAACTAGAACATCTTATAATCCACCCAATCCTACACCATTACTTGCTACTCCCTCCAAAACCATTTAACCTAAGCCACTTCACTCCTTTAGGAGAATCATTGACCACCATCTTCCATCATTTAAAAAAATCCAATATGATCATCCATCCCCCAATCAAATCACACAATCAAAAATTTCCTAAAGCATCTTGGTATCAGGAACACTATTATTGTGGCTTCCATTACACCCATGGAAATTTGACTAATTATTGCATTCAATTTCGGTCTTATGTCAAAAACCTTGTTAACCAATGAATTCTTATCCTTGTACTTCTATATCCACCATCTTTCCATCCCAATCTTATCCCTAACTAGCATTTATCATCCAAACCCCACTCAACATCCAAACACTGTCATTCATCCAAAACTCATCATGCATCCAAACATCCCTCACCAACGAAAAATCAAAACAAATCTCACCCCCATATTTTGTTAAGATTGGCCTCCTAACGGATGACAAAAATACAACCCCCCAGTGTCATGATGACCAAATGGCATCATATTTCCCATCGAATTCATATCCTACAGCCAAAAATATGTTCACCGATATGAAACATCAAGGCAAAGGCCTAGGCATCGATGAACAAGGCATTCATGAACCCATCTCCCTTCCTCAAAATCCAGGTCATTTAGGCTTAGGGTATAAACCTAACACTAACAACCTCCCTCCTAGTACTCCATCACAAACCATTTTTACCACTCCTCTTATTGATCCTGCCATCCCAACTACTCAATCCAATCACAATTCATTTAATCCCCCTAAAAATACCAAACACCTAAAAATGGATTGAGCACATAATTCATCGCCTATAAATAAATATTATTTCCTTCTTACCCATCCTCTTTCCATCCAACATCCAAATACCTTTGAATCTAATCCATTCTTATCATCACATCCATTTATATTCTCTTCTAATCCATTCATTTGAACACTAGATCAACTTGCTCACACATGTTGTAAGAGAATAATACCTCCTACAATCGTGTGATTGGTCTATCATTACCTCCAACATTCAAGAAAAAATTTCCTTCTAGAGATCCACACACTTTAACACAGGTAATAAACTTGTGGTGAAGACCTTGGGTGTGTCTTCTAACACTCTAGCCAATGTAATCTCCACACTCATTTCCATCCCCACATCAAGCCACAGGTGATTTTTTGGTGAGAAAATTTGTCGAGTGGACAAATCTATGGGTTTCTTGCCAACACTCTGGGAATTGAAGTCCCTCTACTTATACGATGCAAATCTAAGTTTATATGCATAATAAAATGAGTTTTTCTAGTGGTCTTATGACTGCGGATACGATAGGGTCACTCCACTGACCCTGAGGAAAAATAACACGGTTACTTGCAAGGGAATACTTTGCTTGGAGAGCTGGAAAGGGAGTGAGAAAAAGAGGAAAGTGAATTATTGTTGCGGGTAGAATATCATATTCCTACACATACTAATTATAAATTTCAACACATATTTATAAGAAGAAATCAACAAATCCTTGATGCTACTAGCTAGAGGAAACCATACATATAAAGTTACACACATTCATATGCATTGGAAAATTGAAACTTCTTCCTTTATTAGCGTCTCAACAAGGTTGTACATAACATGAGAATGGATGAAAATATGGAGGGGAGAAGTGGAAGAATTGGCTAACTATTTTTCTCTTTCACAAGAAATGCTCTCTCATGAACTCACAAATTTACAATTCTTTGGGAATGGGAAGCCTTTACATTTTCTAAGAAGATAAGTGACTCTTCATCTACCCTCCATTGACTCCTCATATGTCTTAACACAACTTAAAACTTTTCACCTTCATAGAAAAACATTAAGTCCCTTTTTATAACATAAAGGTGACTTATTACATTAGAAACCTAAAGTATCTTTTTAATTACATTAAATACATATGAAAATGTGCAATCCTAATGAAAAATTAGAACACTGAAGAGAGAGAAAGTTGGGGGTGAGAGAAGAGAGAGAGAGAGAAAGGAGAAAGAGGAAGAATCATGTTGAAGAAGAAGTTGTCCCTGTTGACTTTGATCTCATTACCCAACCGATCTCCATCCTATGTTGCTAGAAAGATCTCAACTCCCTTGAATTCTGTGTTGAATTGAGCCACAATAGATGTCATCCTTTCAGCGTGAGGGATACGCACGCAGTTTAGATTTTTTATCCAACCATCTGAAACACTATTGATGTCTCTGTACTTTTCAAGCCAAGATGGATGCTTCTCTGCAACACTGCCATATTATATGTTGATTTGAACATCCTGATGGGACACACCATGAACAGTCTGACAACATTAATCATAAACTCCACCTTGCATAGACAAATTGAAACATGAAATGAGTGTTGAAAGCCACTGGTGAGATCCATGTGAGTGACATCACTATCACCTGCCTCAACATATTCTGACAAGATAGACCGCACTAGTTTTACCCCTGTGAATTTGAACCTCATGTTTCCTTGACACTTATTATTTTTGGAAGAGACAACTTACTATTTGTAGCAAGTGTCAGAATTCACCTTTTTGGATCCCGATTGATGGCATTAGCCTAAATGATTATACCTTTATGTGTTCCTTCTGTAGAAACTGTTGTTTTGGTATGAATTACTATTAATAGTAAGTGCCTAAGAGACAACTCACAATTTTTAGTAAACAGTGATTTTCACCCTTTTCTAAACACACTAGTGAGATTAGCTTGTATGATTTCCCTTATGTACACTGATCTTTCTTTGACTACCTTTCTAGGATGACTTAGTAAAAGTCGCAAGTATCCATATAGGAAAATTACTATTTTCAGTTTGTGAATTTTTTTTGTTATTTCTGGTATTGGAATACCATTCTAACTTTCTGATTGTCCTCTATGCCCACTGTCTTTTTTGCAATTGCTTATTGTATTAACTTGCGAAAAATAGCCAGTCCTCGTGTAGGAAGGCTTACTATTTTTGGAAAGTGGGTCTCTAGTGGTTAGTTTGCGATGAAATGAATTTCTCTGATGTGGGTTTTTTTTCCCAACAGTATTCCTCCAGATTTTTTATCTTCACCTAGTTGCAAGTTAGAAAGATTTTAAAAATAAAAAAATTTCCACAATAAACCTGGGGTTTCTTTTCTGGAAAAAATCCTTACAGTGCATGTGAAATATTTTCCTTAGAGAGTTTAAGCATTTGGTAGTCTAGATGAATGAAAAAAATGACATTTTGATCTGACTAGGGGTTTGTGAGATATGAAAAAAAAATCTTCCAATGACTTCAAGGTTTTCCAACATAAATTGTTCATTTTTTCTTTGTTTGAATCCATTATTTTTTGTGTGTTTTCTTGTTTTAGATCATTATAGTCTTTATGGGATTGTTTGAGAGAAAAAATGTTGGATTTAAACTCTGGAGAAGTTTTTCCAGCATGTCGATAGCATTTGGAGGTGTGGGGGATGGAGAATGGCGAAAATGACTAAGTCCCCGCAATTTATAAGCTTGAAACAGAAGGAGGGAAGGTGGGGAAATTTTTTTGCCCCTCATATCCCTTTGAAAATTTGCAAAGGGGACATGAAAAATCACCCTTCCCTCTACTTTCTAAGTGTCACATGTTCATTTGATGTGCAACTTAGAAGAGGGGGATATACTGGAACATCTGTGAGCTAGTTGACGGCTGTATGTGGTTGCAGGAGGCATGCAAGGGGTGGGGAATTTTTTTTATGTCCCTCATGTCCATTTTCAAAAGGTACAAGGGGTGCAAGAAAATTTTCCCTGCTCTGGGAAGCCCAAACGTCATGTATGCAGGGGTAAGTAGGTGTGCAGGTAAAACTGGTGAACGAGGGCTGGAAGGTGAGCACAAGGTCATATTGGTGACCTAGAGGCTAAATGAGGGTGAGGCACATTTTTGTGCACCTCATGTCCCTTTGAAAATGTGAAATGGGGACATGAAAATGTGCCTTCACCATAGCTTGCCACGTGTCCATGTGTAGAAATGGTTATGTGTTGGAAAGCGTACCTTGGGAACCAACTTGTGAAGGTCATATGTAGAGCTCCTAGATGAGTTTACAGACACTTATTTATATGATTTTGCATGAAAATGTCATTTTGAGAAGAATGGTGATGGTCCTAAGGCCTAATTATTACTGAAACATATCAAAATGGTTATGTTATCCATATTTTACCCCGCGCCAAATATTGGATAGGCCACGACCCCGCATAAGAGGAACCTGAGAAAACCCATTCAAATCCTGCAAATTGATCAAGAGGGACTCAACATTAGAAGTAGCGGAATCCAAGAGAAGCTAAAGGACCTTACACAAAATAAAATGACTCTGTCGGGCTGTTTCCACGGCTTAAATCCATTCTCCAAGTTACAGGTAGACTCAACTATGAGATAACAGGGTCAGACAAGAAAGGGGAGAAACGGCGAAGATACGAAGTCCCCGAGCTCAAAACGGTTCAAGAAGAAGCCCAAAAATGACTAAGTATGAAGGAGGTAGCAGAAGAGACCACATGTCCCAATGACGCTTCTCTAAAAGTGAATCCAAAGGGGGACCCATTTTTCAAATTGTTTTCCCCGCCCATTAGTACGGATTCAATATAAACTTCGAAGGGGCATATCTTTCGAATCAAGGATCAAAATATTACGAATCTAACACCATTGGAAAGATCTCAGCCTCACCTATGCCATGGAGGTATGAAACTTTAGTTTTGAGGAGGTTAGGTAAAGGAAAATGGAGGAAACGTCTTCAGGCCTTCAATGTAGGATCCATCTATCCTAATAACCAGATTGGATTCAATCTGTTTCTGTCGTTTCCTCTTCTTTCAAGGTGCCGAATCAAGGATTCATGCAATAAAGATGGATTTGGGGCATATTTTATCAGAAGCATTAATAGTAGTGGTTGAGCTTCAACCTACTTTTCCCGCTTCCCTCTCTCTTTCTTCTCTCTGATCAAATCTATAAATACGAGGGAAGGGTTCATTGTAAAGGGTGGGATATTCTTTGTTTTGCAGGCTCCCCTTTTCTTGGCAAAGAAACTCATGGGGTTTTAGACCTTCCAATAAACTGTAATACGTTTCTACCTTTTGGCCTCTTTGTAATGTATTGTATCAATCTGCAGAGCAATAAAACACGTATGTGATCGATTTTAGATCCTCTCTTGTCCCTTTTGCTTTCATCTGATCTTTCATTATAAATCTAGTTATCTGCTTGTTTAGTATCATATGCATTTGATTGGTTTGTGTCTATCAACAAAACAAGTGCTCATCATTCCTTTGGTGCATCACCTCATAGTGTAGCTTTGTTTTAATTTATGTATTCCTTCTATCCCTGTGTCCTTTGTAAAGTTTAGATTAGGATTAAAAACAAACCCTCTGCAAGTTTCTACGCATGCACCTAAATAGAGGAATAGGAACCAACCTTTAATATGGAGAGCTTTCCCAATGTTGTAAGGTCCCACACCCTAGGGAAAGTTTAATGTTATGCAATCACACCAGATGATTCTGCCTTAGAAAAGTATATTTTTAGAAATCATTTGGGGGTGTTGTGATTTCACACTAACAGTTTTTGGCACACCTGGTAGGATAGAGAATTCTCCATCTTATTATAGTAAGAAGTTATGTACACTTGCTGTGATTCAGGCTTTTAAGAAGTCTTAAAATTGTACATTTGGTGACTCTAACAGAGGAAGAATCCACTGGTTCTAGCAGCCCAAGCTTGGGAGATTCATGAGAAAAACCTGGTCTAGAGCAAGGAAAGAAGGTATATTTAAATTCTCACATCTATCCCCAGGCAGAGAAAGGAGAGGAAGAAGAGTTCAGAGGTCTCCATCTCCACTAAGCAGAACCTTGTCAACACCTCCACCTGCAAGGCCTTTCTTTCAGTCTGCAAGGGTCCTTAGGCCATTCAGAATGGCACAACCAAATCCATATGTCAACTTCATCGGCATCAGCCCACTCACCCTGAATGCACAAAATCTAGTTCTGATAGCAACGTTAAAGAGCATCTTGTATTTCATTGCAGAAAATCAAACTTCTCCTGGTGATCATGTCCAAGATATTGCAAATTTTTGTACAATCCACGAGATCCATGAGATGGAAATTACAGTCAAGCTACTCACTTCTTCACTCAAAGGGAAAGCTTCACAATGGTTCAGGAGTCTTGAGGCAGGCTCTATCTAGAATTAGAATCAGCTATACACAGCTCTCCACAACCAGTTTGGAGAGAAAGGTGATAACTTGTCTTTTTGGAGCAACTAACAATGATCAAGAGAGCCCCGAATGAGCAGTTGACAGACTTCAACCTCAGGTTCCAGCGGACCTGGAACATGATTCCAACAATAGTAAATCCCACTAATGAAGGTGCCTTCTTATACTTTCTTAGGGATTTAAACTCTGACATTTCTTTGATGATTCATTCAATGGGGGGCACAACCTTACTTGCAGCCTATAAACTTTCCATAGGGCCTGAGAACCATTTGATTCAAGCTGGTAAAATCACCCCTAGGCCATCCATGCCTCTGTACCCTGAGTTAGGAAACCCATATGCTAGCCAAATGCCTACGTTAGCTCCTATACCCACCCCCAAGAGTCACAGCTCAGTTAAAGCATCCAATTCATCATCTAACACCTCTAAAGAGCTTTAGGAAGTGATGAAGCAACTGTAAAACCTGGGAAATGAGCTAGTGACCATCAAAAGATAGCAGGATCAGAGTTCCATGACATATCAGCCCCAGGCTCAATATCAAGCTAGACCCTAGTATCAACAGAATATGCCACCACCTCAAACTGTAAATCAAAGTCAGAACCAATGACAACCCCAAGCTGCTATACCTTTTAGGTATTATGATCTAAACACAGCTTCAACATCAAGGGCATTGGTTCCTGCACATAACAATATGGCACATGAATATGATTGGTGTTTTCCATGTAGTCAGCCACATAACCAATCAATGTGTTTTAATAGTGTTCTAAATCAAGATTTGATGGTGCAAACTAGTATGTTGCCATAAAAACCTAACCAACAGGGAGATCAATAGCAAGGAGCTCAACAAGGTGAACCTCTAGGAGAGACTATGTTTGTCAATTGGCAATCTGAAGACTTATGTGGGATGAATCCATTCCATCCTCAAATTTTGATTGCCAATACACGGTCCAAAAAGAGAAGTATTGGAGAAGGAAAACCACTGAACTCAGGTGACCCTTAACCTTCCATCACTCCACAAGGTCCTGGTGTTCCAAGTGCAACTCTTAACATGCAGAACCCATCCAAGCCACCTTCCAAATCCAGTCAGGCACCGGTTGTAACAACCCATGTGCAAGAAAGAAATGTGTCTGGGAAGGGGTAGAAAAAAGATAGCTCATTCAATATTATTGAGAAAATGAAGAGGAAAAGTGTGAACATTTCTTTATGGGAGTCACTGGTCATTCCAAGGTAGAGGAATCTATTACAGACTGCCATGAAAAATTTGTCAAGTTCAAATCAACCCCCTAACCAGCAAGAGCGAGTGCTTGTCAATGCAGTTCAACCTGGGAGGAATCATGGAGAACAATAAGGCAAGAACCTAAGACCTCCTCCATTCTATGTCTCATTAATTATTAGAGACAAATTAGTGCACAATTGTATGATTGATTCTGGGGCTAGTAGTTCTGTGATGCCCAAACAAATAGCTGATCAGTTGGGTCTCCAATATGAAGTCATCTCTAGAGGAGTAGTTTAATTAGATGGGAAAATAGTGACCACTGTGGGAATCATCAAGGATCTGAGTCTCACTCTACATGCCTGCCCTAATGTGACTGTCGCGTAAAATATGTCCATCATAGATTTTCCACCACATTTTGCTTTATGTCTGTCTAGGGACTTCACTGCCAAAATTGGAGGCTACATGGCTGCTGATTGGTCACATATGCTCTTTAGGACAAGGTATGGGGCAAAGGCCATAGTCAGATCTGAACCCATTGTGGACTATCATATTGAATCTTATGTGCCTAGCCCAATGAATGCCAACTGCTCAGCTTTTGATCAAGAAGACTTCTTAAGCACTAATGAAGAAAATACCAAGTTGGGATGTATCCCAGACTTGACTTTAGATGAGTGGGCCGACAAAATACATGCTTTTGACCCCTATAAGTAGATTGAAAAATCTGAGCTGGGTGTCTAATGTCTACATGAATAGAATCATCCTCTTCCTAACCCAATTAAGCCAAAATACAAGGATGACAATGGGGTATGGCAATTTTTCTTTGACGACTCAAGGAGTAGGCAAGGAGTTGAAGGAGGAGCTATGATTTTGTTCCCCAAAGGTATGAAATACTATCTAGCCTTCAGTTTCTAGTTTGCTTGCTCAAATAACCCTGTTGAATATGAGGCTTTGGTCCAAGATCTTCATTGGGCAAGGACGCTAAGAACCAAGAACTTACAAGTGTTCGGTGACAGTGAACTGGTTTCCAATCAAGTCAAAGGACTTAATGTTGTCAAGAATGACCTACTCAAGAACTACAAGAGTAGGGTATGGGATCTCATGGAGGATTTTGAGGCCTTCAGCATCGTGTCCATACCCAGGAAGGAGAATGAAGCTACTGAAAAAATTGCAATAGTAGGAGCGACGTTTGATGTGGTTGATAGCATCAAAATAGACAAAGAACAACCACATATCCATGTGGTTGTGAGGCTAGTCATGCTAGATAGCAACACATGCTAATAGGTGTTTGATAATGATTAGCAGATCATTAATTTTTTGCAAGAAGAATCTAAATTCTCGGCTAGAAACGAAAATAGACTAGAGCAGTAGTACAGGAATCAGATAGCACAGCTGCATAAAAACAAGCTTCCTAAAGGCTTAGTGACACTGGAATCTATTTTCAATCCTAATGATCAATTTAGAAAGGAGAAGGCTAACATACAGATTAAAGGAGAAGATTCAGAGTCAATCCCAGTTGGAGAAGACAAAACACTTTAAATTGGCAAGATGGCCACCGAGCAAGAAAGGTATGAAGTCATACAACTTTTCCAAGAATTTCCAGATGTGTTTGCTTGGAGTTATAAAGACCTAAGAGGGTTCAATCCAAAACTAGCACAACATACAATCTAACTGGATCTAGCTGCTTAACCCATCAGGCAGAAACAGAGACCAGACAACCCACATATTGAGCCTCTAATGAAGAAGGAGCTGAACAAGCTAATAGAAGCAAGTATCATATTTCCAATCAAACAATCAAGCTGGGTTGTAAACCTGGTCCTGGTCAGGAAGAAAAATGGGGAAATCAAGTTGTGTGTTGACTTCAGGGATTTGAACAGAGCCTCCCTCAAATATCACTACCCACTCCCTTCAATGAAGTAGATCTTACAAGTAGTGTCTGGGTCAGAAATATTCTCCCTCCTAGATGGCTACTCAGGGTACAACTAGATCATGGTGAAAGAAGATGATCAATTCAAAACAAATTTCACCACCAAATGGGGCACCTATGCCTACGGGAAAATGCCATTTGAATTATCCAACACTGGAGCCACTTTTCAAAGGTAAATGGATATGGCATTCAAGGGACTAATCAATAAAATAGTGTTGATCTACTTGGATGACATTACAATGTTTTCCAAGAATGTAGCAGATAATATTTTCCACCTAAGGCAGGTGTTCCAACGATGCAGGAGTTTTGAGGTGTCGTTGAACCCCAAAAAATGCATATTCTTGGCCCATGAAGGCAAGATTCTATGCCATATTGTATCAAAGGAAGGATTGGCAATTGACCTGGACAGAGTTCAAGCAATAAGAGCATTGCCATTTCCAAGTCACAAGAAGGCTCTTCAAATATTCTTGGGAAAAATCAATTTTGTCCATAGGTTTGTCCCAAACTTTGCTGCCCTTGTTAAGCCAATAACATTGATGCTGAAGAATAGCTTAGCATTCAAGTGGACAGCTAAAGGAAAAGAAAGTTTTGAGGCTATAAAATAAGCCATATCACAAGCTCCAACTCTTGTAAATCCATATTTTTCCAAGGACTTCATATTGTATGCCTTTGGTGGCAGTGACACAATTTTTGCAATCCTTGTTCATCAGAACAAAGAAAGCTCAAAATAGCCAATTGTTTTCTTCAATTAGAGTCTGGAAGACTATGAGGTGAGGTACTCCTTCATTGAGAAGTAGGTATTGGCGGTGATCAGAGGATTGAAGAAGTTTAAGCATTTGGTTTCAAATAACAAAATCCAACTATTGGTCTCCCGTGTGGGAGTTAAAGAATTCCTTCTCAGCAAGGACTTGAATGAAAAACGTGCAGGATGGATCACTCGTGTCATGGAATATGACATTGAGATCAAGGTCACCAAGCTGGTCCGTGGGAAAGGGTTGTGTGAACAAGTAGCCTCAGGTCAACAAGATGAAACAAACAGTGAGAAGGAGGTTGTTCTTGTTCTACAAGATTATCAAAAAGAAGTGAAAGATGATGTACCTATTCCTTGTTGGACCCAAAACATGGTGCACTTCCTTCAAACAAGCTTGTGTCCTCATGAGACGAATAAAGAAAAAACTAGACATTTCAGGTTATAGGCCATCCCATATGTTCTTATTGATGGTGTCCTATTCAAAAGAGACATCAATGGCATTTTGCTGAGATGCATTGGGACAAATTAGGTGGAGAGAGTGCTACAAGAATTCCATGTTGAAGCAACTAGAGGCCATTTTGCTCCAAGAGTGACAACACTCAAAATCATGAAAGCAGGGTATTACTAGCCCAGAGTGTTTAGTGTCTGTTACACATGGATCAAAAGGTGCAAGAATTATGCATTCTTCAAAGGAAAAGAGAGGCTAGCAAAACTTCCATTACACCCAATCTCAGTCGACCAACCATTCATGCAATGGGGATTGGACTTCATTGGAGTCATTTATCCAAATTCAAGCCAGGTCCACAAATGGATTCTGACAGCGACATATTATTTCACCAAGTGGACCGAGGCAGTGGCACTCAAGGAAGCCAATGAGTCTAGTATCCTATATTTCTATGAAGGGACAGTAACCAGATTTAAAGTGCCAGCCACCATCATATCAAACAATGCATTAGCATTTATAGGTTCCAAGATCATAGGATGGGCTGTTAAGAATGGGACTTATTTGAGCATTCCATCAAAATATTGCCCTCAAGGTAATGGCCAGGCTGAGTCCATAAACAAGAACCTGCTAAAGATCATCAGAAGAACTCTTGATGAGAATTAGAGGACCTGTCACATAAAGCTTAAAACGGCCTTATGGGCTGATAGAATAACACCCAAGAGATCCACAGGCAGCTCTCCATTCAAGATCGTTTATGGGAAAGAGGCAGTGTTTCCTATATCACTTGAGTTTCCAGCATTGGAGCTCATGAAGTAATTAGATATGTCTGAATTTGAACCAATGGAGGCCAGGTACACAGAGCTGATAGAATTAGAAGAAACCAGAGAACACACTCTTCAAGCAATGGAAAAGAATTAGGCCTTAATCAAGAGATATGTTTTGACAAGAAGGCAAAAGTAAGGACCTTCTAGGAAGGAGACCTGGTTTTGAAATGAGATGCAAATCGAGCAAAACCAGGAAGACATTCCAAGTTTGACGCTATCTGGAGTGGCACCTATATGATCACAAGGTGCAAAAGTAGCAATGCTTTCCAATTGTCCACATTAGAGAGTGAAGAGTTGTAGATTCCAGTGAACGGGATCTATCTTAAGCACTATTACTAAAAGGGAAGTCTTACCCTGTACATATTAGTTTAGTTTCTCTTTCCTCTAAGTGCTTCTACACATTGTCTTGCTATAGGGTAGATTGCTTTTCTCCTAAGTGCTTTGCATGCTCTACATGTTCCATTTGGAGCATGTATTATTTCAATTTTGTATATAGTTGTGGTGTTGTTTTGTGGCTCTTATGTAGTCCATTCAGAGAGACAGATGAAGCCCTGGGTTAAAACAATTTTCTACTCTCAGAAAACTTCAATTCGAGATTTCTTATGAAAATTGAGAGTGTAAGCATCTGGGCTTGAATCAAAGGCAAAAATAGTAGCAGACTGTCATTCTTGACTCCATGCCCAACGGATGCGACAAGGTAATTGGTCTTTTCATCTAGCAGGTAGATACCGTTGTTTGTCGCCAAATTGTTATCCATATTTCACCCCCGTGCCAAATATTGGATTGGCCATGACCCCGCATAAGAGAAACCTAAGAAAACCCATTCAAATCCTACAAATTGATCAAAAGGGACTCAACATTAGAAGTAGTGGAAGCCAAGAGAGGCTAAAGGACCCTTCATAAAATAAAATGACTCTATTGGGCCATTTCCATGTCTTAAATCCATTCTCTAAGTTACAGGAAGACTCAACTATGAGATAGCAGGGTCAGACAAGAAGGGGTGATGTTGAAGAGGAACCAAAAACAAGAAAGGGGGAGAAACGACGAAGATCCAAAGTCCCCGGGATCGAAATGGTTCAGGAAGAAGCCCAAAAATGACTAAGTATGGGGGAGGCAGTGGAAGAGACCACCTGTCCTAACGGTGCTTCTCAAAAATTGAATCCAAAGGGGGACCCATTTTTCAAATTGTTTTCTTGCCCATTTTTACGGATTCAATACAAACTTCGAAGGGGCATATCTTTCGACTCAGGGCTCGAAATATTGCAAATATGACACAATTGGAAAGATCTCGGCCTCACCTATGCCATGGAGGTCTAAAAATTTAATTTTGATGAGGTTAGGTAAAGGAAAATGGAGGAAACATCTTCGGGCCTTCAATGCATGATCCATCTGTCCCAATAACCAGATCGGACTCGATCTGTTTCCACCGTTTCCTCTTCTTTCAAGGTGTTGAATCAAGGATTCATGCAGTAAAGATGGCTTTGGGGCATATTTTATTAGAAGCATTAATAGCGGTGGTTGAGCTTTAACCTACTTTTCCCACTTCCCTCTCTCTTTCTTCTCTCTGATCAAATCTATAAATACGGGGGAAGGGTTCATTGTAAAGGGTGGGATATTCTTTGTTTTGCAGGCTACCCTTTTCTCTGGCAAAGAAACTCGTGGGGTTTTAGACCTTCCAATAAACTGTAATATGTTTCTACCTTTTGGCCTCTTTGTAATGTATTGTATCAATCTGCAGAGCAATAAAACACGTATGTGATCGATTTTAGATCCTCTCTTGTCCCTTTTGCTTTCATCTGATCTTTCATTATAAATCTAGTTATCTGTGTTTAGTATCGTATGCATTTGATTGGTTTGTGTCTATCAGCAAAACAAGTGTCCATCATTCCTTTGGTGCATCACCTCATAGTGTAGCTTTGTTTTAATTTTTTTTATTCCTTATATCCTTGTGTCCTTGGTAAAGTTTAGATTAGGATTAAAAACAAACCCTCTACAAGTTTCTACGCATGCACCTAAACAAAGGAATAAGAACTAGCCTTTAACCTGGAGAGCTTTCCCACTTTTGCAAAGTCCCACACCCTACAAAAATTTCAATGTTATGCAATCACACCAGATGATTCTGCCTTAGGAAAGCAGATTTTTAGAAATCATTTGGGGGTGTTGCGATTTCGCACTAACAGGTTCTTTTTTTCTCGGGACCGTCAGTTGTGCACTAGAAGAATGAGTTGCTTAGTGAAATGTATGGGGTTTTAAGATGTCCCATTTTTCCAAAATGTAATTTTTTTCCCTTACAACTCATTATGGAGCTCCCATAATCTTGATTTGAATTTCAGGTCCTATTTCATAGTGCAGGCTCCTTTAGGTCCAAAAACCCACTCACGTTGAATTAGCTCCAAAACCTTTGAAACTTCCCGAAATATTCAAAAATCAATTCCTTGATGTTTTTATATCTTAAATACTCCTCCGTGAAGATTTTTGGCCTTTTTATCCACTCTGGGGATGATCCACTGGTTTTAAGAAGCTTGATGATAGCCCTTCCCAAAATGGCTCAAAATTCCATTGTTGAACACTTTGCTCCAAAAGTCCCTTGAATGATTTTGTTACTAAAATCACGTAGGGGATACATGAAAATCACTTGGGGATCATTTAACTAACAGGGTAGGATTTTTTCTAGGGATGGACTGACCTGGGGGTGTCCTAGGAAGGTACGAATTTCAATTTTTTTGACATTGTGGTATAGTTGTCCTATTTTTCTAGTGATTTTTGTCCCTGCAAAAACACAGAACAACGTGATTCTTAACCCCTCGATATTTCTCAAGAGAGTGGAACATATTTATCCAAAAAATCCAAATATATATAAAAAATCATAACATAACCACAAATATCAAATAAAAACCACCTCAAGACTCTCTCTAGGGGTATTTCCAACATCTGTATTGGGGCTATGAATACCAGGTTGGCACTAGAGCAATGTTGTGACAAGAATCAAATGTATCTTTGTCACGGCTATGAACGTTTGGCTAACAATAGAGAAATGCATGGATTATCCTTCCATTCACCCTCCATCCACCTATTTGACTTAATCACTCCCTATACATTGGCTAGTTTGTCTTCACATACTACCCATTAAGTCTTCACTTCAAATGGTAATTAACCATCAAAATCACAAACTCTTTGATCTCACAGAGACATAAGGCTCGCATGTTTCTAGTTATTGTTTAGACCTTGGTCACACTTTTTTTTGTCCAAATCTTACCTTACAACATGTGTTGTTAGGCTCATATTTTCTTCATCAATGATTTTATTTTCCTTCCATCCATGACATCCACATCCTTTACACCTTAGGATCAAACATCCATGGGTAGAAGATGATACTTTCCCTTTCATCCAATCAACCTCATGTCCCTTTTCAACTGTCATCACCATGATTGGGGGAAGCCTTACTATCATCTGTTGGGGGCATCATCCATTTTAGATACCCATCACTTCCCATCCTACCCTACACCTAGGTGAAAATTGAATTGATTCATCCATCCACACAGGCCACCCTACTTTACACTTGGGGGCACACCACATCTATCCTTCAATGTATTCCCCCTATACTTGGGGGCATATCATATCATATTCCATAACCCCCATCTTATCCTATACCACATCCCTCATCCTATCTATCTCCCATCCCACATCCCATCTAATCCTAACCTATCGACCAATCCCTATCCTATCCAACCTATCCAATTTCCCTCAATCCTTCCTTTTCATCCTACCCAAACATGCTTTAGGACTTAAGAGGAGAAAGTCACATCCCACCTTACATCCTTCCCATCCCCCATGAGCTATCCCATCCTGAATCCTTTCATCTTAAATATCCTCAACCATTCCCCATATCCCAAAACCAAAATCCCAACATCCAACATCAAACAATCTATCATCCCTGAAATCCACCATTTAAACATCAAAACATTCAAAAAAAATACAAAAATGCAATGTGTGTGTTTTTGCTTGTGCGTGTTTTCTTGTTTGTTTGCATTTACATTTTGGACGACAATATGAGGCCCCTTTTATTTCTTTTTCCTTAGCACAGTCCAATGATATGAGGACCATATTTTTATTAATTTGTCCAATGATACGAGGACAAGGGAAAATGGAAATCCAATCATCATGGTCTTTATACCTTGGTGCATGTTTCTTTATGCCATATCGTTAATCACGACAACTAATGATGATGACAGTGGTCACTTTATGGTAGCACACCCCCTTCTATCATCATCATTTATCCTTATCATCATCCAAACCTAATCCTCAACATTATCTAACTAACTATATAACATCATCATCCTCCTACCCACTCAATCCTTTATCAATCAATCAATATCCACATCCACATCTTAACCTCTCACATCCAACATCCAAAATCCCCACCCCTTGGTTGGGGTATCTCTTAACATCCTCTTATCAATTAAACTCAAACATTCTTTCTCGTCGCTTCATCAATCATCATCCCAATCCTCTCATCTTCTCATCCTCTCTTCTCTCATATTTCTTAATCCACTAATAATATCTTCTAATCCTCTCTCCAATATCTTCTAATCCTCTAATCCTATCTTCTAATCCTCTAATATTCTAATCATTTATCTTCTCATCTTCTAATCCTCTGTCATCAACTAACTTCGGTCTCTCCTCTTTTCGAGCAGTTACCCGACTCGCTCCTTCCCACCTAACCCCTCGAGGGGGCGTCATATTACCATACTAACATCTTTTTGAACTTTTATTTCTCCATAATAACACTTAAAAGAGGGGTAAAATGTAGACATATAAAATGTCAACATGATTAATTACGATTAATTTGTCCCACAAATACCACAACATCATACATATAATAATTAATCACAAGATTAATTATTATTATTTAATCCATTTTATCATATTTACCCTTCAAAATTTTATCATCATTTATCCCAAATCCTTTTATTTCATTATTATATCCCATCTCAAACCATAATACTTTAAATCATTAATAATATCATATTATCCCACTAATAATCCATATTAACATTTTCTAGGAATTTAATATTCCTACACCTACCTACCATACACATCCCTACACATATCCTTTCCATGTAACCTCACCCCTAATCATCATTTATAAACTAATATAATTCTAATCCTAATCACATCCTCACACCTCTAAATCTAGAGGTTTCTATTTCTAAAAGCCTCTCTAAATATCCTCTTCCATTGAATTTTTAATTCAATGGAAGCTTCTTCCCTCCATGAATTTTGAATTCAAATTCTAGAGTCTTACAATCTAGAATCCTCTAATCCTCACATGCATGGCTTCATCCTAGCCATTAAATCCTCCAATCCTCATATATAAATTTAGCTCTCCTCATCCATGAGAGCCAAGTCTTAGAATCCATAACAAACCTCTATTATTTTATTGATCCACTCAATCATTCAATAAATCCATCATCATTCAATCCTTCATCTTCATCAAGCAATTCAAAGGCAATCAACGGGAGGTGTTGTTTGTGTGTCTCCACCAACATCTGAAGCAAGGGAAATCAACAATCAAGAAAGACAAAAACCAACACATCAAAGGAGAAGATTTGAAATGTGTAGATAAATTCAAATATTGAATCTCTCCTTTCTTTCCATCCATTGTTATATCTGAGGTTTTTTTTTAGATACTAGATTAGGAGAACAATTTGTTCATTTTTCTTGCATTCACAAGCTAGTATTTTCTTACATTACAGTCATCAATAGCTTTTTAAAAAGGTAGCATTAGTTTTAAACTTAAGAGTAGAAGTGCTAGAAGGATTAACAAAATATTTGAGCTTATTCATGTTGAGGAGCTTAGCTTCGCATTCTTTCAGAGTATGACATAGATGATTGAATTAATTCAACTTGTTGAAAACAACTAATTCTTGCAAAGGGATAATAAGATTCTATATAAAAAAACTTGTCATTCATTGTCATCCATAAGATTATCCATCTTTGAAAGTTTAGTTATATATCATATAATATAATCATTGATGGGATCATTAAATCCTTTTTGCATTCTATCCATTTGAGCATAAGGAATTTTTTTGTGAATGTTAATAGAAAATTGTGCAAGGAATTAATCATCCATTTGAGTAAATGTCCATATAGAATACATCGGTAAGCCATAAAACCATTGTAGGAAAAAATATTTGAGACTCCAAGGGAAGAGCTTAGTTAGCAATGTATCATTGGAAGAATACTCCAAGCAAACAACACAAAATGTACAAAGGTGCTCTTTAGGATCACCCTTTCCATCATAGATAGTTGCTTAGGATTTACAAACTTGATAGGAAAAGAGTAAGAATCCACTTAGGGTACAAGTGGATTATGAAGAAATTAATTTGAATTCGTTGTATGAGAAGAAACATATGCACCGTTTTGTAATTGTAAATTTTGAGCTAAAAAATATGAACAAGAGGTTTGAGAGCTTGTGTCTTAAGAATAACTATGTGAGGTACTATGAATTTAGATAGGAGATGTAGGAATAAAATTGGTTAGAGGAATAGTCATAGAAACACTACAAAGTGGAGTATTAGATTCCCCTGATCAGATAGGTGTCATCTTTGTAGGAATGGTCAATGTATGCATAGAAAATGATGGAGGATGGGATCTAAAAAGGGATTGATCATTAGATTCTTGATATTGGGAAATTTTAGTGGTAAAATGAATGCAAATAAGTGGCTCAATATTATGTAGGATTTCACATAGTTGTGCATATAAAATTAGATAACATTTCAACTTCTGTTTGGTATACATTTTAATATTCATTAATAGCGTCATAAAAAGTATGTTCCTTAGGGATTTATACTTTGTTTAAAGTATCTTCATGTGTAATATTATTTGAATTGGAATGACTCTTGAAAATGGGTGGTGGAGAAGAGGCCATGATTGCAAATCACTTACATGTAGGAGGAGAAAGCTCAATGTGTTCAAAGGTTATTGATTAATTTGATTGCTATGTCAAAAGGACATAGAAAGATTTAGGTTCACTAAATGTTTACACCCTGGTTAGATTTTAGAATGTTAATGTAAAACTAAAAAGGATGCAAAATTTTATAACATGTAAATTATTCTTATATAATTGTAGTCACTAAAATATGCACTTATTAATATTATATTACACCTCTAGTATGTTTTTTATATACATGATTTATAAGTATGAAAAATAGGCACTGGTGAAACCTCTTTGGTCCCTTTCTTGCTTTTGATTGACTTTGTTTGCATATTTAGTTGTTCTTTTGCATCTTTATGGTCATGTATAGGGATCCTTGTTCCTGTCTTTGTTCATATTATGTTTTCTTGCTTCTAGACAGTAGCACCCAGACAAGACAGTAACACCCACGCACTAATGTCCTTCTGGGTGATTATCCTCTTTGCTTTGTTTTTTACTTTGTTAGTTTTCTTTGGCTTTGGGTATTTTCTTGTCTCCTTTTCATGACCTAGGTCAGATTTTGGTGTCACTATGTGCCAAAATTCAAACTAAGAACTCATATATATACACAACCTACTAACTATTGTAAGGGGAAAATGGGTTATCATTTCTATATGTACCACATACACAAGAAAAATATAAGTATGGTCTTTTATTTTACCAAAAATCCCAAGGAATGTTGGCACATCACTCAGACAAATCTGAGCACTCACTCGAAGCGTACAAGGGTACCATGTCCCTCTTTTATGGTAGCTTTGTCAAGAAGTTAGCATGATCACACAAGTATTCTAGATCCATAACAAGTAACCAAGTATAAATTATAACATAAACTGGATCTAGAATAAAGATCATATTTACCATGCAAGATTTAGTAACAGATGATTCAATAACCAATATCCAACAACATAGATCCATTGTATTAATTACCATTAAAAATAGAATCTTAATACACACATAAGATTATCATCATAGGTCAAGCACACCTATAAACCAACAACATAACCTTACAAGCATTCACCGATACTAAACCATGCAAATCAATATATATTTATATGGGTGGGGACTTTCCCTTCACCGCCTATGCATCCTCAAAATAGGTTGCATGCTAAGAATATCTATTCTCCGCTACAAGATAAATACAAAAGCATGCAAGCTCCTCTAATAATAGATCTTCTATAGTTAACTCCTAGTTCAGATCCTCTTATTAGCTCAAAACATTGCATGTTGTTTGACCTTCCACTTGCCCAAAATAACCTTTTATTGTCTTCCAAGTCTCATGCCTTTGTGTGATCCACACTCAAACCTATATTTAGCCTATACTTGTGAAATGGCTAAGTCTCGACCTCATACTTTCCCAGGCACACCCTCTTATACTACATTTCTATGCATACCTACATGCCCCATGTCCACGCGCCCCAAACTTATACACCTTCAATACTTAGGTTGTAATTCATCAACCTAACATTACCCCACACTTGCTTCATTTCCGCCCCCGGCAATGGGTAACCATGCCTTATCTTTCCAAAAAAAAATACAAACTAAGGAATAAAATAATGTTTTGTACAAAGGCGCCCTACCCTTCTGAAGGTAGCATTAACTCAAGATATTCACTTTTTATTTCTACCTCCAACTCGATCCAATCACTAAGCACCTTATTATCTTGTTAGGGATATCTACAAGTACTCTTTCCATTTCATCCATAGTCATATTTTCACCTTATTTCTGTAATACTCGAAGAATTTTTGCGAGACTCGAGATCATCCCATCCATTAAATCTATCCATCGCGCTATCATCTTCCCAATCATCTTTATTCTATCCTTATGAGGGTCCCAGGCTACTGTGAGCACATCATGCTTTTTTTCTAATAATTATCCTCATGCCCATATGTGTCATCTTGCTTTACTACAAATACTGCATTATCCTCTACCAGAGTCCTTGTCTTAATTATTATCTCAGCATCTGCGCACATATTCAACACCAAATTCATCTCTTCTTTCAAGGTTTGGAGCAAAGACTCATAACATGTTATCCAATGCGCTATTGTTTCCTTAGTCCTTTCCGTCTATGCTGCAACATCCTTTGGTTCTGCAATCCTTACTATACCTTCATCCAACACCATATGAACCAGTGTGCAAAAATAATGCATATCATATAGGATCCTCTTAGCCACTTTCTCTTCAAAATTTCATCAACTATCTACTCTACCATGTCAAGTTCTATAAGCGCCTTCGCCTCAACTCTCTCTTTTTCCTCTGTCAGGAACTTAATCTCTACCTCTTTATCTTTCTTATCTTCCAATAATTCCCTAATAGTTTCCGCTTTATCTATATTTTGGCACACAACCCATGTAGATACATTTGTCAATGCATTACTTACTTGTTCATCTGACATCTGAGTCAACTTGACTATTACATGGTGGGAATGTGGGGCTCTTTTCATCCTTTGAGAAACACATGATTCTTCACACACATCAAAATAAGGATCATTCATGTGAGTTTGTATACTCCATGATAACTGCTTACAACTCATGTGGTTGCCATCTCGGGATCCATCAACTCCCATCTATAAATCTCTTCGGGATCCAAATTAATGTAGAACATAGCATGAATGATCTTCGTAAGATCATTGATATAACTAGTTGTAGGAGTTTAATAAATATCCTCATTCATCTCCTTCACTGAGCACTTACCTTTCAGAATATGCACTCCTGCATCGAGCACTGGTCCCTCACCGGTATGTGTATCAGTTTGTGCATCGGATGGTTCACCCTTATCCTCAACCTTTTTTGCATCATGTTTCAATGCTTTGCCTCGAGGTTCCTACACATCCACAATGTTAACAGGAATATTCTGCGTGTTTTAAATTTATTTTTCACTTTCACTATCCTTAGTGGGAAGGTACTTGAACCTTTTCTTTTCCAGTTCAACCTTGAAAGGAGATTTTCTAGGTAAACTCCTTAGCAATTGAGATGGCCCCGTGCCTGTGCCTTGTGTCCTTATTCTCCTCAATACTCTCCTTAAGTTTTGGTTCTTAGCACCCTCTTTCGAACCTATCTCCACAATACTTGTTTACACCCCTTCTTTTTCCCTTAGAGGAGTTGGCTCATGCATTCTCTTCTCTTTTACAAATGGCTTCTTTCTTCTGTCATGTTCCAATCCTCCATTGTCTTCCCTGAGTTCTTCCTCCTCCTCCTCGTCTTCATTATCATGGGGCAAATCAGACTCTTCATCCTGTAATGTGCCCACAATATGTTTCCCCTTGAGCAATTCAGGGAGCTTGAATTCATTTTCAATGTATTTCCCATTCTTTGACTTGGGCTTAAGGTAGATGTATACCTTAGCCAATCTAGCCTTCCCAATTTCCAAACTCATAGAATTGATATTGATATCATCTTATATTAACTTCTCAATGTAAGAAAACTTACCCTAGTAGAAATATGTCTTTTTGAGTGTATGATATTCATAGTCTAATTTATCTGCATTGAAAGCTAACCTATTTGCATTTGAAAACTTGTGTACAGATGCTTGGAAGTAGTACATGGTGAGGACATATGGATGTTTGCACCACGGAATCCACTGTCCATCCTTCATTCTAAACTTCCCTATGCAAAATGTTGGTAAATGGAAAATTGAACTTGTTTCTCCAATACTGAAGGAAGATCCTTGGGTATCCTCCACTCATATTCAAATGCAGCACGCAGGTACTCACAACAAAATCATGTCTTCTACTTGTAGGTTTTTCTCATGGATCCATCACATGTATAGTTTGCAAACCTATCTGCAAGGGATCTCTTTTCTTCAGGATATTGCCAATATTATATTTTGGCCCGTCGGGCACTCCAATATCCATAAACACAATGTATAAAAGGATAGCACCAAAACATATCTTGTCCCCTTGGTATGTCTATGCAACAATAGTCTCAGCAATGAAGTTAGACAAATTGTAGATCGCCCCTTCTATCATCTTCTTGGAAATATCTAACCACATTTTGTTCACTTATGACCAACACTCTTGATTGTTCTGCTTGGTGAGGAGGAGCACTGTTACTTGAATAACAGGGTATTTTTGTAACTTGAATATATCCATTTTGTACCCTCCCTTCACATAAGATATCACTTTTCTGGTTTCCTCTACGCCTTCATTATTAGTAAGATCACTACTTATCTCAACGTCTGAGATTCTTAACCCTATCAAACTCCCAATCATGGATGTGGTAAGTCTCATATGCCTCCCAGAAAAGTAAAAGTTTTCCTCATGGACCCAACTCATCAGCGACTAGTAAATCTTTTCTGGCTTTCCAAAATAGGGGAGCTCATAGAGCTGTAAAAATCCCACATTTGACAACAATTTCTCTCCTGGGTTGTTGTAAATAGACATGTTATTCTCTGTTTGCAGAGCTATTTTCACCACCAGAAGTTTTTCCAACTCATCCTTGTTATCCTTTTTCTGATGGTTGTAGTCACTTACTTTGCATCTTCTAACGTGTGACTCCCAATCATAGCCCATGAATACACCTTTTGGGTATTGCATCTCTGAAAATCAACTTTCGAGGGTATCTCTCACCTCTGCTTCTACTTCCTTTTTCTTCTTGCCCCTTGTATTCACTCCAGGTGCTCGCTTCAATGCCATAGTGATGATAAAAATATGTTCTTACACGAGGTTCGAGATTTGTAACAAAAACCTACGTGCCCTAACTTCAAACTTGAACCCTAACCTGTTTATTTTCTTCCCCCGCGCGTCTTTGCTTTGCTCAAATACTTTTTCCAATGGAGCGCAAACTGATCCAAAACACAAATATGTCTGGTTTAATCTCTATAACAACTCTCTCACACTTTTTCTACACCAATTGTTTGTCAACTTGCTCGAATATTTCACAATGCAAGGGTGAAAATGATAACACAATCCAACCTTTTATAACTTTTGCAAATTCCTCCGCATTTATTGCTATCCACCTACCACTTTACTCAATATTAAATGGTGTTTATTTCCTATTTCTGCACAGATTTTTCTACACCTCAATCATAACCTACTAGTGCACCCACTACTTCTCGGCCACAGATTCACTTACGTGCGTCTTCATGCACCGAAGTGCCTATCCAATGTGCCTCAAATCAAGTAGTTTTCACTGTTACATCCTAGCTCGTGTTACACTATACGTGCATTCATACATACATGGTTTTTATTCATGAGCAATTTTTTCTCTATCTGCACCCTTACTTCAAACACCTGCGCAATATTTCTCTATGCATACCCATCTTCTAGAAAAACGTCCAATATTTGCCCATTTATCCTGTATATACTCCACCCCACACTAAAAGTATGTGCAGTCCTCTACGCATGAATTCAATAGATAGTAATCAGTTTCTAGCACGCAAGCCCACTTATTACACAAAACACTGAACTAAATTGACAAAGCATAGCGACAAGGAAAGGAAACACATATAAATGGAATGCTTTAAAGGAAATCTAATCTAATGGAAATGTTGCCTTATTACAAACACCAAGAAGACTTATTTATAGTAGGGATTCATCCTTCTCCCATTAAACCTAGTGCCATCTAGCACCTGTAACTAGCAAGCACTTGAATCAAGTATAAGTCATAACATATGGTCCCAGCCAATGCACTTGGAACTTTCCAGGGTGGTGCAAAAAATTTGAATCATATATAAGAACCATTTGTCCAACTTCAATCTGCTTATTCTTAATGTGCCGATCGTGCCATGCCTTTTTCTTGGCCTTTTGTCTTCTAAATCCAATGTGTTATAGTGTGCCTCTCATCTAACTGCATCAGCTTATCAATGTACTCTTCAAGTGATTGTTCATCATCCATACCTACTGCACACGTAACAGCCAAGGAAGGTAACATAAATTCTACCGGTAAAATATCCTTTGTGCCAGACACCAACTGAAACATTATGGCATTATTCAACCTCTTGTAGGTTGTCCTGTATGCCCAAAGTACAACGGAGACTTTATCATCCCAATCCTTCCTTCCAACATCACAATTATTTGTCAATGCATGTCCCAATATCTTGTTGAAATCCTCAACAATTCCATTAGCATGTGGGTGATAGGGTGTTGTCTTGTGGTGTGCCACCATAAATTCTACCCATAGTATCTTGATGGTCTCATTAAGAAAATGAGTGCCCTTATCACTTGTCAGACTTGGTGGACATCCATACATGTTAATTATATTTATCCCACATAAACCTTGTTGTCATAGCTATCATGCAATCCTTTGTAGGTGTTGCTTCTTCCCACATTGTAAGAAAATTTGTATAGGTTATACTGTAGTGCGATCCAGTCCTGTGTGCGGGTGGGGAAATAAGACCCAAAAATTCAATTTCCCACTTTTCAAAAGGTTTTACATAAGAAATAGGCCTCAAAGGCATATCATCTCTATACCCAAGCTTTTTAAGTTGCTGAAAATGCTCACAGGCCTTACAATATTTTATACAATCCTTGTAAATCATTTCCCACCAAAGACCTACCAATAGAATATTACGCACGGTAGAATTTCCTACGTAATGTCCACCTGCAATCCCACCATGAGATTCCTCCATAATGGCAATACACTCATGCTCAAGTACACACAGCGCAAAACCTCATCTCGGACTAACTTGTATAAACCTCCACTAATTAACATATAAGGACGGTGCGTATAGCAAGTTGTTTCTTATCCAAAGCCTTCATCCCTTCAAGCACCACACCTGCATGCAAGAATACATAAATATCCTCTAAGTCAGAGGGCGTGTGATTTAATCTGAATAATTTTGCATCTGACATTTTATCTTCAATGCTTTGTGTGTTCTCACCTGAGTTAATCCTTGATAAATGATCTAGTCCTGAGTTACTCTTGTTTGGCTTTACCACTACTGTAAAGTCAAATTCTTGGAACAAGAGAATCCAACAATAGATGCGCCCCTAAAAAATGGGATTATTGACCAAATACTTAAGTGTCATGTGATCTGTATAAAATATGAACAAATTTTTCTAACAAATATTTCTACACTTGTGTAACGCATAAATCATTGACAATGCTTCACGCTCCATATTTGTATAATTCTATTTAGCTGGGGTCAATTTCTTATTTGCGAAGAAAATGGGATTATTAAGAATGCACTCTCCAGGCTGGTCTAATACGGTGTCAATGGCCATGTCAGAGACGTCTACATGCATATGGAATGGTTTGGTCCATGAAGGAAAGTGCGGAATAGGCATAGAAGTATGCCTTTCCTTCAATTTCTCAAACATGTGTTGTTGTGCCTCACCCCAATGGAAATTTCCCTTACTCTTCAAAAATTCCTCTAAGGGTGCGGAAATCTGAGCATAACCTTTGATAAACTTCATGTAATAACTTGTGTGCCCCAAGAATCCACGTACCTCACTCTGGTTAGTAGTTTCTTCCAAGCCCAAAATGACAACAAATTTAGCCGGATCTATCAATAAGCCTTATTTACATATGATATGTCCCAATAGAGTTCCAAAGGGTGTAGCAAAGACGCATTTCCTTATTTTTAGGGAGATGCTTATCTACCGACACCTCTCAAACATGTATTAAATTATCATAATGATCTTTTACTATCCCATAAATTGTTCAATCATCCAAGTAAACCTATAAAAACTTATGAATAAAGTCATGGAATGATTGCACCATAATGCGCAAAAAGACTGCAGACGCATTCTTCAATCTAAAAGGCATAACCATGTATGCAAAACTTCCCCACTCAGTGGTGAAAGTTATTTTTTCTTAATCTTATTTAGCAATATGCACCTAATGATATCCAAAAAATTAATCAATGAAGGAGTATATCTCGCTCCCTATAACGCCTTCAAAGATTTCCTTAGTGAATGGTGTGGGAAAGGGATTTATTACACATGTAACATTTAACTCCCTATAATCCACACAGATCCTTATCCTACCATCTTTCTTAATATTTATTACCATAGGACTAACTCACTCTGACTCATCAATGGGCTCAATGATTCCATACTTCAACATTTTATCAATCTCTTCCTTTACCTTGACGTGCAGATTAGGATTCATCCTTTAAGGCCTCTTCATAACCAGGAGCACACCTTCCTTCAGCTTGATCCTCATCTTGCCCAAAGAGCGATGTACTCCTTTCAACTCATGATAACCTCTAGAGAATAAGTCCCTAGAAGTCACACAACAACTCAATTATCTTTGCAAACTTTGAATCAAACCAATAATCACCAATGATGGCCTCTTTAGGTTCAACATATGTCCCAATATTGACCTTCTTTTTTTTCAAAAGTTCATGATACACACACACCTTCTCATCTACATTGTCTAAGACCCTGCACGTACCCACAGTATGATCAACATCCGAATTCTCCACTTCCCCTTCATTAATCATGTAAACCATTTTACCTTTTTCTTTTTATAACCAAGCATGCCCAAGCTACTCTTCATCTATATCTCATTCTTCAAAGTGCTTCTCTTGATTGGATTCATCTAGTGATTCCTAGATAAGCTCCTTAGCCTTTGCACTATCTCCCATATTCAAGCGCTTCATAATCTGTAATGCCTTCATTCAATAGAGGTTTAGTATAAAAATAGTCAAAGGTCTTAATCTTACCTATAACCAGTTCCCTATTGTTCTATTCAACTCTACATAAACATACCATGTGTACGCGCATCCACGCAAAGTGATGTAGAAATTATGCACCCACAGTGAAGGGGTAAGGCCTCCTACCCCTTTGTCCAGAGTCTCTCACACTTTTGAACATGGTGCAAATTATAATCCTTCCCATGAAATTCACATGTTTGGTAGGCGCATTACTCTGAAGAAATATAGTAGAGAAGGCGATTATCACTTCTCGCTACTCTAAAATACTATCTCTGTGTGCAATCCACCAACGTAATACTATCACGCATAAGGTATATAACAAGGATATTCCTTCTTTCCACTTGATATTTGAAAAGGGCTTCTATGGCGCATAAGGATTCCCTTCTCTGGTGTACCTTAGTACATGGTTACTACCTAAGTGCCCAACATAGTGCGACCTTCTTACGTGAGTCACTACACTTTGCATCTCACGCCCAACCATTTCATAAGTCCCATTCACCCAATTGTCACAAGAAAATGCTTGTTGTATCACTCATAGATTGTGCATCATCCCATTGAATAACTCCTTCCTTTGATTGATCAAGCACTTCAAGATATCTAATGGTGCGCACATAAATTTTGTTCAAATCTTCCTCACTTAAAGGTTCTACATAAGGTGCAGCTTTTCCATCTGTCAAAACAATGATCACACACTCCTCTTTGTTCTCAAAATTGATATAGATTTTATTGAAGCAAAAATCAGTATTATTCATGTAACACCAAGGGTGCCCAAGCAATGCTGGAAAACTATCAAATTTTGTAAGTGCCAAGACCTCAAAGTCTCCAGTAAACTTGGCCCCTTGTATACTAATAGTCATATCCTTCAATACTCTAATGGGCATGGCTTTAGTCATGTTTTCCATATACATCACATTTGGAGATGGTTGTAATGGTGGTCTCCCCATCTGATTCCACATGTCCAAAGTGAGTACATTCACTTATGCACCTGTATCAATCAAAATGTTACTCAACATCCATCCATCAACAACTACATTCAAAGTGATCTCTTTGTCATACTCAAGACTTTGAGGTGGTAAGTTTACATGCAATATATGTCTCTCACGCTCAACACCAACATATAGTATCTTCTCCCTTAACCACTCCCCTAACAAAGGAATGATGTTTTATTGGTGTAGCAACTTATAAACCTCCTTCAAGTCATCAACATTTTTTTGAGGAATCTCAATTGTTTTAGCTTGTTCCATCTTTCGCGATTGCTCTTTTAAGCATTGTATCTCACCTTGCAAGTTTCTAATAACCTCCATAATTTTTTGATATACTTCCTTCTGATGGGAAGGATCTGGATACTTTACATGTAATACCTCTTGTTTTGTAATAACATGTTTTTTCTTCGGAGTCTCACACACATGTAGTCACCAACACAGGTATCACCTCTAGATCATAGGCTAACTTCGGCATCCACTGATCCTCCACAGCATGTTGTACTCTAACCATTACTGCACCCTTACCCTTCTTGTGCTACTTTCTCATGTGTTCATACAAATCCAGGCACTACTCAAACTTGTGATTATTTCCGCACTATGAGAAAATAATGATCTAAGGGCATTCACTCCTATAATGATCAGGTGATCCGTAAGTGTAACACTTTCCTCGGGGGAATTCACCTCTTCCACTACCATGACCTTGGCCTATAAATCCTCCATGGTAACCCCTACCTCTACCACTTCCATCATATTACCCCTCATTATGATTATGATTATGATGCTCACCTTGCTCCTTGGAATTGTTTACAACATTAGTTTTTCATACATCAGTTTTAATGACATCATGAATATGATCAATCAATTTATAGTTCTCGGTATCATGAGTGATAGGTTTACAAATCTTACAATAACAAGACACATTCTTTCTAATCGCACACTGCAACAGGGGACACCTACTTGAATCATGATCGAAGTGACAGATATCACAATCTAGCAACATGGCGCGCACCTAATTTATGAGGGAAAATATCCTTAGTATTTCCTTCCACCTCACAATTCGTACACCAAATACCACTGCGAGTCTCATGGGCTGAATTGGCTGACAATTTTTCCAATTGTTTCACCATAGATGCAATCTGCGCTTCCAAAAAATGGGCTAGCACTAGTGTCTACACTTCCAACTGCCTCAGCATGTAGAGTTGCTTCCAAAGCTTCACATGGGTCTGTAAATGTCTTATGTGAGAGTGGCCTTCTGAAAGGTGTGATCAACCCACCAATGAACCATTGAGCATACTGACTAGGATGGATATCATAAGACAACTTGGACAATAGAGTCTTAAATTTTGCATCATACTCCCTTACACTCTCAGACATGCCCTGCTTAATGTTCTTCAGCACATTGATACTTTTATGTTCAAACTTAGGTATATGGAACTCAGATAATAAATCATCACGCAGTGCATTATATTCTACAAAATTTTGGTTCAAATCATACTTCTTGTACCAATTATACACACGCCCTTGCAAAGTAGTAACAAATTAACTTGCCTTACGCTCTAGAGTTGTAATTCCCTCAGCGCGATATAGTATTTCACACATTTTTACATTCTCAGTTTCATCTTCAATTCCTCTGTATTCTGGTAGATGAAGAGACATCTCATACTAAAATTTATGGGGTTGGTTCAGACCATGCCTACCAGATCCAGAACCTGTATCACCTCAAATATTCCCTCCACCTCTAGAACCACCAGATCCACTAGATCCCAAACCATTTAATCCTCCTCTTGTAGTGGGCACCAAACTAGAGGATGTACTACTTTGTGTTCCAACAATTGTACTAAATTAAACTCCCATGGTCTGCAAAGTTGTGCTACTCCCAAATGTGTTACCAACGGTCTACGCACCCACATTATGTGATGGATGATGTGCCAGAAGAATATGCCTCCAACTGGACCCCTAAGCAACAAATGGTATGACATCTACACCACCATAGATGAATATGCCTATGTGATTAAATGCTGTAATTTAAGGAATAATGAAATCTACTCGGTCGCTACCGAAAGTACTTGCACGAGCATGATTCTCAATAACTATCTCAGAAACTAGAACATACCAAGTGCAAGAGATAAGTCACCAAGTGGGATCAAATGTGCATTCCTGTAGACTCTTAGTAATTATTCCTCAGATACGCTCTCATCTTAGAATGGGATAGAGGATTTCTTCTATGCGTTATTTCCAAAAATGGGGGAGTTTCTAGATGCTTGTCTCCACATCTCTCCACTGTGAGCCCAAAAATCCTTCATGCAGTCATCTGCTCTCTACAACACCATTCACTTTTAAAATATCACACGTTTACTTTACCAATTCCCTATCCTGCAGACTTCATTAAAATCAAGTATTCCTTTCTTCTACTCTACCTTTATGCCACCAGCTCTTCCATCTTTCACCACACATGCCTACTCTTTCCCCCATACGTGTAGTGGGGTTTAGATAGCCATAGAACATTCTTCCAAATCTAGGGTTACAATCAAGATCTTAATCGCTAAAGGGATAGTGCACGTAAATAAGATCATCTCAGGTTCATGCAAGAACTAGGAGCTCAGTAAACTCTATGGACAAGAATAATTAAAAACATCGTACTTCAACATGTAACTATGCAAAACACCACTCCGACTAGTGATCTACAATGCGTTTCTAAGGTCAAATCATCATCTTGAAAGAGTTTGGTAATATTCCTGTTTTCCATACATATTTGTATTGTAAACCTCCAATTTGTCTTTGATGCATATGATACCAGCCACTCATATAGACTATATGGGAAAAAAACTAAAAAAAATCTCATAAAGCTCATGATACAAATGTCTGTTAAACCCATGCACGCGCATCAAATTCAGGTCTAGTGTTAAATCTGTAAGCTAAGTCTTCCTCTGAATTCTCTACCCAATTTTCAATACTAGCCAAACTCAAATGGTTAAGTCTTCATCATGAAACATCCTTGCAAATATCTTAAAAATAAGTCCCAAAAATGAAAACAAAATGTAGTATTTTATTTTACCAAACAACCCAAAGCGCATTGGAACATCACCCAAGCAAACCTGAGGTGCTCACCTGAAGTGTGCAAGGGTACCAGGTCCCTCTTTTTATGGATATATTTGTTGAGGAGTTAAACATGATAAACACATGTATATGTATATTCTATTTCCATAATAAAAATGCAAGGATAAAACCATAAACATAGATCTATATCTAAATCATAACCATATACAAGAATCGAGATTAAGATTATTACCATGTAAGAACCAGTCACAGATATGTATACAACCAATATCCAACCACACAAAATCCATTGTATTAATTACTGTAAAATAAAGAAGCTAAATACATACATCATAGTGTCACCATAGGTCATGCACGCCCATCCTAACCTTACAAATATTCATAGGTCTCTAAAAACCATGTAAATCAATACATATTTATAGGTAGTGGGGACTTTCCCTTCACTTCTCATGCATCCTTAGAATAGGCTACATGCTAAGAATAGTCATGCACCACTACATGATAAATACAAAAGCATGAAATCTTGCTAATAATAGACTATCTAATAATATCAACTGTAAATATAATCCTATTAATAGCTCAAAAAATATGCATGTTGTTTGATCTTCTACTTATCCAAAATACACTTTTCATCACTTCCAATTCGTCATGCTGATGCGTTCCCTAAACACAACGTTTATCTTTAGCCTCATTATGCAAAATGACTAAGTCTTGATATCATGCTTTCTCGGGTGCACCCTGTTTCACTATACTTTTTGTGTGTGCCTTTGCGCCCTATGTCCACACATCCTTAACTTATGTGCCTCCAATACTTAGGTTGTAATTCAACAGCCCAACAATAAGAGACTTCATTTTTGGGTTGCATTATTCACTACATAATGGGAGGCTATGCTAAATTTCATACCACACATTTTCATTAGGACAAATTAGTTGTATCCCACTATTCTTTGTGTGACTAGCACTAGGGAATCCTAGATCAAGGGACGCTATTTCAATCACAAACATGCTAGAACTACATGGAGTTGTAAATGTAGTGTAGTGCTCAGTGACAATCACATTGGGGTGACCACCAAGGTCATTCTGACTCAAGCATATGCATATTTTTATTCATCTAATGTGTGTTTGAGTATTGTGCAGGTAGCTAGGGTTTATTTTGTAGGTACAGGTGTGACCAAGTAGGAGTATAGAAAACTTGACACGACCTACAATGAGCAAGAAGTAACAAATAAATAACCATGACCAAATCTCTTTCTCAAACACCAATGCCCATATCGGACACTAGCGCCCAAGTGGCCCCGTCCCATTTGAGTAGCTCTTGTCTCTGAGATTGTCAACTCCCAGTTTTAGTAACAAACGTTACACAAGCCAGAATACACCCTTCCAAATCAGTTTGCATCCCAAAATCAGTTCATACCTATGGAGGAAAGCTAGTTCATTCTATAAACCCTTTGTATCACTCTTTCGTGTACTTATTTAGCTATATCATGTATATTATTGTTATTTTCTCTGATCGACAATATCCTTATCTTAGATTTAATTTTATGAAATCACTAATTAACTTCCAACATTAACTATTCATAATCATATTAATGTATTAAAACATATAAAAGTTGATAAATTATAGGTAACTTGTTCAAATACATAAGAGGAAAGAGAAACTTAGTTGTATAGGGTATACCATAGAGGATTTGAATGTGTGGGAGGATCAAACAAGGTGATCAGATACTATAAATTCTTCAGTGTAACTTTTGTAACTAAAAACTAAGTAGGTGCATGACTTTATAAATTTTGTATAGTCCAAAATTAATTTGTATGGTTATGATTGGGATATGTACGGTCTTGGAAACCTTTGATTGTTCAAATCTAATTTCTTGTTTGTTTCACTTGTCTGGAAATGGCCTTCATTGTATGTCTCTCTTATTCACAAGATTTTGGGATAATATGTAATCACCTGCACAACAAATTGAAAACCGATGAAACCTACAAAACCCTTCATCATAGCATTAGCAAACTAGAAGGAGAAAATGTGTGTGTGGTGAGGTTGGACTACCCTTGGTGGTCATAATACCACATTATAAATCAATCCAAGTGTCGTAATACATGTCACCATTATGGGATCAAAGCCTCATGTAGTTCTCATAGGTGTTTGTGTAAGTGTGAATAACTAACCAACCCCCTAGGGGTGACCTCATGTCTCTTGACATCAAGATATCAGGCTAATTGTATGGTATAGAATGTACCCAGTGTGGTAGTAGTGTTATGTGGTGTGCCTTAGCTACATGACCTAACCCTTTCTTTTTGAAACCATGGAACAATGCTTGGAGTTACATTTCTCATGCTAAGACATAGCTCTATGACATTTGCATGCTTGGAAATAGAGGAAGCTAGAATCATTTTCTTGGTTGAGTGCTTCAAACCTGTAGTAGGGACTATTCTAAATGATTTCCAAATGATTTGGGTATATCAAGTGACCCTTTGAGTTATTTTGGAATGATATTTATAATAAGATATTGTAAGAGTGTTACGGTGAGTTGTAAAATGATAATGACTTCCTTATATATCCTTTTGTAGGTGAAATATTCTAACAAAGCCAACCCTAAGAAGATGAAACAACCCAAAATATATATTCACATTGAATTTATAATTAGAGAGAAAATGGGGTCAGAAACATATGGGTAAACCAAGACCAGACCCCACATCCTACCCTTCTACATTGTTGAACAAAGCGGGAGGAAAAATAAACAGAAAGTTGTGTCATGAATAATAGAGGTTTAATACTACTTTTATAATATAATATTCTTAGAATTGATCAAAGAGTAGGGTCTAAAGATAAGAAAGATACAAAATACCTAGAGAGATGAGGTGATTGAATTTTACAAGTGAGAATTTATCTTAGCAAGGGAGCATGATCAAACTGGACATTTCACAAGGGAAAGCTACCAAATTTAAGTGTCTACAATTATAAGATGATGGTAAGGTGATGTCATACAAAGTCTATAAACGGATGATTGGGAGATATAAAGGATAGGGTATCTAAGGTATCATGTACTACACATCAAATTTATATCATAAGTACTATCACTAACCATACCACCCCGCTCCCGATGATACTCATGCAATATCACTTAAGGGAGGTTAATGCACCAATGGTGCTTGTGAAGAGAAAAATTCTATGAGATGAAAATAAAGGTTATACACATAACACCTGAGTATTTGGTTAGGGCATTCAATTATTCCAACTACATTCAAAACCACATCGTATCCCACAAAAAAGTAAGGAAATTGATTCCTGAGGAGGTTTGGTCCCATGTGAATCCTAATGTTTTTTTATTCCAAGTATTTGGTAGTGAGGATTATAAGTTTATTCTTGATTATAAGCACAATTCCATTGATAAAAAAATTTAATTTCCCGTTTTCATTTACTACTATGAGGATGTGAAATTTTATCAGTTATTTGACTGAGTCACTTAAGATGTTTTTTTAATGTCTAGGTGATTTAACAAATATTGAATTATGTTAAACCCTAAGATATTTCAAAGTCACATATGATAAATAAAACACTAAAATATAGATCTGAAACAAGTGATAAGCTAACGAAAATTGAAACCCTAAGTGCAATAGAGGGAATATAAGACTTAGTTGATTTTGTAATAAATCTTGAAGTGTGTCGAAATAGAAAACTAATGAAAAGGAGGAGGATATTGTCATAACCAAACACATAAAATCTTGTAACTACCGAACGAACCTGAACTAGGGTGCCTAGACTAGGTCAGGGGCACCGGGGTGCTGGAGACTGCTTCTAGATGCCCGTGGTTGTGAAAGACTTCATAAAATTATTTTTTTATATCGTAAGATGGTCACTAACCTTCATTGTTGATTGACGGTGTGTCATTTGTTGATTGTTGAGTTCTCCTGTAACCTATAAAGAGAGAGATAACCTGCAAAACCCCAAAACAAATCAAATCCTAAAAATAAAAGATGTAAATGGGGAATCATACTGACCCCAATGGTGACCTGATAGAGTGAACTTACAACTTAGCGTTGCACCCCCATTTCATACTCCATGTAGCTCTTATGCGTTTGTGTAGAAATCATGCCCTAGGAATCTCTTGTGCAAGATGCACTTGATAGCGAGAAATAGCTAGATGTATTAATGTAAATAGATGTGTGGATGGAAAAATGAACTTCCCCTCCTATGCGTGTATGCAGAAAATGTAGTCCCTTGAGTGAGTGTTATATGGATGCTTTGATGCTCTTAGAATGCCTTTGGATGCAACCTTAGGTGGCAATAATAGATCTTTAGAGCTTGGTCCTTTATTATGGTCACATAGCTTTGTATTTATATGATTCCTTTGGTTGAATTTTGTAATTAACAACTAAAAGGCCAACCCATAAGAAAATAAGATTCTTAAAAGATAAAAGAGACCCAAAAGAGGCGAGTAAGATACAAAGAGGTCAGGGGCACCGAGATGAGATGAGGGTGCCTGGGCACTAGTGTCCTAGCTGGGCATTGGTGCCTAGAGTCAATAAAGATCAGAATGGGTTGTCGGGTGTGTAAGACCAAAGAGGAAACCAAAAAGATAGAAAAGAGGCCAAAGATATATGTCAATTACAAGTTTTCTCGCTTAGGAATTATACGAATAGTAGTATGTGATTAGGACCTAGAAATGTACCTAAGTGTGATTTTGTGTTTACATTTGCCCTTATTTTATATTTTTGAGTGAATACTCAACAACATAAAGTAGATAAGAGATGCATACAAGATAACCATGTAGATCAATGTTGAAAGCATGCCAAAGAGACCAGAAAAAGCATGGAGTGATAAAAATGAAGTGTGGAAGCTAAGAAAGAGGTAGTGACCCTCGGGGTGAATTGTATGTGTTGTGTTGTACTGTGTTTGTACCCATTGTCATTTTCATGATTTGCTAATATGGGGCTGCTTCTTGTTGCATAATAAAGAAGGACCTGTAAAATAAGAGTGAAAGAGTAGTCATATTCATGTGTTATGAAAACTCTGTAAAAAAATATGTAGAAGTATGTAAAAATGCAAAAAAGAAGTAAAAGGAAAGTTTGCACCTGATCTGTGATGAATAAAAAGGATAGAAATTTTCCTGAGAATGTTGTAGAAGGATTTTTTTGGGTGATCTCACACCAAGAATGAGTGTGTTGGGCAATCTCATGCCAAGTGTGATTTTTTTGGGTGATCTCACGTCATGGGAAAAGAGTGTTGGGGAGAAAGGCCTAGTGTTATTCTCCATTCATTACTACTTCTCGATAATTATACACCACTGTAGATGGTGTGATCTTGATTTATTTGTGTTTGATCCATTTCATCCAAGTAGAAAAAAGAAGCTAGAATGCATTCTAATTATTGGAGGACTATTCCTATGCTATGGAAATTGTTTTATAAACTGTTGAAAATTGTGCCAATATGATAAAGTAACTGTAATTATCCCCTATCATAGGCACCTAGGAAAGGTCAGGATCACCCAGGCACTCATGTCTATGTCTGGGCACTGGTGCCTATGTTGAAATGAGGACCTAAGTTAGAATCTAGACCATTCTGTGACTGTAAAAAAAAATTATTCATGTACTGAAGCTGTGAGCTACTGTGTGGGGTGACTGATTCAACCAATGTATGCCCCTTGTTTGGGGTGTATGTGACATTGCTAGGAGGATGAAACCCAAATGAGATGTTTAGAAAATGATTTGAAACTCATGCCCTGCAGGAGGGAGGGAATGTGCATGGTGGAAACCAAGGCCCGTGCAGACAAATTAGCTAGAAACATATGTTAGTGAAATCCAAACAAATACGCATAGAGAAGACAATGTAGACTATGAAAAGTAGATTTCAACCATGGGACATCGCTCACAATGTCACAAGATAATTAGGGCCGAAATAGCCAAAATAATACAAGCAATGAAATAGAAATACATAAGGTATAGCCCACAAAAAATGGCATATAATAGAAGATAAGAGCAAGAAAAGTATCAGATAACCATGGTGGAAAATAGTTCATGTAAAGAAAATGTTAGACATGAAGCACCCATTAACATGTTAGGAAGATAAAAAGTATGCCAATATGTGTATGTTTCAATATAGAGTAGTGTGCTAGTAATAATATGAAGTAGTACAAAATGAAACAATATCACCTGTAGTGTGTTATGTGTAAATATCTATAGAAAGCATCATTGTTATGTGTAAATATCTATAGAAAGTTTACATCCACAACTAGAGAACAATTGAATGTGCATGTGTATATATAAAATATATTAACATACAGGATATTTGTCTATCATAGTAAGAAAAGTGTAACATGTGAGTATAAGAAAACAAGAATAAGTGCAACCAAGATATGCAGCATGTTGTGAATGATGAGATGGAATGCAATGTGAATTTGATAGGATTTGCATGCCCCCCGAGTGGATGTGGATGAGAATGAGATGAGTTTAATTTATAAAATACCCCTCAACATTCAAGAATGAACCATAGAACAAGAGTACGTCATTGGGAAATGGTTTGAACATGTTCGCTAGAAAGATTGATCGATAGATCACAAAACATGAAGAGTGAATGTGGTGAGGTTCATTTCAAATTTATACCCTCAGCAATATATTATGAACTGTGGAACTAGAGTGCATCATAGGGTAGTGTGTTTGATGCAAGCATCTAGGACTCACACACACTCAACAAGATTGGTTAAATAACTACCTCAGTTCAACCTATATCTTACAAAAAATGTATTCCTCTCTCAAGACTAAAAGACACCATAGTCACCCTTAACTACTTTCTGAGCTCAAATTTCTTCATGTAATTCTTCAAGCTTGTTTGTTATCCCTCATCTAACCTATCTTAGTCATTCAGGCCCTTAGAAACTCAAGAATTGATTGATTTTCTCACTTTTGCCAAAAATTACCTAATTGGGCTTCTTGAGAACATTGTCAATGGAATGTTAGGAGATATAGCGTTCCACATGGTCTCTGAGAAATAATTCAGAAGTTTTTAGCACCCTTTTTCAAGTTTTAGGTGTGGGAACAATTGTTTGAGTTAACTCTTAAACCAACTAGGACTTCCTTTATAGCTCACCTCTTCAAGCCTAGCTTTTCCTTACCAGCCTATCCCAATGCAAATCTCAATACAACTTTTACTTGAAAGATTGTTTCTACCATCCAAATATTAATTCAAATACCCGTTAGGTCCAAGACTCTATGTGAAAAAATTCAGGGCTCACTCCTTTGCATGACATAGCTCAAAATTACTAAAACACGGTTGCAACTAGGCCTCTGATGCATGCTATAGGATTTTTGAGGGACTATCATTAAAATCTCTCCACTGCCACACTGCATTCAAAAATTCCTTTGGAATCTTGATTAGGAAATGGGAAGCATGGTTTCTACCAGTTTTCATCTCTTAGATCCAAGATTTAAGCCTTCAAACAATTGATCTTCTACAAACCCTAGTAGGATTGTCTCAGTGAGCCCGGAAGGGTTTTTCCTTATTTAAATTTGTTACACTTAACTTCGAGAGCTAGAATCACTTAAAATGGGAGGATGGGAACATATAGAAACTTAATATCTTACCAGTGAGCATATTTCATTTCCAAATTGATGATTCTTTTTTGATCTTAGAACTTTCCTGCTCCCTTCTAAGCAGAGTAATGAAGACTGTCACAGGTTTTAAACAAGACAATGGTTCTTCTCCTCCTTATTCTTCTTTGCACCTTAATTCACAACTCACCAACTAATTCTTGACTGCATACCTCACAATTTCTAGAGTGTGTCTTCACAATGCTAATGTATTAGCCTATCATGCAAAATAAATGGTTATAAACAAGAACAAATGGCATTTACTATCAACAACTATAGTAGGATCACCCTCCCTAATTTATTCCTCCTCTTCCTTAATGGATTACAAGATCAAACAATTTCTCATATTCATGTACAGTGCATTAGCCTCCACAAGGTTGTTTACAAACAGTTACCAATTCATTCCTTGGAGCTCTAATTCGAATTATTTGATTGATGAATGAGTTCCAAAGCAGTTACAAGATGGATATATACATCCCTTGGCTTGAGTGCCTTCATAATTGACTTCAAGAACCAAGAAGTTAAAAACAAAACAAGGGAGTTACATTCAAGAAGTGCACAATGGTAACATGGAGTAACACAAACCCCATAGAGCATCATGAGGGCTCCAAGACCAAAAATATGGCCTATAGACATTAAACCAAACTTGAAAAATTGCCTCAACACCTCTATTCCTACTAGAAAGCCAAAATTGGCTCTAGAATTTCAAATTTTCAAATTAGGAAAAAAAAATGGAGGGAAACCTCCTTATTCATATTTTGAACCTCTAAAGCCTAAAAGGACATCAAGAATGATTCATAGACATCTCTAAAGACCTATACAAACCAAAATTTGATTACTACATGCTTAAACTAACCCTGGTAATGATGCCCCTGCATCGTACTACCAAGGGGAAAAAGAAACTTCCATGAAGTTGTGCTTGCAAACTGGTTCTTGCCCTTTCTTTCTCTATTTCCAATTTAGCATGATATTCTATGAATGTTCTTGGACTACATGTATTACTTCAGGTGTGCCTTGAAGTTGTATAAAATTCTTGGCAAGTTACTTCTTCTTTGAATGAGTCACCATCACACCTTAACTTCCATAGGACTGTGCACTGCCCTTTCCAATAGTTGGTTGGGTTTAAACATATTATTCATGCCCTTATGGAAGTTATGTTGTTTCTCCTTGACTGTGACACAAGCTATGACTTGTACCTTTATCCCTTGTTGATTCAATTCACTCTCAAGATTGAGAAAGTTTTTGTGTTTGTGTGATATATCCATCTCCATATGATTGTTTCATCCTTTATTTCTCCACACATGCATTAACAAAACTTAAACATGGGTTAGATTTCAAATTCTAAGTTTCTTCCTCATGTTTGACTTCCATCTCTTCCTCCTTATTCTTATCTTCTCCTTGATCTTGTAACCTCTTGTTTCCTTGGATTGTTTTGTCACTTTTCCTATGACTAAGTTTCTCCATTGCAGGGTTTGATTTTACCTCATATGTTGAGTTATATTATTTCTTGTTTGTCTCTATTAGTTCAACATTCCCTTTGTGTTCATCATGACCTGTAGATCGATTCTCATCTTTCATAATCACTTTCTTTTGCAAGTAATTTTGGTATCCATCTCCACATCTTGTTGACTATGTTACCTTTGTTCTCATTCGCCTCACCTTATTGTCTCTATTGAAAGAATGTCTTTAAAACCCATGAACATCACTCTTGACTGTTGTTTAGGCCATGCACATATATCCTTTAATGGATTTAAAGTATGCTTAACTCCATATTTCACAAATCTATAGGTATTTTTCCACCCATCATGGATGGCTCTCCTATAAAATTAACATGGTCTTCCCAATATAAGATGACATGAATCCATGGCCAATATGTCACACAAAACTTGATCATGATATCTACCCACTGGAAATTCAACTAGACATTGTTGATTCACTAACACTTGATGTTCTTTGTACCCAAAAGACTCTATATGGATTAGGATGCTTTAATTTCTTTAAATTCAGTTTTTCTACCATTTCAGTGGAGACTAAGTTATCAGTACTACCATTATCAATAATGAGTTTGCAGCACTTACCTCTTACCTTGCATATTGTTCTAAACAACGTTCTCCTCTACAATGGTTCCTCTTATTTTCTTACATTCACCAAATATCTTCCCATCATTAAAGATTCTCCAGTTTTAGGATCCTCCACCAAGGATGGTGATGTTACACTCTCCTCTTCATGTACATGTCCTATTTGGTTTCTTGCTTCATTAATGTTGTTGTTGCTTGCTTGAGGATATTCGGGACATTCAAATGTTCTATGTCCAACAAATTTATTGCACCTAAAGAATTTGTCAATGAATTTACCTCTGCCTATGTATGAGTATCCACCTCTTGGGTATCCACATCTTGAATAATTTTGTGTTTGTGAACTATTCCCTTCTTCCTCATTTTTTATTGTTGTTGTCCTCTTGTTGACTGTTGACCTCTTCCTCTTACTCCTCTATCTCTACCTCTCAAATATTGAGTTTATTTTCTTGATAGTTTCTCTTATGCCCTTACGGCTACCTGATATGCTTCCTCTACTAATCTCAAATGAAATAAGATGATTTCATCTTGTATATTCAACCTCAATCCATTCACATACCTGGTTACTTCTTCAGCGTCATCATGTATATGACTAGACCTCATAGCTAGTTTTTAGAATTCATCAGTATAATCAACTACGCTTAGTTCTCTCTGTCTCAAATTTTGCAAGTTCTTGAATAAAATAGTTTGATAGTCTGCAGGAATGAACTTACCTTTCAATTTTTCCACCATATTTTCCCATTTCCTTATCTTTTCCTTATTTCTACTTAATATTTCTTGTTGCAAAAAGTACCACCATACTGCAGCATGTCCTATAAGCTTGATGAATGCAAATTTCACTTTCTTGTTCTCTACAATGCTCTCAAAATTAAACTATTTGTCCAGCGTGGCTATCCAATCTATTTTTCTTATAGATGTAGACTACCTCCATATTCTGGCACTTTCATCTTTGGTTTTTTACTTGCTCCCACAACTTCTTTTAGTATTCTAATCTTTGGTCCTTCTTCTTGTTCTTCTTCTATTGATGCCACTTCTCTTTCTCTCTCATCATCACTGTCATCCTCCAATGCTTTTCCTCTTCTCTGGGAGACCTCTAGTGCTCCTAACTTGTCTTGAATGTTTCTTAACACAACATCTAACTCAGCACCCCTAATTTTCTCTCTATTTCCACCTCCACCCACTCTTCTTGGTGGTATTTTGTCAGTTCTTCACTTCTTTCTCAAGTTATTTCTTATTCACTGCTTCTTTCTCTCTCTTCATGTCACTTTCTTATCAATTTATTATCCTTATCTACATTGATACCAATATGATGTAGAGAATATAGGACTCACATACACTCAACAATATTGGTTAAAATAACTACATCAGTTCAACCTAGATCTTGTAACAAATGTAATCCTCTCTCGAGATTGAAAGACACCATAATCGTCCTTAACTACTTTATGAGATAAAAATGCTTCATGCAATGCTTCAAGCATGTTTTTTATCCCTCATCCAACCTATCGTAGTCATTCAAGCCCTTGGAAACTCAATAATTGATTAACTTGCTCACTTTTGCCAAAAATTACCTAATTGGGCTTCTTGAGAACACTGCAAATGGAATGTTAGGAGATAGAGTATTCGATAGGGTCTCTGAGAAGAGTGTTAGAATTTTTTAGCACACTTTTGGAATTTTGAGGTGTGGGCAAATTTTTTTGAGTTAACTCTTAAACCAACTAGGACTTCCTTTATAGCTCCCGTCTTCAAGCCTAGATTTTCCTTGCCATCATGTCCCAACACAAATCTTAGTAAAAATTTTACTTGAATTTTTTTTCTACCATCAAAATAGTAATTCAAATACCCATTAGTCCCAAGAATCTATGTGCAAAATTTCAAGGCTCAATCCTTTGCATGACATAGCTCAAAATTACTAAAACAAGGTTGCAATCAGGTCATTGATGCATGCTATAGGATTTTTGAGGGACTGTCATTAAAATATCTCCACTTCCACACTGAATTCAAAAAATTCCTTTGCAATCTTGATTTGGAAATGGGAAGGATGGTTTATATCAATTGTTAGCTCTTAGATCCAAGATTTAAGCCTTCAAACAGTTGATCTTCTACAAACCCTAATAGGGTTGTCTCGGTGAGCCCAAGTAGGGTTTCTCCTTCTTTAAATTTATTACACTTAACCTCAAAAGCTAGAATAACTTCAAATGGGAGGATGGGAACATTTAGAAACTTAATATCTTACCCGTGATTTTTTTCCCTTTCCAAGTTGATGATCTTTTCTTGATCTTATAACTTTCATGTTCCCTTCTAAGCAGAGTAATGAAGATTGTTACGGGTTTTTGAAAAAGACAATGGTTCTTCTCTTGGTTGTGAGTCTCTGAGGTCCTTCATGAACTAATTCACACTCTCTATGATTCCCTACACCTTAATTCAAAACTCAACAATCAATTCTTGATTATATACCTTACAATTTCTAGATTGAGCCTTCACAATGCTAATGTAACAACCTATCATGCAAAATAAACGGTTATAAACAAGAAAAAATGGCATTGACTATCAAAAACTATAGTGGGAGAACCCTCCCCAACATATTCCTCCTCTTCATTAATGGATTACAAGATCAAACAACTTCTCAGATTCATGTATAGTTCATTAGCCTCCATAAGGTTGTTTGAAAACATTTATTAATTTATTCCTTGGAACTCCAATTTGAATTCTTTGATTGATTGATGTGATGGAAAGTAGTTACAAGATGGATATATACATCCCTTGGCTCGAGTGCCTTTATAATTGACTTCAAGAACCAAGAATTTAAAAACAAGACAAGGGAGTTACATTTAAGAAGTGCACAATGGTAACTTGGAGTTACACAAACCCCATAGAGCATCACGAGGGCTCAAATACAAAAATATGGACTATAGATACTAAACCAAACTTGAAAAAGTACCTCTACTCCTACTAGAAATCCAAAATTGCCTCTAGAATTTCAAATTTTCAAATTAGGCAAAAAAATGGAGGGAAACCTCCTAATTCAAATTTTGAACCTCTAAAGCCTAAAAGGACATCAAGAATGACTCATGGACATCTCTAAGGACATATACAACCCAAAATTTGATTACTACATGCTTATACTAACCCTATTAATGATGCACCTACATCAATTTTGCATGAGAATGTGATGCTAGAAAGATGTGTCATGAATGCGCAGAGTGTAAAATGTGTCATGTGTATGAGGTGAGGTTCGTGGATGTAGTATACCCTCAAAAATCAAGTGTGAACCTTATCATGAGAGTGTTTCATAGGGTAGTGATGATACAATGTGTATCAAGTTGTGTAATATGCATGAGAAAGACGAGATGCGAAGAATGGAGCGTAATAGTAGAAATGTAAGACACCTGAGAATGCTAAGAGGAGGGGAAATAAATATGATGTCCCAAGTGTATGATGATGAGAAGGATCAAGTAATTGTTAGAAAATTAGTATTCACATTGGGTAACTATTATTTTCTGTTAACGTGAGTAAATATGGTAATATAGTTAGTGGAATTGTTATATTGTTGTATATAACAATAATATTTTGTGTATAAGTTTGTTAATAACCTACGAGATATTATAGGATATTTGATAGTTAGTGATATTCCTAGATTATAGGAAATCCATTTTCCTATAATTATGTACGTCATCCATAATGAATTAATTAAAAGGTTTATGTGATTTTAGTGTGTGATTCCTGTGTAAAACTTATCCAAATTTTAGATTTGGTCTCAGATCAAATGGAATCTTGAAGATTGTGAGGGGCAATATTATTACTATTTGCCCCTGTGAGTGGATTTTTTGATATATGTGAAGTTTTTTTTTCATATTTCCTTGTTACATTATTTGTTTCCAATCTTTTAGGTGGACATTTAAAACTAATATTGTGTAGTGTGTGAGGTTGTGACATTCTTCTGTGAGCATAGCAAAGGATTCGAGTGATTTTCCTACAACCTTCTATACATCAGATTTGGCTCGTGTCCTACTGCATCCATTTGTTTTCTCCATCAACGTTAGTGTTGTTCATCTTGAAAGTGCATCTTTGTTGGAGTTTAGCAATCCATCTTTGGTGGACTTGTTTATTCCAGTATTTTAAGTTCTAAGGAGTACCTAAACACAATGTGTGTTGTATTCAAACCTATATGCATTTCTATTTCCATCAGGGTCTACCCATGTGCATGTCATGCATTTGATTCTTTGTAATCGATCCAATTGTCACATGCACACCTACCTGCATTGACATGTACCTAATAGTATATCATCACTTATTGTGAGCTATTGAATCATCTCAATGCCTTTGTGCAATCATTGTTATTTAGTCAAGTGTATACCATGTTCTCATGTAGTTGATCATTTTGATATTCTCCCAAGCACATGCAAAATCATCCATCTTTTACATGTTATTCTTGGTTATAATGTATATCCAAGGTGGAGGCAGATTCAAGCAATTATTCAATTGTCAAAAATTTTGGAAACTAAGACATCAACAATTGTTTACACTATCAAAGGAAGCCAGTCATGGGGAACATATTTTACATCGATGATTCAAATCTTGTTGAAGTACTGGATGATATATATCAACAGTTGTGGGCATAAATATATATATATATATATATATATATATCGACAATAGTCTTGAATTTTGGAAGAACAAAATAAGGTGAATGCATATGCCATTGGAGAAAATTACAATTCCTTAGCTTGCAAACATCAAAACTACTGCATTGAGTAAGTCCTCTATTTTTAGTATATGTATTTATTGTGTGTAGTATTGGAGTCCTTTTAGTTTGAGGCTCATTATACTTGAATGTCCAAGAATGTATTTAGATTTGCAATTAATTTTATTACAAATCTACTTGATAAAGAAAGTAAGTGTCAAGTCATTTTTATAGTTGTCAAAATTATATTTGTGTCTTTAGTCTTAATCATCATTTTTTTCAAAAGAGTATTTGTGTCAAAATTCATCAATAGTCATTTTAAGATTCCAAAAATTCAAAAGTGTACAAAGTCTTCAAATATTTTGTCTTTTCAATAATACTATTGTGTCACCAATCCAATTAAAAGAGTCAAATATTGTTAAAAAAATTTGCCTTACGGACGCATTTTTGGTGTTACTCAACGTCCGGAAAATAATGTGTTTCACATTTTTCAAGGGAGACAAAATAAACCCAATGTGGAAACCATTCAGCGTCTAATTCAAATCCAGCTGAGATAGCAGCATGTTGATGGAGGATGGAGGCATCGAAGGCGGGAGGACAACCATCGACCTCTCATCAGTCACCTACAACGAGGCCGCTTCATTGATTTGGTGGCACGTGTTTACTTTTGATTTAAAGTGATGTGCCTTATTTTAGCATGCAATTTGTTTGATGTCAGCATTCCAGTTTGGTGTGGATTTTTGCGTGGTGCGAAAAAAAGAACAAGTGTGGTATGTTCATGTTCACTTGTGTATGTGAGTATTCTTACATAATTCCCCAATGTAATAACATAGTGAAGAATAGATAGAACAGTGAAATGCAGCATCATGAGTCTTGAAGAGGTTGAATAGTTAGATATGTTCCTATTCATACCTAGGTTTGTGGTTAGCCTTTGGAAAACCATTTAAGGTTGTTCAGATGTGTTCCTGCTTGAGTTCCCACACTGCTAGGTCAGATGTGTTCCCTAGAGTGACTGGTTGAGAAGAAAATGATTCCTGAGTGTTTTCCCATCCTCGTCATTGATATGTGTTCCTGATAGTGCATGGTTGATAAGAATTTGATGTGTTCCTTCTTCTACCTTTAGTTCGAGTGTGTGCCAAGATCATGAGCACACAAAGGCAACAAGCTGCAAAGGAAGTGTGAATGTTTTTCGACCATGTAAACACTAAGGGGGGGAATGTTAGGAAATTAGTATTTAAATTGGGTAAATATTATTTGTTGTTGTCGTGAGTAAATACGGTAATATAGTTAGTAGAATTGTTATATTGTTGTATATAACAATAATATTTTTTCTATAAGTTTGTTAATAACCTATTAAGATATTATAGGAGATTTGATAGTTAGTGATATTCTTAGTTTATAGGAAATCCATTTTCCTATAAGTATATACGTTGTCCATGATGAATTAATTTTAAAAATTATGTGAGTTTATTGTGTGATTCTTGTGTAAAACTGATCCAAATTTTAGATTTCGTATAAGGGCTCATCATTGTCATGATTGAAGGCAAATGAAGATGCGTCAGAGACCTAATAAGCATTAGTATGAGGTTGAGAATGTAAGGAGACATTGCGGCGTAAATTGTACATGCCCATTGTGTATTCTTCATACGTGAAAGGTGGTAATGGACATCCATGTGCATACTAGTGAGTGATATTTGTGTATAGTTGTAATATCCCCTTCCCAATTAAAGACCTTTGGCCTATTTTGTCAACCCGACAGCCAAAGGGTTATCATAAGGGTGGCTTACGTTACAATAAATTATTGTAAAGTGCCAAAAGAAAAGAAAAAATAATAAAGCACTTATATTAATTTATTTAACTTAATTATATAAATGTTGAAAAAGCACTTATAAAATTTGTAATACATATAGGAAGGTGCTACTAGCCTTGAGGGAAATTATTAGTGGTCCAAATACATTTTGTATACTCCCTAGGGAGAATGGCGAATCACATTGAGGAGGGATCATGGGAACTTTAAAAAAAATAAAAGCATTGTATTTTTGTATCCTCCCTATGGAAAAATGCGACTTGTCCTAGGAAGGAAAATGAAGGGTAGAAATTGCATAGAGAAAATCATTGCATGTTGATTGGACATTTTGGAGGTTGTTTTGGGTTTCTTCTTCCTTTATAAGGAGAAGTTGACTTGAGGGAAAGGCATGTTATCATCATTTTTATAATTTCTTATTTGCATTTAAAGCCTTAAGCTTTTGCAAAATATTCTAAGGACAAAAACCCTTAGGATTTAACTCTAGAGGACAAAAACCCTCTTAGAGCTTTGGAGGAATTTCTACGCAAGATTTTCCATTGAGTCTTCACATATTTTTACTATTTGCAGCATTTTTGTTTTGAAGAAAAAAATTATAGCAGCTATATGTTCATTGTGCAAGATGGAGCGACCAATCTCTTGGCTATTTTGAGCTATTTAGGAAACATTCGAGGTCTGAAAATTGTTGCTATCCATTGTACTGAATTCTAGGAGTCAAAGTAAGTTATTTTCAGAATTTTGGAAGGTTATAAAGTGTTATTTTCAGCCTCCTAGGTCTACATATTTTTGCATTATTTTCTAGTCCATTATTGTTCTAAAATTCATATTTTATTCCTATTTGGGCTGTTAAAAATATGGAAATCAGTTTGGATTAAGTGGGTATGAATTTAATCGTTGATTTGTGTGAGTTTTTAATTCTACCCTAGTCACACTTCTCATTAAAAATTTAGATTGGCCTTGTTAATGATTTCTATATCTTCTACAAAGTTGTTTTGGTGAGTTGGATTTTCCTAATATCCAACTTAGTCAAAAAATGTCTAAAAGGGGACATTACAGTGGTATCAGAGTTTGAAATCCTCCTAGCTTGTGTGAGGGAAAAAAATCATATCTGTATGCAAAGATGAAGTGGACCCAAGTCCTTTTCTTTGATGGAACAGAGAGATCTCTGCTAGGTGTTATTTGGAAAAATTTAAAACATTTTTCTGTTGTAATCCTTTGTGTCAAGAGGATGCCCTCGATCTCATATATATATATATATATATATATATATATATATATATATATATATATATATATATATATAATGCCACATGATAGGCCATAGAATTTGTCTCTAGTACAACATTAAATGACTTATACCAAATTGATCCAATACATATCTCCTATAACCAAACCACTGCAATAGAGTGGAAGACTGAAAAGGATATGGTATATGACTTAAAGGATTAGTCTTTAGATCCCAAAAGGCTTTGAAAGAAATATAAGTTGGAGCTTCCAATTTCTTCATTTAGGCTCAATATTGGAGTGGGGATTGTGTTTATTAACATATTGTATGGTGTATAGATAGATGATCATGTGCAACAATCTTGAGTCCCTCTCTTGGGAATGATAATTAAGTGAAAAAATCCAAACTTTGGTGAGCTACTAGAGTACAATATGTAGGTTCATGGCAAAACGTATTCCAAGGGTAGAGATTTTACACATTGTCATATGTGTTGGATGCCTTTATTCATTTATGACATTTAAGGCCCAAATACTTAATTGGTCTTCTCCTTCTGGACTCCCCATTTATGTGGTGTTTTCAAAACTTTACAAGCATAATTATCATAATTGTATCAAGGATATTTGTGAAGAGTTCCACCCAATTGTGTATTAGGAAATCTATGGTGTGTGTGTGTGTGTGTGTGTGTGTGTGTGTGTGTGTGTGTGTGTGTGTGTGTGTGTGTGTGTGTGTGTGTGTGTGTGTGTGTGTGTGTGTGTGTGTGTGTGTGTGTGTACATGAATACATGAATGGAGTAACACATAAATGGTGGCATCAATTGTAGAAGAACCCAAGGGATTGAATCCATTGATTCACTTGCAGGTTTCTTACAAAAATTTCTAAAGAGATTTGATGTGTAGGTTGAACAAGGAAACAAAATCATGGAGTCTACCAAATCAGATCTACACTTAGAAATAAATCAACCCATTGTGTATTCCAACATGCAAGAAGAAGAAGCTTCAAAAAGTATGATTTCCATTGAGCGAGATAATGGTGTTAGTGAAACTTTGATTGATAGAGAAATTGATAATAGACATGAGAAGACATTCATATATGCAAACAAGGAGGATATACTAGAAACTCTTAAAAGTGTGAGGAATGGAATAGCAAAGCTAGAGATGCTAGGATAATAGTTGCTCAAGCGAGACAACACCTACAAAAGTTCAAGGAAAAAACTTCTTCTATTAGTGGGCAACAAGGTGTGAGGAATGATATTCCTCAAGATATGGCAGCCAAGAGCACAGAAATATATTTCCAACGAGGGAAAAATGCTCAAATTGAAGAATGTGTGGAAGAAGGTATGCCATGTCATTTATCGCACTGGCTGATTCACAACAATATTCAGCGCATTCCCAACAAGAATGAAAGGGAATTGGTGCTGCAAACTCAGGCCTTTGTGAAGTCCAAGATTGACATGGATGTTGGTGATATGCCAAGGTATGAAGAACATAATAATGCATCTTGTTTATTGCTACCTAGTCCAATTTATTTCCATCATGATATGCATGATATGGTAGAAGATGAAGTCTTCTATATGGAGTTTGTTGAACCATTATTCGAAGTATATATATATATATATGAGCATCTTGTGGATGATATATGGTGGCAAGTTTTAGCCCACTTGGCAAGTACATGTGCCATGCTGGCGGATCACTTTAGCATATTTTGTCTCTTGTGCATGGCACTTGGACAAAACAAATTTGGAATTGCTTGATGGTAAGAAATTTTGGAAAGGAAGGACTGTAATATCCCCTTCCAAATTGAAGATCTTTGGCCTATTTTGTCAACCCAACGGCCAAAGGGTGATCACAAGGGTGGCTTAAGTTACAATAAATTATTATAAAGTGTCAAAAGAAAAGAAAAAATAATAAAGCACTTATATTAATTTATTTAACTTAATTATATACATGTAGAAAAAGCACTTATAAAATTTGTAATCCATATAGGAAGGTACTAATAGCCTTGGGAGCAATTATTAGTGGTCCAAATACATTTTGTATTCTCCCTAGGGAGAATGGCGACTTGCATTGAAGAGGGATCATGAGAACTTAGAAAATATAAAAAGCATTGTATTTTTGTATCCTCCATATGGAAAAATGTGACTTGTCCTAGGGAAGAAAATGGAGGGTAGAAATTGCATATAGAAAATCATTGCATGTTGATTGGACATTTTGGAGGTTGGTTTGGGTCTCTTCTTCCTTTATAAGGAGAAGTCAACTTGAGGGGAAGGCATGTTATGATCATTTTTATAATTTATGATTTGCATTTGAAGCCTTGAACTTTTGCAAAAATATTATGAGCACGAAAATCCTTGGGAATCGACTCTAGAGGACGAAAACCCTGTTAGATCTTTGGAGGAATTTCTACACAGGATTTTCCATTGAGTCTTCACATATTTTTACTATTTCCAGCAGTGTTGTTTTGAAGAATAAAATTCTTGCAGTTGTATGTTCATTGTGCAAGATGGAGTGACCCATCTCTTGGCTATTTTGAGCTATTTTGGAGACATTCTAGGTCTAAAAATTGTTGTTATCCATTGTACTGAATTTTGGGAATCAAAGTAAGTTATTTTCAAAAAAATAGAAGGTTATAAAGTGTTATTTTCAGCCTCCCAGACTTGCAAATTTATGTATTTTTTTCCAGTCCATTATTGTTCTAAAAATCAAATTGTTTTCATGTTTGGAATGTTAAAAATATGGAAATCAATTTGGAGTAAGTGGGTATGAATTTAATCGTTAATTTGTGTGAGTTTTCAATTCTACTCTAGTTGCAATTCTCATTAAAAATTCAGATCTGCCTTGTTAATGATTGTTATATCTTCTACAAAAAAAAATTGGTGAGTTAACTTTGCCTAAAATCCAACTTGGTCAAAAAAAGTCCAAAAGGGGACATTACAATAGCCGAGAAATGAATCATTACAAATAGAAACATGACCAAAGGGCATAAGAAATTTAATATCCATATGAACAAGATCTAGAGTGCCTCCAATGTAGTCAAGCCAAGACTGCCCAAGAGTAAGTGGAGAAGTGCAAGGAGTGTGTGCAACAAATACGGATACATGGAAAACGTGGATACCATAAGCAACCATAATGGGAACATATCCGTGATATAAATGAGAAGAATGAGATGGAGGAAGGAGATTATCCAGTGTGAATCCTAGCTAAGCCAAGCCATTGTATGTGCAAAAAACATCAGAGCAAGTGGGATCGAATGGAATGTGTGGCCAATAAGAATTATTCATGAGAAGAGTACATGTGAAAGGAGGAAGCACAGATGTAGGTTCCTCGTGAGAAGATGAGGAAGGTGGTATGGCGTCCAATATATGGACAAACCCCCGAAAAATTACCATATCATTAGTAGAAGGAGGGGGGTGCCGACAAAGAGTGTTCTTGGGGAGATGAAGCAGGTGACATAGTGTCCAACGTGCAAATGGATCCTTGGAGGTGAATCATGATGGTGGTAGGGTTAGGAGGTTCCGTGAGTTGATAATCACCAGTGAGATATGTAGGAGGATTATGAGGATGACTGACATTGTGATATAGAAATAGTAGGGAGAACAGTGACTAGGTTGAGAGTGCAATATTTGAATGGATCGCGATCGGCAAGAACAATATACGCACAACCATCATGTAGGAACTTAACGCATCGATGAACTATATAATGTACTACCTTCATAGCATGAATCCATGGCCTACCAAGCAAGCAATTGTATTGGATCTTGGTATCAATAACAAATAATACAGTGGGACTGGTTTTTAGACCAACTATGATAGGTAAGGTGATATGGCCCATGCACAATCGTGTAAAAGAATCATAGCTACGAATAGAAATGGATGTTGGATTGAGATTAGCTGAGGAAAGGACAAGTTGCTGAAGAAATGCAATATCACACAAATTGATCTCAGATCCATTATCAGCTAGTATCTACCTAATGCTTATGTTAAAGATACAAGTGTTAATATAAAGAGGAGGATCATTGTCATAGACAAAAAGAGTGGTAGCTACATTAGATGAGAAAGCAAGGTGTTGAGTAAACCCATAAACGAAAAAACTGATATACCTGATCCAAAGGAGTATTAGCAAGAATGTAAGTATCCAGAAGAGAGTTGATTTTAGCCTTACACTCAGGATGAGCTTTGCAAAATTCATAGATGAAAATAGCCATGATGGAAGAAACTTAGGATATTGAAGCAAAAAAAAAGAAAGAAAGATCCAATAGTGCTCAAAGGATGGGTTCACCAAATTATTTAACAAATATTGAATTATGCTAAACCCTGAGATATTTCAAAGTCACATATGATAAATAAAATGCTAAAGTACAGATCTGACACAAGCAATAAGCTAACAAAAATTAAAACCCTAAGTGCAATAAAGGGAATAGAAAACTAAATTGATTTCGCAATAAATCCTGAAGTGTGCTAGACTGTAAAACTGATGAAAAGGATGAGGAGACTGTCACAACCGAACACAAAATCTTGTAACTATCAAACGAGCCTGAACCAAGGCGCTTGGATTGGGTCAAAGGTGCTTGGGCGCTGGAGACTGCTCCTGGGCGCCCGTGACTACGAAAGACCTCAAAAAATAATTTTTTTTGTCACAAGATGGTTGTTAACCTTCAATGTTGATCACTTTTGTATCGATGGTTGATCACTTACTTTGTTTTTAACCTGCAAAGAGAGAGATAGTTTGCAAAACCCCAAAACACATCAAATCCTAAATAGAAAAATATGCAAATGGGGAGTCGAACTGACCCAGGGGGTCACCTGAAAAGGTGAACTTACCATCGAGCATTGCACTACGTTTCAGACTCCATATAGTTCTTGTGCGTGTGTTTATAAATTGTGCCCTAAAAATATCTTGTGCAAGATGCACTTGATAACATGCAATAGCTAGATGTACCAATGTAAATAGATGTGTGGATGGCAAAATGAACTTTCCCTCCTATGTGTGTATGTAAAAAAAAGCACTCCCTTGTCCCTTGAGTGAGTGTTAGATGGATTTTTTGATACCCTTAGAATGCCTTTGGATGTAACCTTAGGTGGCAATAGTAGATGCTTAGAGCTTGGTCATTTATTATGGTCACATAGTTTTTATATTTATATGATTCTTTTGGTTGAATTTTGTAATTGACAACTAAAATGTCAACCCATAAGAAAATAATATTCCCAAAATATGAAAGAGGCCCAAAAGAGGCGAGTAAGATACAAAGAGGTCGAGGCACCCAGAGGGGACGAGAGCGCTTGGGAGGTAGCATCCTAGCTAGGCGCTGGTGCCCAGAGTCAATAAAGATAAAGTAAATAAATATCATAATGGGTTGTGGGGTGGTGTGCAAGACCAAAGAGGAAACCACAAAGACATAAAAGAGGCCAAAGATAGATGTCAATTACTAGTTTTCTCGCTTATGAATCATATGAATAATAGTATGTGATTAGGACCTAAGAAATGTACCCAAGTGCGTGATTTTGTGTCTACACTAGGCTGATGAGCACTTCACCCCAATTAAGCCTACATCAAAACCTTGTCCCCATCTCACTCCTTTATATCTTGAGTATTTTTTACTCAATGATAACTTGTATGTTGGCATTGATCATGTACACCATCTCCCATTATAGAGTCTTTACCCAAGTGGTTCCACATTAATATGCTAAAGGCCAATTTTTTATAGTGGCTCCCATTAACACTCATCATACTTTTTCACAAACATTTGGAGTTAGTGTTTTTGAGCCATTATCTTTCAAAATATTTGTAGAAGTTTTGCATATGCAAAATATATATCAGAATGGGATGCAACAATGGCAAAGGGGTATTCTTCCTTGATAAAGAATAACACTTGGGATTTGGTTTCTCTTCATAAGGGAAGAAGGTAGGTTTATTGTGTGTCTACATGACCAAATATGTAGTTGATGGATCTATTGAAAAGTACAAGGCATGTTTTTTCATATTTTGAAGGAATTGATTACTCTGAGATATATTTCCCCGTCACTAATATGGATTATGTTCACATTCTATTTTCTCTAGCAACATAATAGGGTTGGTTAATGCGTCAAATTGATGTGAAGAATGTTTCTCTATGTGGTGATATTCATGAGAAAATTTATATGAAGAAACCATTGGATTTGTACAAGATTCTTCACTTTTTCTACAAGCTTCATTATTCACTCCATTGTCTCAACCAAGCTCATAGAGATTCGTATGAGAATATGGGTAGTTTTTTACGTGTTTATGATTTTGAACAATGTCATTATAAATCTTCAATATATATCTATAGGAACGTAGTGACTTGTTGATAATTTTCATCAATGTTGATGACTTGATCCTTACAAGTAGTTTCCCTTCCATTATTCAAGATCTACGTCACAATTTGAAGGAGCGGTTTAACATGATAAACTTGGGAATTTTACACTCCTTTCTTGGGCTACAAATCATCTATTTTTATGGTGGGATCTGCATTTTTCAGCAAAAGTGATCTCATGACTTGCTTCATCACTTTGACATGCTCGATTTCAATCCTACCTCCAAATCTTATCAATCAAGGGTTACATTTGGTAGCAAGTTGCACTTCACTCAGAATTTATGCTGATTTTATAGATAATTGGTAGGCAGACTTTATTTCCTAACACACAATTGTCCTAATATTTTATTTGTGGTTGACCTCATCTCCTATTTATTTGAAGATCCTCATGAGAGTCACTAGAAAGTATCCAAGTGTATTCTAAGTTACGTTGGATCACTTTGCACTTTGTTCTATAGTCCACATCTAGGGATTCTTCTTAGGTTATGGGCTCCGCTAACTCAAATTAATCTGATGATGTTGATGATCAAAAGTTCACTTCCTTGTTTTTTTATTTCCTTGGTTTAGGTCTAATTACCTGGTCTTTCAAGAAACAATTAGATATTACATTATCATCCACAAAGGAAATAGTGTCGAGGTGTTGTTCTAGCCAACCACAAATCCATATTGCTTCACCTTTGCCAGTTGTTGACCAAAGTTTGGATGTCCACAAACTCAATCCACTACTCTTTGGTTTGACGATATGAGTGTCATTTATATTGCTCTCAACCCAATGGAGCATTAGCAAACAAAACACATTAAGACCCACATACATTTCATTTAGCATTTCATCCAGGATGGTGTCCATAACTTGACGTATGTTCCTACATAGGAACATGTTGTCAACATCTTCGTTGAGCCTTTGGCATCTCCTCACCATCATTAGCTATGATCAATGTTTGGGGTGGAAGAAGTTTTCCTTGTAGGGGAGGGGTTCCTCATGATTGTTTCCTTCATTTTTCACATTATACATGGGTAATTGATCGAGCCTAGTTTTTAGGACCCATTTTTAGATGATTTTAATACTACTTTTTGTATAACCTTACCTAAGTTGTACTTAAAGAGTGATGTTGGTGAAACAATCTATATGTACCATTTATTATGTTAGGTTAGCTAAGTGCACGTTGGCACATCTTTTAGGCTTACAATAGAATAAGTGAGCATTTCGCGCTACCATCAATGATAAGATGTGACCTTTGTATAAACCAATCATATGTGCCCATTATTTGCCCAATATGAAAAGGGGAGATAGTAATCTACTTTACAATGCTTTCTTAAGTAATCTAGATTTTATTTTTCATCTTTTATTTGTGTACAAAGTGTTTCATGTTTATTAGAATGATTCCACTCTAAAGAAATTTCCTTAGATTTCCTAATCTATACAAGATTTTCTTCCTGGCTAACTTAAAATTTTATTTATTATCAAATTCTTGTTTCCAACCTCTCAAATTCTTGTTTCCAACCTCTTTTTTATGTTTCCAACCACTTTTTAGATGTATTAGACGCACTAGTTAGGCGATGATGGGAAGTTAATCTTGCTTTAGCTTTCTTAGCTTATATTTATATAACAAGTATTGCTTTTGGGATTCAATTTTAATAAGAAACATACCTTGTTCAATTAGAAGAATATGATACAAAATATTCCTTCGGTATTTGAAGTTATAAATAGTAAGTTTTTTTTCTCAATTTGAGAAATTTTGTTTTTTATATCTGAAATATGCTTCCACCCCAAACTTCAAAATTATATAGGATCACAAGTACCACGATGCTCGAGAATAACACTTTCTTTGTATCCCAATGCCTATTACTAACAATTTTACAATGGTTTTTCAAAAGATATAAGGCCTTCCGAACCCATAAAAACAAATTTGGTATTAAGGTTCTAGCGTAGTTTATGGTTAAGATCAATATTTATGTATTTATAATAGTTAACATCTTTACAGATTGATTACTGAAGGAAATTATAGGTTAAGTTGACTCTTTAGATTTGATAATCTTAATTTTGGTTTTATCATCAATCACCATTAAACCAAGTCTTTTGCAAAATGTTTGCCTGACACTTGGTTGTTTCTCTTGTCAATATAGTATAATGTTGCAGTTGTCAATATTGGCCTCAATGCATCGCCTCGGTTCTAAGTACTTTTCTAAATAATCTATATAAATTCCAAAGAAATTAAGGAACAAAATGCAACCTCATTTACTCTAATATTACAACTAATGTCCTCAAGCCAACCATTGACTTTTTTTAAGTTTGATGATGACTTGTTCCTATAATCTATATATTCCAATCCTAAGTTCACCAGGGCATCCTAAATTCAACATGCATTGTATAAGGTTTTCCCTGAGGAACGTGTTGAAGGCTTTTCCAAAACCAACAATCTAAGCAAAAATATCTTTAATTGGTCCAAAGTGATATTTCCTAAAATAAAATATATGGTTTATTGTATAATGTTTGCTTTTGAATCCACCTAAGATTTGGGCTCTTAGTTTATTTGATATCATGATTCACTAATTTTCTTTTCTAGAATAGTGGACAAAAGGCAACCTTGTTTGACTTCAATATTGCAATTATTACCCTATGACTAACCCTAACTTGTTTTAACTTTGGTAGTGCTCTACACATATAGACTATATGTTGTTATCCTAAATTTTCAAGGAATTCCAATGTCTGACATACATTTGAAAATATTTCCCCTAGAATAATGTCAGAGGATTTTCTGAAATAAACAAGGCAAACAAAAAGATCCTTATTGTCTTCGACTAATTTGAGCAATAATTCTAAAAGTAAAATCGTGGTCAATTGTAGAATGTTTACTTCTAAAGACACCATGACCTTTAGCTAAGTTTATTTTCATATTGTGATTTATTAGTTTAATTGTTTAGATTTGTTCTAAAAACCCACAAGTAAAAAAGGTATTCATATCAATTCTATAATTAAAAATAATTTTTCTACATCGTTGTAGATATGTATAACTGAGCTTTTGATCCATCTTTAAGGGAATCCTTGGCTTAAAGAACTCTAAAATCGTGTTTTGATGTGTTGTACAAAGATAGAGCTACCAATCTTAAGAATTTTAGCTTAATGACCTTTAGTGTCTTTTTCCTTTCCTATTTCAAGTTTCTTTATCCCATTGTTAATGTTGTCTACAAAATAACGTTCAATTGTGTATATGAAAATGCTATATTAATAAAGGTGTTATCGGTTGATACGTACAACATACAGGTACTTAAATTACGATTTCAATTGTTTATATTGATGCAGGTCAGTTGTAACTTTCTTAGACATTAATTGCTTCCAAAATTGCTATCAATTATGTTTTGCAAATATCTGAAAAACTATATTATTACAAATGATAATAAATAGTTCTTATCCTTAACTAAGTTCTAATATTTGCTCATTTCTTTGTTCCTTATTATTTCTAACAAGCATAAGTTTGTGTCAAGCGACTTTAATCAATTAGGGCCATACCACCACCTGTTTTGCATAAAATATGATTTAAAGATATTTGATGGCAAGCTTTGTTAATACAATCCATAATTTGAGTGTAAAGGTATTGTATAGATTAGTAAATGGAATATTTGTTGGAAGGTAGGGCTAAGCTTTATTAGTTCTCAACCAAAGTTGTTCTCGTTGAGGTTTTCCCAAGTTCTAGAGAGTTCGTGGGGTAAATCTGGATCTTCATTAAATAACATCTTTGCTTGAATGGTATTTGAGGTATTTTCTCACCAAACAAATTTATTTCACATTTACATTTGAATTTATTAATATCTTTTACGAAGTTATTAAAATACAAAATTTAATTTATTTTCTTTTTCTTTATTTTTGTAGTTTATAGTTGCCAAAGCAAATTAGCAAATCCAAACCATACTACTTAATAGATTTGGATCTATTTCAATTAGCCTTGGGCATTTATAATGGAATAAGAGTTAAAAGAGGATAGTCAAATTTTGAAATTTATCTGATTTGACGTCGGCATTTTCCCCCTGTGCCAAAGTACCTATTATTTAGCAAAAACTCTCCTATTGAACTAAATGATGAGTTACAAGAACCTTATCAGTACAGATGGAGGTTCATTTGGGAGTAAGACCCCTTACAACATACCATTCAATTTTGGTCAGGGAAATATTATTCAATCCCTTCAAAAGAACCAGCCATGTAACCCGACACCACCTCTATCAGTCATGAGGGTTAATCAATGAGTAGCTAAAGTTTATTGGTCCTTTCGTATATTCAGGTATTTTATTTTGCATAAGAAAGTAAATGTCTAATGTATGATTCTAACGCATGGATAGATAATGTGCCCTTGTGGTTTATATCAGCTGTGCTCATTGTCTACATAATGTGTTTTTATACCAAGACACTCACAACTCCTAGGTGTATTTAGCTGTGATTGTTCCATTAGTTTTCTATCATGTAGATGCTATTGCTTCTCAAGAAGTTCACAAAAACCAATCAGTAGCAGTCTGATTTCCATGTACAATTAAGAAGAGGTTCCGTTTTACATGGTGGCACTTAAAATCAAAGAGAGACAGAAGCATTTGGATGAAGCAAAGCAATGCTATTGACGTATGCCAGCTTCCGAGCATTTTTATCCTTTTTAGCTAATTTTAACATTTCCATCAATTTAGCAATTTGGCAAATTGCCCAGTTTCAGTGCAACAGTGTGTAACCATACATTTGTTGTCAGAATTATAGTCAAGTTTCTATACAATAGTCAAATTCTATTTTATCTTGCCACAATCATCTAAACATTATAGATACACTATTTCTTGTATTTTGTACTACGCGTCAATCTGGCTTCTGCCAGATACTAGAGTAATTCTTTTACTTGTCACAGAAATCCATGCAAGACAATGTGACTTGTAAAAAACCTTGGCTATAGGGTATCACCATTGGAATTGAAAATTATTAATCTAATCTCAAAAAAAACTGGATATATCAAGCGTCGTGGCTGTTCTCTGTACACAATGCTTCAGGAGGCATCCACAAAGTGCCTCTGCGCGCTAATAATGCAGACATGGCAGATTCTGAAGCATTCAATTGTAATGGAAGTTATTATAATTTATATTTATTTTAATGATGTATAAAACCTTTAAAATGCATGGTACAAGCAAATGGTACTGTGGTCCGAGCTGTTCCAATAACTGGGGCATCATGCACAAAATTTGTCATCAAACCGTGAGGCGGATAGCTGAAGCCTGATAGTTCCTATAATCATTGCAGCTTCCTTCATGCAACAACATTAAAAGAGCAAAAAAAAATAGTTTTGCATAACTTAAAATCATGATTACAGACTTACAGCCAAAAATAGCTTTATTATAACTTCTACATCAACCACCACAACTGGTAAAATCAGTACGCACTAAAATTTAGGCTTTTATGACATATCAATTCACCAAGTGTTCATGCTAATATAGACAGCTAAAAATCCAACATTGTTTCCTGTTGTTGAAAGAGGACAAGGTTTCAATAGAGCTGTGTGGTGTTTTTGAGCTGCCTATAGCAGCATCTCTATTTATCGGACTCGAGAAAATATTTTACATTCAGTTAGACTGTAGGATGCATCTGGTCAATTAAAATCAGAGAGTGAGATCTACAGTGTTAAATGAATGTCACAAACATATTGTGCAACACAAAGAAGACCACCCAATTATAGAGCAAGGTTGAAAACAACATAATGCACAACATTATAAAATTAACCACATCCAAATAGTTTAGTAAATTGAAAGCAGTTGACTTGGATATCACTATGGAATATATAAACCAGAAAGGATTATTATACGTAATTGGTAAAGACATTGCAAAGTAACATACAATACAAAGGGAATTTATTCGATATTCACCTCTTACCATTAAGGATGAAATCCCTTACTTTCCAGAAAACCGCAAATAGATATATATGTATAAATATATATTATCATGACTTATTATGCAGAACAATCATTGGAACCTTATCTTCATATTACCTTCTTAATGAACTAGATAATCAGGGTCCTAAACAACCCTCATGCCCCATATATTAGAATTATATGATTGAGAAAAAAAAGATCAAATCATGAAGCACTTGCAGCAAATGCTACTACCTAATTGTTAATGCTTGCACCCTTAAACAATAAATTAAGTTATCCCAGTTAAGTACAATATACAAGGACCCACACACAAGTGGGAAAACATTTAGTTATTTTTCCTCTATGCGTTCGACCTCATATCACTCATCTCGCTTTGGGGGAGTACCCGGCAAACTTTGTTGCCCTGTCCGATTCAAGGATCTTGATTGAGATATTATGGAATTGGGAGGCTGAAAATTAATTTGTTTTGCAATTCCTTGATCATACATTTGCTGGCTCATGTGGTTTAGATTTGGAGACTGGCAACCTAATATCTGGGATTGGATTTGACCAGGGGCTGAAGACTGTAGCTGACCCAGATGCTGTGCTTGCAAAGATGAGTGTGCCTGTGTCGAGAATTGCGATGGAAGTTGGTTGCTTGCGTGTGACTGCCCCTGACAAGCAGTATCGACATGGGAACCAGATGGAGGCTGCATTTGATTGGCTGCTTGAGCTTGCAGCACATTTTGATTTCGTGACTCAAGCTGATTTCTCATTTGTGCCTGAAACAATTGATTCATGGCTGAAGGTGTCTTCGACAATGAAGGGTCATTCCCTTGAAGAACAGAGGATGATGCTTGATTTAAAGTGATCCCTTGCCCCGTTGGCAAAGGCAGTCTCGGCGACATTTTTGCATAAGGAGAATTTGGATTTCCTGGACCTTGAGTAAGCTGATTCATTACTTGAGTGACAGATGACTGTTGAAGCAAACCTTCTGACTGCAGCTTCCTTAATGTTGGAAATTTGTTCAAGCTTTCTGTAATAACAATCATTACAAATTAGAAAAAGAATCTCGCTACATGATATTTGGTATAGCAATCAAAACATGATGAAAATATTGACTGTATTCTTCAAGTCAAATACACATTTATGTATTGAAAAGCTGTTCCCAATCTTCAGTTTCTGTTGTTGCTTACCAATTGGCCCAAGGTTAGTCTTGTTCTCAAAAGAAATCAAGTCTTTCATGCTATTAACCACTTCTGCTATCTGTCACCATTAACAACAGACTAATAATCAGTATAGTGCCCGTGTGACCTTAAAACTCAGTATAATGTATTATTAAAAACAGTCTGAAGATAAAATTTTGATTTACATGGAATACAAAAAGAGTGAATTTCTGAGTTAGCAGTGAACAGAAAATCAGCCGTGAGATGGTGCACGGCAGCCACTAAACTAAATAAACATCATAATTGGTAATGGTAACCTAGAATTACATCCAAATTAGCCAACAAACGAACTAAATCCAAAAATATAAAGAGTTAAGGAGGCAGAGAACAACTACCATCAGTATTTTTATGAAAATTAAACAAATGATCAGCACCCAAAACCCAAACAACACAAGAGAAATGGCGGTACCCACGTAAAATTGTATCTGTAATGCTGGATAAAGAATAGCAAGCTGCAAGCTCACAGATTCAAATAGCATCCTTCTTGACAAATGTATTGCGAACAATACTAGGGAATTGAAGTTCTTCAACAACCCTCTATACACGCTATGATATTGCATGCAATAGGTCATGAGCATCATCCTCGGCTCCCAAATAAGAAAGGAAGTCCCATGCCAGAAGAACACGATGAGATTTCATTGATTATGAGCTAGCAAAGACTTGTCATAGATCAAAACCCAAAGTTCCTGCAAGTGGCAACAATGTTCTGCAAGTGAAATTCCACTGAGGTGAGATAATCTTTCGAGAATGATACATGAATCAAACCATGCAAATGTGAAGGTTTAGCAATATAATAGCCCGGATGGAGAATGAAGGTGTGAGGCAAAGTATGCCATACTAAAATGATCCCTAAAGATTCATTCGAAGGAGTGGATAGTTATTAATATAAAATTATTCTGCAAATTATTTGGGTGTCCATAAAGTAAGAGCTGATTGTGGATATATGTTAAGCTGGCTGAGAGGTTCTCTTTCTTTATGCATAATTGTGAATAACAGATTTTAGAAAGACATTTCTTCAGTAAAAAAGTGGCTTGCTGATGATTGCAAGCTTCCTCACCAAATAAAGATCGCCAAGAAAGAGCATAGGTTCCTCCCTAGATTAAAAACATAATTTTCTTTCAGAGAAGAACAGAAAACTACTGTATTCTCAATTTTGATCAATGATAAAGCGGTTTGTCCTCCTCCTGCTCCAGACATTGATACACATTTGAGCCGTCTTTGATCTCCAGCCTTGATATCCACCTTCCATCTCCATCAGCTCCCTTCCGAGCTTCATTGAGAGGCATTTTCACGGTGCTATTCGTATTTGTATCATTAGGGTTTCTCCTTTTCAACTTGTCTAGGGTTTACCCATTTACTCTACATCCTTCAGGTCTTTCATGATTTAGTGTTAATTACTTTTTCAGGTCTTGAAATCCTTTTTAAAACTCCTAAATGCTATTGTCACTTTTACTTTCAAGCCACATTGACCTACTATGGTCGTCCTTCAATATTAATATCTACTCTTGCTTTCAAACAAGCCTAGGATTTTTTGGCAGTCATTGTGATATACCCCCCAGTCTGATTCATAGAAACATTTGTGCCTTCAATAAAAACTAAAAGCATTAAGGACTACCATTTGTATTCTTAAAACAGAGGTTTAATCCTCTTGCTGCTCCTGTCAGAAATTTGTGTAACAAGATGGTTTGCTCAGCTCTCAGCATCCACCCCATCCACAGCTTGTGGCATTCCAGGTCCAAAAAACTATTGAAAGATTATAATAGAAGAATTATGCCAAAGCTCTATGACATGATAATGGAGCCATCCATGGGGACTGGGAGATTAAAAAGAATCTAATGCCCAAAGACCAAACAGGTTTTCATCAAAGTCTGTTTGTCCTCACATTTTTACTCTCAACCACCATTGATAACACCAAACAACACTGCTCGAAGGCCTATTGTTGCCACATGAGATTTCGATATACTTTCACACATCAAAATAGATCCTAAGAAAATTTGTCTGAGAGTCTGACTTCCTTTGGCATGCCTAGCTTCTTATTTCAGCTATGATGATACAAGAACATGTACGGTCACGCCAGACTACGGGTGTGAGTTCCTTTGTATTTTGAAATCAAAAGCCAACATGAACATACATAAAGAAGTATCATCTGATGAATACATGGAAACATATACAAGCCCAGAAATGAATTTTTTAATCATTAAAGTTTTAAATTAATGGTGATTCTTGATGGGAATAAGGAGCTCTGGCCGATTGTGGTGAATTCACAAACTAGTCAGTACAAAGAATTGTGAGCACCTCAGTGTTTCCCACATCTTGCAACCAAAAATGGAGAAGAGGGGCTGTCGATTTAAATGGAGTGGAAGACATACCTTGACCCTCTTTTGCAACTTTCACTCTTTCCACACCATTCAACTTAAAGGATTGTGTGAGGGAATAAGTAAAAGGTTGATATTTGCAAAGAAAATTTTGAGGCAAGCAGCATATTTAAATTTTATTGGAGCAAGAGAGACCAAGACTTGTATTAAAGCTTCATCGGTAAAGATCAAGGTAATTACCTCTGACAGTACCGGGAATGATAGTAAGAGTAGGAATATGGTCACTGCAACTTACCGCGTAGAGAGATAATCTATGCATGGTCATTCTAGACTCGTACAGGTTAGAGAAAGAAATGATCCAATTGATAGAACCTAAAATGGATGAAACACCATCTTCAAGTCCCTACGACCTAGGAATCAATGGACTGGCAAAGGCCACAAACAAGATTTTTGTCTGCCATAATTTAGAATTCATGTCGCATAAAAGAAATACAATTGGCTGCAGAGGTCGCCATCAGCATTATTGGCCTATAAAAGATCATACAAGGAAAAGACTAGCCACAAACCATTCCAACTAATGTCAGATTGGAGACAATTCTTACAATGGAATTTTTTAGCATTGATTCTAAGAATCGTGGTCTATAATAAAGTAGGTGATCGTTAAATCCTGCAAGCACAAATAATAAAGTTAAACAACAATTATGAGAAAACAAGGCCTTGACCAACTTCCGAGTATTTAGATATCTTATTCCTCAATTGATTGACCATACATTCATGCACTTGACCCCCATGTACTCACAATTTTTACTCCAATGAATCGTTAAAGATGCTACCCTTCCAGAGGGGGACATGAGGTATGGGGAAGAAAACTAAAGACTCTTTCAAACACTAAAATTTTTCATAAAGGAAAACCACGAGTTAAAAGAGATGGGGAGTTGAAAATATTTTATACATCAATCTAAAAATAGACTATATTTTCAATTATCACAACAAGAAATAAGCTCAATTCCTGTGAGATTTTTTTTCATCTGCAAGACAGAAAAGGGCCAGAAGGGGAGAGCAGCTAAGAAAAGTTTAGACTTTGTTGTACTTAGTATCCCATGTCTGAGACTCATTTCAGCAAGAGGTGCCTCATGTTAAAACAAAAGACAAATACAAGGACATTTGTTTCAGAGAGAAAATCTTGATTCAACCAAAAAATTGTCAACTTCCAAACTAACAGTCCATAAACAATTTCCCATACCACCTAAACAATGGCGGCCAGAAGCAAGCTACCATCCAATGCAAATCTCAGACGTCACCCTTACCTTAAAATCTTCTCGTTCCAATCACTGAGGGAGAAAGATGAGTTCGTGGGAGAAAACACAGATTTTGCAGTTCAACAATCAGATTTTGTCATATCCAAATCACCAAGGATGAGATATTTGTCGTTCTACAAGCTACAATCCAAAAAGGGACCACCAAAGACAGGCCAGCAATCATCAAAGCCCTTGTTCTGTCAGAGACAGCCCACAATGTCTTCTGCCCACGTACCCCCGCTAAACGGACACCTAAGGCCCTAAACATCATCGATCTCATTTGCAAATATCCACCGCTCACTTATAAATTGAAGGGAACATCATCACATTTGCAGCCAGCAGTCACACTGCAATCCTTACGGAATGCCATTTGTGCATCATCCAAAACTCAACAGCTAGGGGATTTAGAGAGGCTTTTAACAGGCCTTTTAAGCCTTATTTTCAATCTTCAATGCCATTTTCAGATATTGACTTCCAATGTTGATGAGTTTGCATTTTGAGGAATGGTTAGAACAAATTAACTTCTATGTAATTTGATTCAAAATGCCAAGATTCCTTGTGTGACAATGTCGTCTAGGTGTTGAACGTCCCTTCAAAAGCCCAATGGCTGCAAGAACCTCCTATAACTCCCATTAATCATACTGAATTGTTTGTTTGATAAATTCTAGGAAAGCAAAGACACAAGGTTCTCATGGACGAAGAAGTGAAGGGAAAGGTATTTACCACCCACATTGGGAAGGTGAAGAAGCTACAACGCAAAGTGTCAGGGCAATACATTTTATGTTTCACATCAGAGGAGGCCATGATAAGGCAGTGGTGGAAAAGTAACAAGAACCGCATTCTGAGAGATCTATTAGATAGGACTCAAGTGCGCCGTACTTGCGATTCTCGTCTTCAACAGAGAAGAGAACAAATGATTCCAATAGATCTGCTCAAGAATTATACTGAAGAAAAGAGACTTACATTGATTATTAATGATAAAGCAAACACTCTCATATGTGCCTATTGATTATCACCAGGCGACGGGATCATGGGACTATCGATGATTGATCAATGTTTGCCCACGAAGGAGACTATCTTCAGGCAAGATATTCTTGGTTGAAGATCCAATAATATGTAACCCAGAGTTTCAACTAATCCAAGATTTTCTTTAAGCATAGATTTAAACAAATCTAGAGACACAAATTTTCCCATCTAGTAGGTACCGAACCAAAAGGGGTTAGCAGAAGGCATGATGTACAATTATTCAAGGAACATCTTCCAATATTAAGATTTTCATGTCCAACACATATAAAGGCTTATAAATGTCTTTACAAATTGCATCCTTTACTCTGTTGATCTAGCCAAAAAAGTGAACACCAAACTTCTAAGTGATACTGGACCTTTACAACTAGGATCACTTGAACACTTTGCTCCACAGGGACGCGTCCCATGCCTTTTTAGGCTCGTCCCCGTACCAAGGACATTTCAAAACCTCAGGGATGGGTAGGAAACGTCCCCTACCTGTCCCCAAATTGCCAAAAAAACCAGGGATGTCCCAGGAACGTCAAATTTGGAGCAGGGGCCGGCAGGGGATGTGCAGACGTCCCAAGTACGTCGAGGGGACTTCTACAAGTCCCTCGACCGTACTAGGGACGTCTGGTCGTCCCCTACATCCCAACAATGTTTAAACATTTTTTTTAAAAACACAGTTCTATTAAAAAAAAGGAATGTGGGGGCCCATAAGGACCCCCACATTCATTCCTAATAAACCTAAACCTAAAACAACCTCTCTTATAATCAAAACAAAAAAAAAACTAATTTTTGTTATTTCTCATTTTATGAAGAAAAAGACAGAGAAAAAAAAGAGAACAGCAATGAGAAGAAGGAAAGGAAGCAATATTCTACACCATTTGAGGTATGTTTCACATCCTTCGTTCATTTTACAAATTTGCACGAGTTATTTTTCATTTGTTTTTGTTTTTTTTTCTAAGTTTCAAACTTCACAAACTTAAGGAAGTTTTTGTTTTGTTTTTTTCCACTTGCAGTTGCAGTTGGGTGTTGAATTTTCAATAAAAAACAATGAGCAACACTGAGGGTAGTGAGGGTGAAGAGATTTGAATGCAACATAGAGGTAGAACTAGCAATAGGGTTTTTCCAGGGAGTGAGAGTGTTGTAGCAACTATGGGTTCAAATAATCCATTTGAATGCCCTTCTCAACTCCTCAAAATCTATGCAAAGGACCCATTCAATCCTAAAAAGCCTCTTTCACAATTTGCAACAGCCATTGACAAAGAAAAAAAAACTTAGAGGGGAGTAGAGTGTGGTTGTGTCATATTTGCAACAAAGAATTTCGGGGCAACAACACATGGGTTTATTGTCATCTTTTGGGCATAGTTGGACAAGGGGTAAAAGGTTGTGAAAAAGTAACATTAGCTAAGAAGGCCGAAGTGACTAGGTTGCATATGGAGGGTGAGGCAACAAAAAAAGAGATGCCATTAGAGACTATACATGGTACACAATTGCCTACCTAATCCATGGATGTTGAAAGTCAAAGGGGAGAGGAGTTACCAAGGGAAAGAGAAAGGCTACTACTGTTGCGGGTATGTTCAATGTGCAATCACGGGAAGTAGCTAACTCTTCTATTGCCAAATTCTTCTTTGCCAATGCAATATAGAGGTGGCAGAGACTAGACACATACAGATGTTCATTTGCAACCATCACACCTCACTTGCTCTATTCACATTTTTTTCGAAGAAGGAATTCCTCAAGCCCGTGGACATTAGATATGCCAGCTATTTCATTTTGTTGGACGATGATTGAGGTGCAGGAGGCTCTACAATTAATGATGGTTAATCAAGAGTGGGATAGATGGCCAGAGGCAAACACTTCTAAGGGAAAAGGTGTGAAACAAAGGATCCTCGACGATGATTGGTGGTCCACATTGAGGTAAGCAATTGCATATTTAAACATTAATATTTATATTTTAATTTTTAAATATTTTTATCCATGTTTATAACTTGTAAATTATTTTGGTTTTTCATTCTTAATATTTTCTATTTTTTTTTGTAACTTGTTTATAGATATGTTTGCTCCATCATCTCACCTGTAGTGGGGGTCATAAGATATGTTGATACATGCTCTCCTAGTCTTGCAGAGACTTATGAGACATTTGACAGCATGCTTGGGCAAATGAAGCAAGCCATTTATAGCAAGGATCCTACTTTGAAATTTTATGAGGAGCATATCAGGCCCCTTGTGACACAACGGTGGAACACAATGAACACCCCGCTTCATATGGCAGCCTATGCTCTAAATCCCAAATGGTATGCAGCACGACCTAGGAGAATGCCTCCATCTAATGATGAAGAGGTGAAAGAGGGCTCGTGAAGGCCTTTCGAAAGATGTACACTAATGAGGAGTCCACTTTATTATGGACCCAATGGTTATCCTTTGTCAATCTCCGTGGTCCAACATTTAGCAAACTAGAGGCGAGGACAGATAGAGCTACACTAGCTCAAGTAGACCCTATTGGATAGTGGACATGGCATGGCAAGGATGCACCAGAGTTGAGGATTCTTGCCACTCGCCTCCTTTCACAAATTGCTAGTTCCTCTACTGCAGAGAGGAATTGGTCCATATATGGCCCCATCCACACAGTTAAGAGGAACCAACTTACCTCTCAACGAGCAGAGAAGTTAGTAGCCGTGCATAGTTCCTTGAGACTTCAAGATCGACAGACTACTGCGTATCGTCAGACTCCAACTACACGTTGAGATGTTGATCCCGAAGATGCCGCGCATATTGATGAGGCACAAGTGGGATTGGTTGGGGTTCCCTTGGATGAGGCAGCCCCTCATAGTTCCAGTGACTCAGACTCAAGGTCTGGTTTTGATGCCAGTTTAGCGGATTTTGATTAGGGGCAACAAAATATTTTCATTTTGATTTTCTACGTTTCAGACATTTTGTAGCCCTTGGGCATTTCATTGAAACTTGAATCTTATGTGAAATCTCAATTCAGCTCCAATTTTATGCATTAAAGTTCTATGATGTGTATGATGAATGCTTTTAGTTTATCAATGTTATCGTATGAATATTTGAAATTTCCTATATTTTTAAAAATTTCCCTTTTTTTTAATAGCCTAAAGGTTAAATCTTATGTGAAATCTCAATTCAGCTCTAATTTTATGTATTAAGGTTCTATAATGTGTGTGATGAATGCTTTAAGTTTATCAATGTTATCATATGAATATTTGAAATTTCCTATATTTTTTAAATTTTCCTTTATTTTTTAATAGCCGTCCCCTGTCGTACCCATCCCGGAAACTTGGTGGAACATAGCTTGAACATAGAGACAACACATCTTTAAAAAACAATAATCAAAAGCTGACAACTTGCACCAAGTTTATGGTTGAGAAGTGTGACGCATAGAGTACCTTCAATTCAAAGGAGGTACATGATGACATGATGATCTCATTGAATGATGATGATAATATACTGAGGACAAGAGAACATTGATGATGATGAGGATGGAAGCTTGCTTAGTGACATGCCATTTCCAACACCATTTCAAGAGCAAGGGATGTGATCACTATAAAGATACCCATGGAGGAACCAACTTTCGCAAGGTTACTCACATAGTAATTTTTTCCACTCTGGTATGTTGCATGTTCGTCCAACAATGTATGTTAATTCTAGTACTAACATTGTGTTATCATTAGCGCAACCTAAAAAGCATAATAATAGTCAGCATATCTCACATCTTGTCTCTGCTATATTAATTTTGTTTGCAATTTGAAATTGGATAGTGTACATCATCCAAATCAGTTCGTTGAGTTTATCGATTGTTAATGGGATTTAAGAGGTGGTTGCAACATGTTAAGACCTAATAAAGATAAGTTTTGGTGTAGAGGCCAAAACATCATAAGTTGGTTGAGTTCATCGATTTTTAATGGGATTCAAGAGGTGGTTGCAACATGTTAAAGACCTAATAAAGATAAGTTTCGGTGTAGAGGCCAAAATATCACAGGGAAAACATCCAAAATTGGATCATATACATCATCCAAATCAGTAGTTGAGTTTTAATGAGATTCAACTAGTGGTTGCGACATGTTAAGGCCTAATAAAGATAGGTTTTGGCATAGCACAAAGGATGTGATTGCTATCGAAATACGTGGAGGAACCATCTTTCTCAAGGGGACTCGCATAGTAATTTAGTTTGCCTTGCTATGTTGCACGTTCCTCCAAAACTGCATTAGTGCAACGTAGTAAGCATCATAGTCAGCATATCTCACCTTCTACCATACTTCATTGATTGAGTTTGTGATCCAAAATTGGAGTATGTACATCATCCAAATCAGTTGGTTCAGTTAATCAATGTTAATAAGATTCGTGAAGTGGTTACAACAAGTTAAGAATCAATACAGATAGTTTTTGGTTTAGATGCAAAAACATAATGGGGAAAACATCCAAATTGGCTTTAGAGTAAATATTTAGATTCTCCTTGAAAAGTTATTCACATTAAAAAAAACCAGCACCTGATTTCAAGTTTGTATGCAAAGTTATGCCTTTGAGAACTTGCAAGACTTTGTGTGGTTATGAAACCGCCGGTTAAAGAAAGTGGCAGTTACATAACTGTTGATCTACATATCGGTGGTTTTTACAACCTTATGTAGTGGTTTTTCAACCACTGTTTTATTCAGAAGCGGTTTTTCCCTATCTAAAGTAGTGGTTTTGCCATAGTGCAACACACAGGAAGAGTAAGCAATAGAGAAAAGGTTTATCTTCATATTCTTGACTTTTGGGCTTCTTGTTTAAGCTTAATGGATGTGTGGGATTATAAACGAACCTGTGGAGGTTCAAGGAAGAAATGGGGGTCAATGGAATCCATTCCAGTTCATCCAATTCGTGGATTACACATGCAATCATTGTTAAGTGTGATTGTGAAATTGCAAAAGACCAAATAGCCGAGCAGACCGAGTGCAGTAGTCGTATTTTCTAGAGAAGCAAGTGAACCCACATGAGGTTGTTGAAAATATTTCCAGGTGTAGGATGTTGTTGATTGATGTTGATAACCTAGAAGGCCTCAAGAAGGCAGTAAACTTGTAGAATTCCATGAAAATAGTGGTTAAGAGGAAGCATGCATTCACTCCTCCACATTTTTCCCACATTGGGTTTCTCCAAGGTAGTTCCTTGTGTACATCTATTTTGCTGATGTGTTTGATTCATTGTTTGCATATTCTAATTCCTGCAACTAATTATTTATCCCAAACACTTCGGAGAGCTTAAGAATCAATTGAATGCATGAGCACAAGCATAACACTTGTTTATGACAACAATTAGGAATTCGATTCATACTCTCATAATGTTAAAGAACACCATATTCTTTATGCACTACTATTTTGAGTGAATTACATGGTTTTGGTAGTAACATGGCAAGAATGTGGAACATCACATGCATTGAATGTAGCATGTAGAAGAGCACGTAAAGAATTGCATAATGAATTATATGTTGCATAAGACATCAAGTAGAGTAGTTTAGTGTTACTTCAGTAGCGTTGAACTTCGCAACAACACTTTGAAAAAGAAAATCCATGTTCATGAATTGTATAATGAAATGTTCGTATTGATTATGGATCAGTTTGCAAACATCACTAAACAAAAGACTACTACTACTGAGATATAGGGCAGATAATTGTTTGTGTGGAGGAGCACTTCATGTTCAAGCGCCGTGCCTACTATGAGTTGCGAAGTAGGTATCATGTTTGGAGACTCACGAATTTCCCCTAACATCTATTATCATCATCAAGAACAAAGTGTTTGACCCTTTAATTTCTTCTTTCTACCTATTCTAAAGGTTATATTGATACATCCCCTATAGGCATGGATATAGATACAGAAGTGAGTAGGTACATCTGCAAATATGTCCTGAATGATCCAGATGACTGGATACATCTGTGAACTATAGGGACTGTCCGAGATGTATTCATGTCGTTCAAGACGTATCCGGCTCAAAAACTGCATTTTGTTTTCAACATTAAAACATAAAGTGACCACAAAAAAAATCAATGAAAAACTTGAAAAAAAATCAAAAAGACGACACAAAACACTTACCTCTCTTTGCTCATTGCTCTCTTAGGTTTGATATTTCATCAAGCAGCATTTTTATCATCTTCGTACACTAGTACAAGTGTCCATTCGCTCCCAAAGTGATTGAAGAGCTTGAAAAGATTAAGATTCTTAGATTGTAGATAAGGTTTTAACATTTTTACCTTTTTTTTTTTGGTTTTCATTTTGTTTTCAATATTCACACACTTTCTTCATTCTTAATTTTTTTTTTAAATCATCTATTTAACACGTTGTCATCTAAATTCACGTTATGCCCCTAGGGTTTTTTTCTTTCCCTTATGGTGTTAGTTTTCAAACTTGCAGGCATAGCTGAATGGACTATAATGGCAACAAGTTCTACCTACACATAACAAAACCCAATTCAAAATTATAGGCATGCCACAATGCTACAGAAACTTCCATGTGATAGGTCTTTTATTTGGCAATGCCATGGTTGTGATGTTGCATACAAGAGCTCATACAGTCAAGCGAAAGCCCACTTGTGCGGAATACCTAATCAAAGCACTAAAACTTTGCCCAAAAAAGAACGAGGTAAAGGTGCCAACATCAAAAATTATTTCTATCAAGGAGCAGGAAGAAGTAGAGGCCTACCTTGACATCAGGTCATCTTTGACTAAGAAAGATCTCGATCGAAGAAGCCATCGTTTGCCCCATCTCATAGCAGTTCCCAATTGTAACCACGACACATTCGTATGTGCATGTAGTGACATTCTCCATGCAAGACAAGGAGTCTCCTCTTTCATGCAAGAGAACAAAAAGATCATTGAAAAGGTTGATTCAAAACGAAACTAGGCATATCGTGGATGAGCACATTGCGCTATGTGTGTATGCAAATACTTTGTTCTTCAATGTTGTCAGGTCACCATATTGGCATGATATGGTGGAGAGCAATCAACAAGGACCCAAAAGAGTACAAAAGGTTAGGTTATGAGAAGCTCTACACCACCCTATTGTAAAGGGAAAAAAATGTAGAGGACTTATTGCAGCCAATTACGCATATGTGGGCCAAAACCAAGGTGTCCATAATTCTTGATGGATGGAAAGATGGAAGAAATTGGCCTTTAATCAATGTGGTTGTAGCATGCCCTAAAGGAGCAATGTTTTTTAAAGTAGTTGATTATGAGAGGCATGTGAAGGATGCCTAATTTATTGCCAATATCCTCTTTAAATCCATTGAGATGGTGGGGCCTCAAAATTTTGTCCAAGTCATAATGTACAACACTAAAAATGTCAAGTTGTGTGGATGTTGGTGGCGGAGAGGTTCGGAAACATTTATTGAACACCTTGTATTGTCCACTCATTCAACTTAATGTTGTAAACATTGGGCAAAGAAATCTAGTGGATTACGCAAGTAGGTGTATGTCAAGGGCAAAGAGATCCAAATATTTATGAGGAACCATCACATGTTGTATGCCATCTTCATATTGTTCTTAAATTTTGAGTTGCTAAGGGTAAGAGAAACAATTTTTCTTTTATTTCTGATGTAAATTTTTTATTTTAATCTACCACCTGTAGCTTTTTGAAGTTTTTGAATGTTTTTTTTAACTTTTTCAATTTCCTAATAGGTTGTTGAGACTCAATTCACCGCACAAGCAATCATCTAGAGATGACTTGTGAAGGTGCGAGAGGCACTTAGTAGCACGGTCGTCAATGACCTTTGGACTGTATGGAGGTAGTGGAACACTAAGCGAGCCCAAAAAGCAAAGACGTTGGTCTTAGATGACGATTCATGAGCTCATGTAAAATACTTGCTAAGTTTCACCAAGCCCATCATAAGTATGATTGAGAAAATAAAGGCCATTATAAATGAAAAGAAGCATGATCTCAAGGAAACATTTTCCAAACAAGTGTAATCATACCTCATTAATCAATGGAACAAGATAACCACCCCACTGCATCTCCTTGCATTTGCATAGATTCCTGGATTCTACAGCATGAAAATATTTTCTTTCTCGAGAAGGGTACCACCATTTATGGATGTTAAAGTCAATAAGGGTACAAATTGGTGTTCTCTAGGCGCTTCCCAATCCTGGGGTAGAAGACATGGTTATGTCCAAGTTTGGAAACTTCCTAGCCTTTCAAAGGTCGTAACCTTGGCGCTCTTCAAGGATAATCAAGAAGGATGCTCATATGTATTCATACCTCCATGGCCAAGGATCCATGTACCTCTAGTGTCTTGCAACCAGAATCTTGTCATAGGTAAGATTTTGATTTTTTAACTCTTCCCTTCTTTACTTTTTTAAAATTTAAGCTTGAGTTTATAGTATTTTTACTTTTATAAATTTTAATTCTGCATTAACTTTTCCTCAATAGTTTGTGAGTTCTTCCTTCGAACGAAACTAGAGTGCATATAGTTTCATCCATTCCTAGAATCGCAACAAGATGAAGGAAAAAAGGATGACAAGTTCGTGTATATACATTCCAACTTGTGCGTTCAATCACACGAGCATTCCAAGTACAAGGAAGTGGTACTGAAGCATTGGGATGTAGACCCAAGGAATGTTGACTTGGATGCTTTAATGTCCCTTTTGTCATTGCTTGACATGAAGAATCAAACTTCTTTAGCATCCACATGAGAGTGGCAGTGCTAGTGATAGTGGGAGTGTTTCCAGTCCATGTGGGTCTAATGAACCACATCATAATGTGGGTTTTTAATGCTCTCGACGAAGAGTAGTATGCTTAGTACTAATTTTCAAAATAATAATTAAATTTAATATTTATCATGACATTTGTGACTTGTTATTTTCCCATTTAATGAGGCATTATATAGATTATCAATGGTGCTTTGTGATTATTTTGTTTTTTATATGCATATAATGTGGTTAATAAGATATATTTTTTATACAGCCATATCCAATAGCATATATCCAAGGCAAAAAAATCACCATATCCGTATATCCAATTCTTCATATCCATACCAATATCCAAAATGTATCGGCAACTTAGATTGAAGTGTCAAGCATAGGTAAAATACTACAATTTCGTACAAAGATGGACACATGAACTTAGTGAGACCATGTCCTTTGCAAGCTACCACTAAAGTGCCCCCATCCTCTTATTCTCTCCACGCCTGATGGGTAAACCACTCTTCCCACATAGAGCTAGTTCTTCTTGCTCATAGACCAAGATGCAAGGGCAAAGAGCCCATCACCAATTTTTCTCCACCCCTGGTGATGCAATTAGCTATAGATGTTTGGAAAGGTTTTAGGAAGTGTACCATGTTTCCTCCTGGGATTTTCAAGCAGTGCCCTCTTAATCGAAGTCATCCTCCTATGGACATTCCTAGATCATGTGTAGGCCTTTGGTGGTGATAGATGACGGAGTGGTCGGAAGTTTTGCTACAAGCATTGATATAGGTTGATGTTAAATTTGAACCTTAGCATTGATTCTAGCCTTGGCCCTCAGTCTTAGTTTCTAGCTTCAATCCATTGAATCCCTTTATGTGGTTTTGTACTTATATTATATGATTGTATCCTTTTTGACATGTCTAGGGATTACCCATATTGGGTCCACCTTATCTAGTTATCGTTTTACATTAGTTGCTTTTTTTATGCTCTTGAAGATCTTTTGAACACTCCTATTTGCTCTTGGAATTCTTTCCACATTCCTTGCTATTGTAATTTGGTGGTACCACCTATAGCCCTATTAACCTTATTATTAGCATTTGGGAACATTTATATACTTTATTTCCCTTCTCGTATAGCCACTTTCACCTCTCGTGCAATCATGGGAAATGTTTGATTTGGCTGCATGGTAAGGCTGAATATTAGTTGGTATTCGTCTCATTTAGGAGGGTGGAAGAGGAATTTGCTAGTCGCTAAGCCAGCTGGTAGCCACTTAAAAAATTGCTATCACAATTCCACTCTAGTTTTGGCCAAAAATCTTGACACTATGGACATAATGCAATGGCTGCATTGTTCTACAATTTGGATGGCCAATATTTGGGAATTATATGATTTTACACCGAACAAGGATGAAAAGCATTTTATTGTATTTTATATTCCAAAAATCATGCATTAGGAGAATACAAGTGTGTTCAAGAAAGTTCAAGCAGAAAAGCCGGGGGACTAAGAATATGCTGGATGCTATATATGAACACTTATTGAACTGTTCCCGAAGCATTATATAAGGAAATATAAAAACTAAAGTTGATGCTATAAGTTCTCATGAAGACAAGTGCAATAAGACCAAGAGTGCATGACCAGACCATACAGCTAAAACAGCATTTACATGGTTTGAGTGGCAAGAAACCAACAAGAAGTAACATATAGCAGCCTTCAATAGATAACGATTCAAGGCTATAAGCCCAACTATGGATGTGGCCAATTTGAAGGCCGAGGAACAACAACAGCAGTAATTTCAGAAAGGAAAAAATCTGACAAACCAACCATATAGAGGTTCAATATCATGCTCAGGCTGAAAAATTACTTACCAAATAGATGACTCAAGCTGATCTAAAAAGCTAAAAAAGCCTACAAGTAGTTGGAGACATCATCATCAGTTTGAAAGGGAGCATTTCACAAGTTGTTAAAACCCTCAACTTCAGCATCTGCACAGCCCAATCCAGCACCCTCAAGTTGTTTGCACTTTATCTGAGTCCCTACCATGCACCCCCGGACTTTTACTGTCTATTTTTCAAAAGGATGTCGACCAAGTTAAAAGAGGGGGATAGATAGAGATTTTGTCATCGCGTGTGTTCTCATCATTGTACATAACCATGACTAGATTATGCACACAAGTTATGTTCTTATTACCTTAATAATTTTATAGTCAACCATTATGCACCAAAATTCCTGTATGTACTTGTCAAGGTTAAATGGTGTTGCGCAGATACACAGCACCTGGGGCAAACTCCCAATGCATGTTTGTGAGAATGCATTGTGTACACAAGATATGTACACCCAAATTTTGGATACATAATAAACCTCAGTGCGCTATAACATTCAAACTGAAACATCGAAATCAAAACATGAAAATATAACATCTTCACAAAACTTTGTAAAACTGAAATTAAGTTTTTTTAACACTTTTTTTTCCTTCCAAGTCTTAGTTTTTTTATATATTAATCATAGTTACCTGGAGACAATACCCAGGACCCCTGGTACTTATCTCAGAAAGCATATGGCCACATCTCCAGATAACAAAGGACTCGAGCTGACATCTCGCAAAACATCCTTAAAAAACAGGAAATTTCCTATAGAAGATTATTATGGTCAAATAATATTCTGTTTTTCCTTTGGGACTAAGTATTGTTTGAAGAATATTTAAAGCAGCTAAATTTTAGCATGTGTCCAGCATCGGTACTAGTAAGGAGAAAAAATAAGAGGGGCTAAGATTTTCATGTACAGAATTTTTATCAATAGATCGCAAAGAGCAATAGTCCCATATTAGTAGCTTGTGCTACAACCATTGCCTTGATTTGCATTTTGTGATCTGCTTTTAAATAACAAAATACATGACAAAGGAATTCTCTATAGTTATCAGCTTCCGCAAAAAATCCTCCTTCAAAATTATTTATCTGTTATCAAAGCATTCAACAGTATCCATCCATTGTTGACATTATATGTTAAGTAGGACAGAAGTGTGAGATAAGATAATTGATAAATATATTAATTGTCCAATGAATGACCACAAAAGTAGGTCAATGGGAGCTAATATGAAATAATCATTTTTGAACAAGTCTCAGACGTATGGTCTCGAAACCATATCATTAGATTTATCTCTACGGAAATCTTCTGGAGTCCGAGGGGTTTTTTATTGGATCATGTTTGAGAGTTGATATATCAGCTAGTTTTTTAATGTATTTTGTCGTATTTATATAATTGGCCTTTTCTGATAAATTTATTTCAAACTTTTCAATTCTCATTTATAAATCTTGTAATATTTTTACTATATGAAGGTTAATATACATTATAAATGTATTGTATTACGGTGCTTGCCACTACCTCCGTATCTCATTTTCTGACAACAATATCCCCATGACAGTCTCCTGTCCCCAAGTGCTTCTCCCTACCTCCGTATCTCATTTTCTGACAAATAATATCCCAGTGACAGTCTCCCCTCCCCAAGTACTTCCCCCCTACCTCCGTATCCCATTTTCTGACAAATAATGTCTCCAGAAGCATCTCCAGTCCACAAGTGACTCTGATATTAATGTGTTATTTAATGGGGGTACACATGAAATTCAGCGTAAATCCAGACGGTGTATTAGGATGTACTAGATGTGCCTCAGGTGCGGATTTTAGTGTGCTTTGCACCCTGACATGGTCATAGATGGGTGGCTGGATCCCACAGAATCTGCAGATCATCCCTTGACAAGCTAAGATTGACATGTCAGATTGATATGTTGTCTCCCACTTTTAAGTAACCCCAAAGGACATGATCGCAGCCCATATCCGCCTTGGGTTTTTACAATTCTTCTTTTTCCCGCACACAGGTTGTGGATGCTTGGATCCCGCTGAATCTAAAGATAGTACCTTGAAAAGCTACACTTGATTATGTCGCCTCCCAATTTTTTCTCAATAAATAAGATTACTCTCCTCCAATTCTAAACACACATTTCAAACCTTAGGAAATGCATTATAATTTTTCTTTTCTGTCGCTTCAACCGCTGCTGCTATAACCTTTTCTCAAGAAAAAGGTCTTCCCTTGGTACAGGCTTGAAGAAAAGGAATAACGGATTAGGGGATAGAGAGTTCCCCCTGCCATTCCACATCTTGGGATTACAACCAAAGGTTATCCACACAAACTACAGATTAGATTACACATACAATCCAAACCAAACCTAGACACATGCATTCCCCCAAACCCTAGCCATCAATAAAGACATTCTTAAATATTTATCATGTCATGCTTTTACTTCTGTGTAGGACTGTATTTCTTCATAGAATGTTTCCCCATGTTTTAGGCGGTGATATGTTCGGTTTTTATTTTCAAGTAGCTACAAGCAGGGATAGGGTACTTTTTCCTATGACCTTTGGTAACTTTTGCTGCCTTTTCCTCTTTCTTTCTTTTTTTTAAAAATACTATGATATCATGACCAATTATGTTTATGTTGGGTTCATTCATTATGAAATCCTCCACGTGCTTTTATGGCGAAAAACCTTTGGCATTTTTTTGTGTACTCGGATAGTAAAATTTGGCAGTGTTTTATTTGCACAATTTCCTAAACATAAGTTGAGACTTGTGGCCATAAAATGTTTCATATGGAGGTTTCCATGTTAGTCGCATGAGCACCAAACTGATGGAAATGATGGCTGACTTGTGACATTTATAGTTATTTCTCCTATGAGTTAATCCCAATTCAAAAATAATATTCAACTTAATTGACACAAACTCCCAACTCAATTAGTGGAGTACATTGCATCCATATGTCAACCCCTAAAATTCCAGCTTGCTTTTCTTCATATAATTCGACTGAATAAAGGATTATTAAACTGACTGCAAGTCTAATAGAATTCACATAAATATTCCCCAAATTGAAAAGCAATACTTGTGTGCTTTACATGTACTTCCAATATTCCTTTACACATCTCTCATAGCCATAAAACTCAAATGAGGCATATTTCACAAACCTGTAAGCATCTGACATAGCGTTTTGAGAAACCAAGATCATTCACGTTAGGGGCCTCCAACTTTGCTTTCAATTGCTTAGCACAAACAGTGAACCTGGCAAAAGAGTGAACACAGACGCTTACAAGCTAAAATATTAAGAAAATTGTGTAACATAGAAGAATAGTCTCAACATTCTCCACTCTCTAAAAACTTTCGCAAGGATACCCAATAAAACTAGTCAGTTCAACATAAAACACTGAGTGCGGAGTCAAAAATAGGATCTTGCAAATGAAATAATTAACTTGAAATGTTATATCCCTAAACTCAAATGTTAGTTTTCCGACTACAGTTGCAGACAGAAAATTGTAACGGGGAAGTAATATATTTTGAAAAGTTTGTAAATCCAAAATGCAGAAGAGAGGACTTAAAAACAAGAACATCTAATGCATACCCAATAAAAAAACATAGAATAAGGAAGGAACCCAGCCCAAGTCGATTTTACCAAAGCTGCCTACCAACACAAACAAATATATATGCATCAGCTAATAATGTAGTGGTTACATTAAATGTTACCCTATGTTATCAATTAAACTATTAATTCAAGTGTTTGTCAAATGTTAGTTTGATAGTTGTAACAATCAATTATCTATTAAGCCATATAAATAAATAAAGAGTCGTCATCAGACACGGACACACTTTGGACTTAGAATGGATCGGAAATGCTTGGTTTTATCACAGAGGTTTCTCAAAGTGTTGGAACCTAAAGAGGTACCAAATTAATGTCATGCTTGGTGGGTGACATTAAATACTATATATATCTCATTTGGTTTTATGCAGTCAAAATGTTAGATTTATGTCATAGATTTGCAAATAACACGTCATGCAATTATATGTCACAAATTATGGGTGTGTGGACCTATGATTAGGTTTTCCTTTGTGGTTCCAAATCTATCAAACAGAAAACATTATAAAATGTATAACAAAAATACTTAATTCAAATGGCGTTTATCTCTGTTCTACTTCCATTATCGTGGGCGTACATTGTGTTACATACAGTATATAGCATCAGAGCCCATGTTAGTGGGTCTATGGCATTGAAAGACGAGTTTGAGTTAGAGCATATAAGAAAAAAGAACGTGATAGAGTTCTAGGTGTTGTGCAGATGTGGGGAAGAGAGGACGATCTGAGAAATGGGACTAAGGAAAGATAGAAAGTTTGGTTTATCATTTTACAGAAGTCAAATTAATAAAAGCTAATTAAAAGTTAAAAGGTTCAAGAGAAAATTGTACATTTGCATGGTAATTATCACCATAGAACATTATAACTTTTAATATTGGGGTCATATATTAATATACTATTCAAATATTTTGCAAGATAATATCAAAACCAAAATGAATAGTGAAGGCTTAATTGTAATAAAGATTATCAAGTTGGCAAAATCAACATGAAACCACCAAACCAAACTCAAAACTACCATGCCAAAGAGAGCAACATCTGCGGATCATGATCAAGGGATTGTGAATGGTGCTAATCAAGACATCACAGTGATACTCTCCAAAATGGATTGATCTCACCCAAACACAGTGGTTAGATCTTGGCTTTGAAAGGAAGAAAGAAAAAGCATACAAGTTACATGAAAGTCCATAATGACCAAGGCAAGCCTATTGTAATCGAAAGCAAATTTAGTTAGAAAATCAAAAACTACTAAAATTATAAAGAATCCTAGGATCTGAAAAATAACTCAAAAGCAGTTAAAGCCCCAATGTAATGAAATGTAAGTATGTTTTTGGATACAAGAGTTTATATTAATATGTTGTAGAAGTTTGCAATTGGTAATGTGAGCAAATGCCCCCTCAAAGAAAAATAGCTGACAAAGATCGCAGATGGAAACCCATGTGATCACGTGTTTGCAGCAAGGCTTACGACAGAACAACTGAACTGTTGCCGACATCATCCAATGATTACGAGACGGATCAAAAATTCAGTATAGATCTGCTATGAATAAAATGGAAACTTGGAATTCGCATGCTAGTCCAGAATACGAACCTCCAAGCATGAGAGTAGAGGGAAAAAATCATAATGGTGAGGCACATACCATTAATCTCGAACAAGTTAAGGTTTTTTCTTCTTCCAAATGCCATTGCAAAATGGTTGTGAAAGTATGGTACAGAGAGCAGGGTGTGCATGAGAGCAAGCTTCAGTAGTTTAGCGTTGCATTAGATAATTATATTTGGTGTTGTGAAATAACGTTTTGTAACTTTCATTTCTGGTATGTAGTATACAGTATATACTATGCCAATCTTCTATGAGCCTTAGGGATTATAATCAGTAAGAATCTAATAATCAGCTTTTTTTAATTTCTTGGTCAACATCTGCGGGAAAACTGGATATTTTATGTTCATCTAAAATGACTTCTTATCATCCAACTTTGGTTGCTTGAATGCTTTCAAACCCATTTTTGGACTATTTTTACCGAAAGTGAATTTTATCATTTTTTCTGACATCCATCAAATTAGCTATGAGCGTTGCAACCATATTAGTTACCTACTCGTGGAATTAAATCAAAAAACCTTATATATAATTAATTTTGTTGAATGCCACCAAAATTATATCAATTTTCTTGATAAATTCATTTTTATGTATTTGTTTGTTCATATATGGGAGGAGAACTGAATACTTGGGCAGGGGTCCCAATAGTTTGGGAGGGTACTTGGGGGGGGAATACCCAAAACTTGACAAAATTTTAAAGAAAAGTAATTGTACAAATTACATACTATTATACAACTTGTACCCAACAAGTGTATAAAGTAGCCAATCACAATGTGACACATCATATGCCCAACTTTTAGACACAGAGCATATTCTAGGTCTAACCTTTTGTTAGTGCATTTCAAATTTGTTATTTTAATTCAATTCAGAAGGTGACTTTCCCTCCAAATAAACACATGAAATGAAAAATATATATTAAATACATGTTGACTCAACTATGCCAGAGGATTTTCAAGTGATGAGGTGGCACCTTACAATTGCCTTGTAGGTGCCAAGTTAGGTATCACAACTATTGGTTCAACTCCCATAATTCTTGTATTCTCTCAATGCAAATCACAAGTGGCTCATGGGTCTCATGGAAAAAACATTTTTTAAAGAATACTTGACCTTTCTATGTTCTTGCAAAACATTGAAAATATCAAACCTACATATCTAGATAGTTCTTTCGTGTCTCCTGCAATAGTTAATTGAAAGTTAATTTCTATGATTGAAGTTTTACTCTCTATCTCCATCAGTTGAACATGGTCCATTGTTTGTCATCTCTCCACGATATCTTCTTTTTATATCATAAATCTCCACATCCGTCACTCTAACCATAAAATTAGCCCACTTAGGGTGAAACCTTCTAGGTTACATTTAGGGTTATTTCAAGTATTGTAAAGTTTACCATATAAATTTATAGATTTTCATTATGTCACCAAGTACGCTAGTTTGATTGGAAAGGGGATCAATCTCACTGCCAGTCCCAATCCTCCCTCCAATTTGGCCCAGGCATGTCCCAGTCAGGGCTGGGCATGCACCAGTCCATCCACGGGCAAACCTAAGTGTACCTGGGCTGAAACAAAGCAATAACCACATATTTGTTTTGACAAACATGAATCATAACCGGTAGGCCCTTTTATTTCCAAACATGATGTCCAAGAAATTTCCAAATAAAGTCAATTGGAGTTTTATTCTTTTCCTACTAGATTCGTGTCAATTGATGGGCCTTAACAATCTATTTATTTGCTCGTGGGATGGAATCATTTCCCTCTTTCATGGGTCAGCCACACAAGTGTGAATAACATACAATTAGTAAACTTTAAAGTCTTCACGTGAATAAAAGATTGGGTGACAGCATCTCAATCAAATGTGAGATGATAAGTCAGACTCGTTGTAATATCCCCATCAAATAAATTTAGATAAATCTGGATATTTGCAAGAAACCCTAGGGCAGCAATATGAAATACTAACTTTTATGACAGCTGCAATAATCTGATTTTTTTAATGAAAACACAACCACAATATGTAGGAAAAGAAACTTTATTTATTTCAAATCAGCTTTAATACAAAAACACTAGAATGTCTTAATGCAAATTGCTTTGACTGAAAATTGCTTCCAGATGTGGTGTCAGTACTGAAATTTGTTCCCAGAGGGGGACGTCCTAGTTGTACTTGTTTTGTGTGTAAATGAGGGTTTTTGTCCTCCATTGTTGATGCAGAAGCAAAAGCTGCTTGTAGACAATGAAGTAGTTGATAAATTTCCAAGATGATATAATAATAAACCCCAAATCTGCTTTTATAACTTCTAAGGCCTTCTCCAAAGTTGGCACCCCCTTTTGGAGTTACATGCATGCTCAGCAAACAATAAAAAATTACTTTATCCTCTCTCCCATGTTGGCACCCCATCCAAAAATAGATGTAAACAATATAAAATTGCTTTATCCCCTCTCCCATGTTGGCAGCACATCCTAAAAATAGGATCTTAATGCTTGTGCAGCCCATTATATCTTTGACGCCCCATAATAGAATTCTTTATTTAATTATTATTCTATCTTTGTCGCCCCATAATAGAAGTTCACCATATTCTATTATTATTTTATTCTATTTATGCTTTTTGGCTGGCCCACTACATTCAAAAATATAATTTAAGTGTCTTTTTTCCAATTAAAATATAGAAGTACCCTTGGACCACTTAAATTAATTTAATCCCTTTTTAATTTCCCCTTAGCCTATGGAAAATAATAAGAATAGGCTTCGGGTATCCAAAATTAATTAATTTTGAAAAGGGAGACATTACAGTCCGCCCTTCTCAGAATTGTTTGCCCTCAAGCAATTGTAAAGCTAGGATGCTTAAGAATTTCAGCACCCTCCCAAGTAGCATCCTCTACAAATAAATCCTTCCAACGTACCAGATACTCTATGATAATCTTGTTCCTTAACTTATTTCTCTTAAATCCAAAATTACTTCAAGAAACAAAACAAGTTTGCCTTCATCCATTCAATGGAAGGAACAATATGCTGTCCCAAAGCCTTTTTAGGCATGAGACATGAAAAACATTATGTATCTTACTCTGCTCTGGCAAATCCAGTTCATAGGCAACCTCTCTTATCCTCTGCTTAATCCTGTATGGTCCATAGAAATGAGGTTTGAGCTTTTCAGCTCCACTTTTCTTCAGAGAAGATTGTCTATAGGGTTGCAACCTCAAGAAAACTATGTCACCAACCTCAAAAGTCCTCTAATCCTTGGTGTTGGTCCGCATAAAAGTTTCTGTTGGTTTTGTGAACATGTTGGATATTTTCTTTGAGTATCCCCAATATATCTTGGCTCTGTGCAACCAAGTCTCTTGCCCCTGGCACTCTACTGTCTGCAAATACCAAATCCACAAAAGAAAGAGAATCATAGCCATACAAAGCTTTGAAAGGTGTCATACCAATGGACATGTGATGAGTGATATTGTAGCAATGCTCTCCCATGTAGAGCCATTTGACCCAAGTTGATTGCTGCCCTGCCACATAATTCCTCAAATATCCCTCAATCCACTTATTTACAATCTTTGTTTGCCCATTTGTTTGTGGATGATAGATGGTACTTGGAGTTAACTTCGTTCGTGTCAAGCAGAAGAGCTCCTGCAAAACAAACTAATAAACCTGCAATCCATGTCACTCACAATATTTTTAGGCAATCCATGTAGCCTAAAAACCTCTCTGAAAAATACAACGCAGCAACTTGTGGAGCCTTAAATCTCACTAGGAATAGCAAAGAAGTGAGCATATTTAATGAGTCTATTAACCATTGAAAAATAAAAATTCTTACCCTGAACATTGGGAAGACCTGTGATGAAATTCATTGATATACTTTCCCATTTTTGGTTCGGAATAGGTAAGGGCTGCAGCAAACCCACTGGAAAAACATGCTTTACCTTGTTTTGTTGGCACACAATATACTCTCTAATGTATTGGAGGACCTCTTCCTTCGAGTCCTTTCCAAAAGAATTTGTCCTCTGATTTGCTTGTAGGTCTTGAAATACCCTAGTTGACCAACCAAAGGTGTATCATGGATAGCCCTTAAGATTTTGCTTTTTACCTTGGATTCGGGGTACCAAGTAGATTCTATTCTTGTAGAGGATAAGATCATCAACCACATGGTACATGTTATCTTGTATATTTCCCTCAAGGATCTCATTAGTGTAAGCATTGTTTTTTATACTCCAGAATTATTAAAACTTTTCAATCAACAGATATTTCAGATATAGAGCATGAAAAGATTTTCTAGACAAAGCATTTGTTACAGCGTTATTCTTCCCTTTGATATACTCTATGCCAAAATTATAAGATTGGAGCCAATACTAGGCAAAAACTCATTACATCTTTGAGTTTTTTCAAAGGCTATTTGGGTTGTTTCAAACCAGCTGAAAGCTCCTTTCTTTGTCAAATCAGTAAATGGGACAGCAAGTTGTGAAAAACTTCTTACAAATCGCCTGTAGTAACTGCAAAGACCAAAGAATCCCCTCGATTGTGTCAAATGGTGGGTGGAGCCCAATCCAATATTACTTGGATCTTCTCTTGATCAACTTGTACTCCTTAGGCACTAATGACATGTCCCAAGTATAAAATTTCAGTCATCCCAAACTCACTTGGATTCTTTTGCAAAAACAGTTGCTTGTTCCAAGATTTCCAACACCATATCCAAATGTTTTAGGTGTTCTTCCCAAGTATTATTGTACACCAAAATGTCATCAAAAAATACTTAAACAAATTTCCTCAAGTGCTCACTAAAAACATGGTTCATGCATGACTAGAAAGTAGTTGGAGCTATTGGTTAAACCAAAAGGCATTACCCAAAATTCAAAATGCCCAAAATGAAAATGACAAGTTGTTTTGTGTACATCTTCATCTCTTACCTTGATTTGGTGATAACCGGTCTCAAATCAATTTTGGAAAAATATACTACACTATGTAACTCATCTATCAATTTATCGATCCTAGGTCTTAGGTACCTGTTTTCAATAGTCTTCTTCTTAAGCACAGTAATCAATGCACATTTTCATTGTCCCGTCCTTCTTCACCAAAACGACGACAGAAGAAAAAGGGCAAGAACTAAACCGGATATGCCCCATCTTCAATAGCTTTTTGATTGTCTTCTCAATCTCCTCTTTATAACCTTAGGATGGCAATAAGGAATAATCATGGAGGTTTAGAACCTGTTTCCAACTCTATGATGTGTTGGAAACCTCTATCTGGTGGCAATCTTGATGGTACATCACTGAATATTGAACCATGCTTGTCTAAAATAGATTGTATATCCACATGATACAATCTATCATCACTACTAGAAGTGGAAATACTTATCAAACAATGGGCTGCCCATGCTACTTGTCCCTTACGGAAGGCTCTCTCCATCCACTTTGTTATGATAGCCTTAAGTGCTCCATTGGCCATACCATGAAGTACAACCTCTTCTCCCCCGGTTCTGAATTTTCGCTCCATAGTTTGGTAATTCTATGTGAATTCTCCAAGTGAATGCAACCATTGCACTCCCAAAACCACATTGATTTCTTCTATGCCCACTACGTAGAAATCATCACAAACCTTGTGCTTACCAAGAGTGAGTTCCAATCCCTTCACCCTCATTGTGCATGGAATAATAAAGCCATCTGCTATAGTAACATTAAAACCTTGGGAATCCTCTGTTTTCAAACCTCTTTGGGCTACCAAACCCTCATCAATAAAGTTGTGAGTTGCCACACTATCAATCAAAATAGTTACTTTATGCCCATGTAGTACTCCACGAACTTTGAAAGGATGATACCTGGGACCACCTGAAAATGTAGCAAAAGTATCATCTGGAGTCTTTTCTTCTCCTTTATTTCCAACCATTGGTTCTTCCACCTCTAGTTCCTCTTCTTTAACCTCATCATCTGATATCACCTCTATATAGTGCACCTGTCCTTTGCGAAGACATCTATGACCCAGTCCCCAAGGTTCTCTGCAAGTGAAACACAATTTCTTCCTTCTAAGTTCATTTCTTGATTCTACTTGTTGGTTTTTGACGGCTCCTTTTGATGAAAACCACCCAGTTGAAGTGGCTTTTTATGTTGCCTATAAGGTGTTGGTTTTGGTTGTGATGTAGTTTGTCCTAGAGGTTGTTATCTCCCTTTTGGGGCTGAAGTCTTTTTGATAACTCCTTGTAGAGAGGTAGGGTTGAAAGCTTCCACTAAACCCCTAAGAGATTTAGTTAAACCTTCCATAAAAAAATAACCAATCTTCTCTCTGTCACATCAGGTACCATCACATAAAGCTTCTAAAATTCAGCTACATAATCACGTACCAAATGTAGTTGTTTGAGTTGAGCCAATTCCTAAACATGAATTTTTGAATCAACTCTGTCAAATCTCTCTATCAACCTGTCATTGAACTCGCCGTATGAGTGGATGAGATTGTGTCCTTGTGTGATTAGCCCATGGTACCACCGCTTTTGTGTTATACCTTCTCGATGAAGGGTTACAAATTTGACGGCTTCCTCCTCCATCATTGGCCTAAGTGATAAGAGGGTATCCAACTTTTGTATCCATGCACGAGTTGTACTCTTACCAGGGTCATCAAAAGTAGGAAATGACAACTTCCCCAATGCCTGTTGCAAGTCTCTTGATTAGTTTATGGCCTAGGATCAGCGCTTGGTCCACTCCTGCTTTTCTTCAGATTTATAAAATTGGTGACTGATATAGCCTCTCTAGTCTCACCCAGAAGTACCATGTACTCCTCATAGCTGGCAGCAATATCATCCGCTACAGATAGTTGAATTTCCACCTTTGACACTGTTTCCTCCCTATGAAGGAAGTCAAACTGGAAGGGCCTAGCAATAGGATCAACGATTGTCCTCTGAGTGGGTTAGTTATTGTTCACCCTTGAAGAACTTCTCTCACCATTTGGAGCTCTTTGTACATTCATGTTTTGTATGGGGTGGACAAACTGAGCCATCATATTTGTTAAACGGTCATGTCCCTACACAAGGCTATCGAAATGTACATTTTATGGGTCTTTGTTACCCATGACTTTTGGTTGTTTTGTAGCTTTCTTTTTCTCCCTTCGGTGGTATCTGACTTCTTTGTCACTACCGTCCATGAAGTTGAAACCTAAATTTTTCTCTTTTTTCCGTCTTTTTTAATTCCCTTCCATAAGATGGGAGGAAATTCGCGTTGATACCACTATAATATTTCTGTCAAAGAACTTTAGATAAATATGGATATTTGCACGAAACCCTAGGGCAACAACATGAAATACTAACTTCTATGAGAACTAGAATAATCTAATATTTTTAATAAAAACAACACAATATGTAGGAAAACAGACTTTATTTATTTATTTCAAATGAGCTTTAATAAAAACACAAGAACGTTTGAATACAATTTTTCTCACAAAAGATAAGAACATGCAAATTGCTTTGACTGAAAACTGCTTCCAAATGTGGCACCAGTACTAAAATTCGTTTCCAAAGGGAGACATCTTAAATGTACTTCTTCTAGATGCCAAATAAACCCTAAATATGCAGCCCTAGCTGAATTGGATGACTATTGTACAATGAATTATCATTGCAACACCAAAATGGAATTTCCAAGCTTAGATATGAGGTTTTCCGTCCTCGGATCTATGCAAATGAGGATTTTGTCCTCTATTGTTGATGCAGAAGCAAAAGCTACATGCAGAAAATGAAGTAGTTGACAAATTTACAAGATGGTGTAATAATAAACCCCAAATTTGCTTCTATAACTTCTAAGGCCTTCTCCAAAGTTGGCATCACCTTTTGGAGTTACATGCATGCTCAACAAACAATAAAAAATTACTTTATCCTCTCTCCCATGTTGGCGCCTCATCCTAAAAATAAGATCTTGATGTTCATGCAGCCCATTCTATCTTTGGCACCGCATAATAGAATTTTTTATTTAATTATTATTCTATCTTTAGCACCCGAAAATAAAAGTTCATACTTTTATTAATATTTTATTCTATTTCTGCTTTTTGGATTAAAAAATACAATTTAAAGGTCATTTTTCCAATTAAAATATGAAAGTACCCTTGAACCACTTAAATTAATTTATTTCCCTTTTTAATTTCCCTTAGCCTAAGGAAAATAATAAGAATAGGCTTTGGGTATCTAGAATTAATTAATTTTGAAAAGGAGAAATTACAGTCATGATATATAAGGCCTTAATACCATTAAACCGGCAGGATAGCATAAAGAATACAAATTGTCAGTCATTTTCCGTCAACAAACGCATTTAATGTGGGGAACTTTTCACATGAAAAAGCAACATGTGGTTTTCATATCCACCAAATGTTTGGATATTTCAAGAGTCCCTTTAGACTTCGTCTTTCTTTCCTTCAATTTGATCCTACATTTGTGCGTTAAATCCAAATATTAAAAATATTAAAATTATCTAATTCTTTACCAAATGTAATCTACCATATGTTTTTTGAACAAATATTTAAAATATCTGGTAGAAGAAACGAATATTAATATTTCTGGTAGAAGGAATGAATATTAAAATGTAATCCAAAGAAAAGGAAAGATTAAAAATTACCAAATGTATTCCTAAAGAAATTAGCTGAAAGAGAACGAAAGGAAGGAATTTTTTTATATTTAATATTTTTTAAACAGACATACCCAGATGTACACATACCCATGGCAAAAACAAATTTCTGTACCAGCATACCCAAACCCCATACTGGTACCCATAACAATACCAGGACGGGCAACTTAGCAGTGTACAGTGGGGCCGGATCCCTTGCATTGTAGGGGCCATACAGGACATTTATGATTTTGGGGACCCAAGTTGCTAGGTAGAACTATTGTGGAGGTGTCATATGGTTGTGCCTATTGTTGAATCAAGAGTTGAAAGTTGAAACATGCTCATCATCTTCTGAATAAATTGGAATTGAAATCCTCCTGTTATTGGTGTCATCTATGTAATCCTTGGTGAGCAAGTACACCAAATCGAGGTTATGAGTGTTGCATATTAGACTTGTTTATGAGGGAAGCTAGTTCTTATACTGAAATGAGCTACTACTGGGTGGTGTCCACCTAAACAAGCAAGAAATTTTAATTCTGAAATGGATTCAGTAATCAGCAGTTGACCGCAGAACACTTACATCAGAAACTTGTCTAAACTGACGATCAAGTTGACAGTAAGAAATATGGCATACCAAACACGCGTGTATAAAAGGCTGGATTACAATCAAAGATTTGACAGTAAGAAATGTGGTGGTGCCAAATACAGAATATCTGCATGAAAGGATGGAGGCCTGAGCCAATACCTAGGAAAAAGGAAAGATATTCAAAACCCCAATGTGAAGCAGATAAATACTAATTAGAAATCAGAAATCTGAGATCTGATCAGTACAAGAATTGTGGTGCCAAATACACAATGTGTATTAAAGGGTGGAGGTCAGAACCTCTACAGATTATGATGTGCCAAATACACAATGTGCATTAAAGGCTGGAGGTTTGGACTGATACCAAGAAACAGGAAAGACATTCAAAACCACAAAGTGCAGCAGATAAATACTAAATTAGAAGTCAACTTTTAATCAGAAATCTGAGATCTGAACGGTATGCAGAAATCTGATATCTGAAACCAACACCCAGATACAATCAGTATGCAGAAATCTGAAATTTCGAAACATATAAAAAGTTCCAGGAATAGAAAAGGCCCGATTATTATCTTCTGAAACTAACAGATATAACTCTATTTTAGTATTCTATTTAAACTTTGAAGAAGAGAAGTTTGTATATATAGGCTAAAAATCTTACAATGCCCATTTAATGTAATCTATTCCTATCTACCCTTTCCGGCTGTTCAAGCTGTCCACTTACTTTTGATTCACTCCTATTTACCCTTTCCAGCTGATCCAGCTGTCCACCTACTTTAAATTTATTTCTATCTTAATCACTGCCATATGGATTTGGTTGATAACTAACTATACTTAAATTACTAAACATATTAGATGTCTTCATCACTTCTTTCTGGCATGCTTCTAGGGATCCTTCTGCTCCTGGGAATCCATATCTTTAGATGGAGATTGTAAAAGGTTCATCCAAGGAAAGGAAGGCCTTGGTTTCAAATGAAGTTACAAACATGTCTAACATCCAAACACGTGAGGATGCAGACAATGCTATTGGAAAAATTTCCTTTCCCAGTTGCATCATGTTCCATGTTGCTCAATCACCTTATTACAAAGAAACATTCGATCAAACATGTAAAGCAGGTTCATCTTGCATGTGTCAAACCAAATTGAGAACCTCCATTCTTCACTATAGCTAGTCAAAGGTTAATTTGTTGACAGGGAAGATAAGCCAACATGGATTAAAAACAGGATGCTCTATTATCATGGACTAATGGACAGTCATTAGGCACCGCACACTCGTTGAAGTCGTTCTCACATGTGAGATAGGCCCTCAACCCTTAGGGCTGTTGATTGTTTTGAAATGCAAAAGGATGTTAAGTTTCATTTACATATTTTGAACGATGATATAGAGAAGTTATGCTACACCAATATTGTGCAAATAGTTATAGATGCAACATCTGTGTGCAGGGCAGCTGGAAAGTTGATTGAGGCCTCGTATCCTTGCTTTTACCGTCATCAGACATGTGAACTCTCAGCTCTCCTAATGTATTGGATCATTGATTGCATGCTCCATCAGATGAAAGCCATAAGTCAGAGAGACCCCACCTTGGCATTCTATGATGATCATAATCAGCCAGCGTTCACTGGTGCAAAAAGCTGAACACCCCTGTACACATGGCTACACATGCAGTCAAACCAAAATGGCACATGGAGAACTCTCCAGAGTAACTCCTATTAGTGATCTGGAGGTGAAGAATGGCTGTGCTAAGGCCCTTAAGAAAATGTATGGTAGAAAGAAAGAAGGCTGTGAAAATTTGGTCTGTTTGGCACATTTTCTGTCTCAAAGGCTGCAAGAGTGTGGCTGAGGGTAGACTCTAGCACAGGACTGCAAAGGATGCTACGGATGCTTACAATTTGCCTTTTTCCATGAGCTGCTAGTTCCCCTACAGCTGGAAGGAATTGGTCCACTTGTAGCTTTATCCACTCTACCAAGATCATAAGCCACCTCTCAAGAGCAGATGTGCTAATTGTATTACAAACTGCCTTCCACCTCATGGATCCCAAAATGGTTGAGTACAAAGAGAATCTAGCAGCACAATGAGATTTGGTGCTTCGCTACAATGGGAGTTCAACAGCACAAGAGGATGTGCAGCCTGAGCAGCCAATGTAGATTGACGGGGATCCGCAGCAAAAATGGGTTAAGGTCTCATTGGAGAAGCCAGCTGATTCAGATTCCTATAGTGAGAGGAACTTTTTGGGCCCATGGTTAAACGTCTAGTGACAACTATGATTATCTAGCTCACTGCCCCATGCTTGTAGCTTAAGCATTTTGTGACTTGTCACGGCTGAAAAAGTGCAAACAATTGCTACATTTTGATTTTCTGACATTCAATGTCATGCGAGACACTGATTTTAAATGTTAATGTTCAATGTTGTGGATGTTATTTGAATTTCTGCTCTTTATAGTATGGTCGTTATTGACCATGGATGTAATCTACATTTTAGATCTTTATATTATGCAACAGCAAAAGACTTACAATAAGTGCTTTATTGTGTGCATCATTTGTCATTCCCACAGGTTCCCCAAAATACAGCGAAATTTGTTCCATCAAGGAAAAGCATCACTCATCCCAGAAACTTGGAAAAACATAATATATTATAAGCATTAATTTTTTGAATTTATATTTTTGTCCCCATTTTTATCTATCAATTATATAAGTAATTGCAATTTTAAAATTTTAGGTTTAACTTTATCATATTTTTTCACTGCTGAACTTTTTCCAAATATTACAGTCACCAAGCTTTAAGACCCACTCAAATAAGGTAACTTTGACAACAGCAGCATTTATTTTCCTGCTTTTCATGACAAATTACATTCATTTGACGGAGAAATTAAGGTGTAGCAGCATGTTTTATGTTCTGATCTCTTTTATTTGTTCAATCATACTTATTAATTTGCTTGTGCAGATCCTCATACAACACATGTTCATCCCTGATAATTGTTGTCTACCTTCTAGAGAATTTTTTTAGCAGAACCTTAAACACACATGTTCGTACTCAACAATTATCGATTACCTTCTACATTCAATCTCTGCACCAACCCTGCACGATTCACTAGTATCTTTCACTCAGAATCACATTTATTCTCTCTTTATAAACACAAAGAGACACTGATCGCTCTTTACCATTTTAATATAATTTTTTCATGTTATATGCTTTAAGTAATTTACAAGTTCAGGTCCATTTTTGAAGAGAAGATTGGAAAACTTCAAATACTCCAGAACTTGGAGTCCATGGTTAAAGCTAGTTGTTTGTTAGGTAAGAACAATAAACAACTATTAATCAATATCCAGTCAAATAATATGACAACAAAAAACCCAGTATTGAACAATAGAGCATTCCCAGAAATATGGATTGGGATTTCTAAAATTGGCACTATAGCATTATATAAAATAATACAAAGAAAAAAAATAGAAGGGGCTACTTAAAATTTTCCAAATGTTATTCTTCTATAGCTTTAAGAAAAGCATATAGAAATCATGTGCTACTTACGCATTGCAATGAGCTTTCAAGTTTGCTGCATCCTTGTCAAAATTCTCCTGTTCAGTCTCCATTACTAGCTTTGTTAACTGTTGTGCCTGAAGAAAAGATATTTGAGCTTCAGTTGTCATAAACATGTAGGTAAAAAGGTAAATTGAATATAAGTAATGGACAAATTTAGCATGTTATGATGATTAGAAACTGCTTACTTTTTAGTATCGGTATAATCAGTTCACTAAATTCAATAATTGATTTGCATAGTATATATAGTTTTATTGCAAGCTTAGTACATAGGTCTTAAAGCTTAGCCTAGAATGTTCAATCATTTTGAGTTATCGGAATCCCTCCCTTTTCCATTATAGCATAATTTGATACTTCAAAATTTCAATGTAGAGATGAAAAACTTTCTTGGAAGGCACAACCAAGGACCAATTTTGCTTTCTTCATCCTCAAGTTGCTACACCTTTGAGAGAAACGGCATATTTTTGTTCACATTACATATCTGTCTAGTGTCCATTGCTGTTTTTAGAATGAATTGAAAAGAACAGGAATAACTGATCCAGATTGTTTGTGGCATAAGTTAACTGTTAAATATCAAAGATTGACTCATAGAAAGGAAAATTTTAAAATGAGAGTGAAATTAATACCTGCTGTAGGAGATTTTTCCGTGGAACAACTTCATCATGCACTTTAGTGCAGAATTCCCAGGTTAATATCTAGACAACACACCCACATCATCAACAAGATGGAGCAATCAAGTTGGAAGATCAAAAATCAATATATGAGAAAACCATATTAATCTCAATTAATTAAATGTATAGATGAAACACTCCAGAGCAATTCTATATGATCAACTACCTTATGATAATTGTTAAATGTGACTCTCAGCTTCCCATAGCGCACCACCTGTACGTTTTCACAAGGTTCAGAAATCTTATTATGAATTAGAAGTAAAACAGAATCAAGTAAAATATAACTATGGTTACATATCTAAACTTTTCGTACATATGTATTTTCATTGCCACTAAGAACATGATACCGACATGCAAAAGAACTATGCATGTCTGGAAACAAAAACAATGCAACCTGAGAATAGAGACTGCAGGATGGTCAAGATAATCTGAAAGTTACCACCCCTTGCAACTGAAAATAAATAATTATATTTTACACCAAGAAACAGTACTCCTTAAATTGATTATGTTATCCATTATCAGCCCTAAATAGCAAAAGCTATCACCCGTCACTTTAAACGTCAATCAATAAGGTGGTAAAGCTTTCAAAGTAGCAGCAACCTACTCAACTTCTGGAAGCTTGCAACAAAACTTTTCACTTTATATATTTTGAAGGTTAAGCAAATCTGAAAAATACAAAATTATTCTCTATTGAAAATTTACAAATGATTGCACAAGTGTTTCAACCCCTGATCTGGGGCACAGGAAGTGACCTGGTGGACAACACCCTAAATGAGGACTTAGATGAGTAGTATGCATATGCAATACATATTTAGATAATAGGCAGAGAATCAAGAGAGACAGACAGACAGAGAGATGATAGAATTGGAATGGTAAATGTGCTTATTTTTCCATGCGTCCTATACATGGCATACTCTTGAGAAAGATGTATAGCTATCTTCTACTCTGATTGCTAACTAAAGCTATAGAAATGTATATAATTACATATGTTACAAAGCTGAGAAGGCGTGAAGAACCATTATGGAAGTTAAACCATTTCCCTGAGCGACTCTTCCTTTTCCGACAGTTACACGATGTGGCTAACAGGTGCACGCTATGATGATAGCTGCTCTGGCATAACAGCAGCCTTGGAAAAGACACCTGCCGTGGCACAGAGTTGCGACGAGTGGTGTCATTGTGATCATCAAGACTTCCGCACAAGCTGCTGCCCCATGAAAGGGGCACAGCCCCTTAACCCCACACCAATTAAGCCTTTGAAAAAACAAGAACTTCGCAACTGCCGGGATGAAGGCAGCAATTGTTGCAAGTTGGCACCTAGCAGTAAGACGTAGCATGAGTTGTCCTTTGTAGTTCAGCATGGAGGTGTGTTAGACACTGTTGAAACCAATCGTAGGTACTGTAGAGGGTTTTGCGCACACATAGGTGGCGCCAGGTCCAATTTGCACAGATTACACTGCACCACTGTAGGATTGTGTGTGGCATCTGTTTGAGATAGATGGGTGATCATGGAGGTACCACGAACCTCTGTGAGTTACTCTGGAGCATCACATACCATTAAAGGGGAACCTCAAGAACCACAAGCTATGAGAAGAGGCTTGGCAATCTTATGAGATCCGCTATCGATAGATCTTCCTGGATCAACCCAATTGAATTCATTATAGCAGAAGTTTTGATACAGTTTAAACTCTACCGTAAACTCTGTGATGTTTTCACTATACCACGAACCTTTGGGAGTTACTCTGGAGTATCACATACCATTAAAGGGTAACCACAAGAACCACAAGCTATGAGAAGAGGCTTGGCAATCTTATGAGATCCGCTATTGATTGATCTTCCTGGATCAACACAATTCAATTCATTATAGCAGAAGTTGTGAAACAGTTTAAACTCTACTGTAAACCCTGTGATGTGTTCACTATGTATAGAGACTTTGTCACAAGCACACTTGTTCTCTATAGTCCACCCAAATGGTCTTGATAACACCATCTCACCTATCCCAGGTACATCACGCCTCTCAGCCACTCTCATAGGTTTGTCAGAGTTTCTAACTCATTTTTAGGACTCCCAAATAATACCCTTGATTGTATAGGACTTTTGAATTACTAAATTCAAATTTCAATTGGTGGCTTCCACCTACCGGTTCAACCTCAAACATTATTGACTTGAAAAAGAGCGGAAGATTTTGAACTTAAGTTAGATAATTGATTATCTCATACAAAAAACAAATCCATATGTCAATTGTACTATGGTAAGATATATGGAATCTAACTATGATATGTTTATAGAGAAACTTTGTAGTGCTCTTTACCAAGTTGACCATTGGTTCTGCATATTGTCAAATATTTTTTCATCGCCAGAATATACCCAAATTGATGGAGTTGGCTAGGTTTCTTGAATGAAACAATAAAGTTCAACCCCCTGTTTCTCAAACAACTCCCTATTGTGGGGTGCGTACAACAGCCAGAAATCTCCCCTTAGAGGCTTACCAGCTCATGTCATATGCTAGGTCCCATCCTTTGGTATCTCAAAAAAAGATGGCTATCAAATCCTTGTAACAACATTTTAGAAAAAAAGGCTTTTGGAGATAACTGTGTAAAGTTTTAATAACTTTTGAATTAAAAAAAGATTTTGGAAATAATTGTGTGAATTTATAACTTTGTTCTTAAAAAATTGGATAGTTATTTGAAATTTTGCACAGTTACTTAAAATTTTACACAAATATTTTCAAAAACCTTTTTTACCCACACTTTCAATGTTGTGGCATCAAACCCCATATGGCCTCCTTTTTCATCATACTTCTTCAAAGAACTGGATTTGGTCCCATTTTGTAGATTTATAAACTAATAAGTTTCACATGACTGGTCTTATTCATGATCCTCCTTTCCACAGTCCATAATGTTAGCAAAAACAGGTTTTTGGAAAAAATTGTGTAAATTTATAATAATTTATTACCAAAAAGGACTTTCTGAAAATAATTATGGAAAAATTTTATATCTTCATTCTTTAAAGACTTCAAGTTTCTGTTATCCATATTGTTAGGAGAAGAAGTTAAGGATTAACTCCATACACAAAATTGAAAAATCAACATTTTGAATTCATCATCGGGATGAACGATAAGCCAACAGATGAGAGCTTCTTAAATAGATAACCTGCTTTACAACAAAGGTAGAGAGATGAGAGCTTCTTAAATAGATAACCTGCTTTACAACGAAGGTAGAGAGCAATAATATTGCCACATATTATATGTTATTCCATTTTTTGTTTAATGCCTTTGTATGATATTAAATAAACTCAAGACATTAATCGATTGCACTTCTTTATGAATTCTTAAGAATATCTATGATGGATCTCCACAAATCACTCAGCTCCAGACCATCTCAAATTTGATTATTCAAATGTTTGTAAATCTCAATAGCCTCTCTGATTTTCATTTTCAAATAGTGCTCTTGCTTAGTCAAAATCACTGCCATTAACTTTAAATGCCTTGTCCAAGTATTGCTTTTCCTCCTCTAAGTGGGTCTTCGTCTGAGATCCTAAAAGCCCGACCAGTGAAAGAATAGAAAACCCCTATTTTTTGTAAAGGGCGATGGTGTGATGACACATGGAGATAGAGGTCAGTATGAGTCTTTTTTCTATATGATTGTCAAGCAAGAAAACCATCCTCTCTCCTTAAGACAAGCACGTCCAAGAATGGTAAAGAACCATTCTCCTTGATTACATCGATGAACTGAATATTAAGGCATATGTTGTTAAAATGTGAATGGAAAATCTTTAGGCCCTATGTTCCATGAGGCCAATGGACATTAGTGCCATCAACATAACGCTTCCATCACTTGGGTTGTAAATTTCCTCAAATTTTTCCACAAATATATTTTCAACCACTTGTAACAATGGAGACACCATTTCCACACCCTTGATTTGTTCAAAACAACTCCCCTAAAATGAAAATAATGTGGACCTAAGAAAAAGTTCATCCAACCTAGAAGTTTCCTCGTTAGTGAACTCCTTAATAAGTGAGATAGACTCAAAAAGAGGGATCTTTGTAAACAAAAAGAACATAGTAAAGCTTACTAAAATATCATTAGTCTCTAGCTTATATATTTTCAAAAAACTGCAAAATCCTTTGAATTCTTGATGTAGGAAGAATTTTTACCAGTCAAATTTTGCAACTTCTTTGCAAAAAAGTCTACCAAGAGAGAGTAGGAGAGTTGAGAGTATCAATAATGGGCCCATGCGTAGCCCTTATTTTATGCATCTTAGGCTGCGTAAATATTCTTGGAGCAATTTCTTTACCCAGTACCAATTTTCTTGATAAATTTGCCAAAATAATGCCTCGATAGCTTTCATGACATCCTTTAAGATCTTTTGAAATGGACCCTGGATTAGTTACCTATAGCTCCCACTATCCATCAAATGATCCTCCATTCTAGCTATATAGGCACATCTATTCCTTTATCACCCTCTGTAACCACTTTGTTTCTTAAACAATTATACAGTTATTGTTCTTGCCATTGAATGCAATAATTGTAAGTTTTTAACCAATCACATACTTCTATTTTTATTATGTTTAAGCAGTTGAAAAGTTTAACATTAGGAAAGGAGTAGAATATTCATTGAAGTCTTACTTCTGAATGTTCCATTTCCAATGCCAAAACTTTATAAAACCTTATAATATAAACACAAAAGTAGTGTAATACTATAATAATTATTTCTACTACCAATATCTTTATCTTTATTATTATTTATTAGACCTATCACATCAACCATCTTTATTTTATGTTGAGTCAATCTCATCAACCAACATCTTTATTTTTTTATTATATGTTGAATCCATCACATCAACAAAGATCTTTATTTTTTTTAATAATATTCATTTATCATGTCAAAAATTTATAATATAAAAACACAAATAAACATATACTATAGAAACTAACAAATACACTAAGACCATAGCAATTAACTAATTAATAAATTGTGTACCAATAATTAGTAAACACACATACATTAATAGCATAGCAATTCATTAATCTTGTACCAATATTAAGTGTGCATAGACTAAACAAAATATTTGAGCATATTTATTTTATAAAAATAGTTCAAATAATAATATTTTACATTTAGAAATAAAATATTTTTGCATAAAAATATTTCACATTTAAAAACTTAAATTTACATCCTGTACTACTTACTTTGCACCCTTAGGGCAATTGATAGTATAGAATCTATTAAATTCAATTAGATATAATAATAATTTCTACTCAAAATAAATTCTTCGTTTATAAAAATACTTCACATTTAAAATATAAAAAGCCACATTCCCACGACATACTTCACACTTATATGGCAATTGTGAGTATAGTATCCATTGTGGGCAATTAAACATGTTTGATTTCAACAACATTACCTTCACCAAGAATAAGCCACTACATGGCACTTGTTTCCAAAATCCTTTTTAGCTACCTTTTTTTCTGTTCTAGCATCAAACCCCATACGACCTACTTCCTTGTCACACTTCTTTAAGGACTGGATTTGGTTTTATTTTGTAGATATATATGACTTGTCTTGTTCATGATCTACCTTTCAACAGGTTGCAAGCCCTTCGAAAAATGTCATTGGTAGTTTGTTTCCCACATGATTATGATAGGAAGACAACTGATTTGTGAAACAAGGTAACCACATGATCGTAGTAAGAAGACAACAGCACATTGTAAAACTAGGTAACCACATAAAAAGTTTAATAGATTGACATGCACAAAATATTAACCATGATGAATGTCTAAGTGTTGATTATCACCTATGTTGCTAACACAAGCGAGGGTGCAAGGCCAATTCATATGCTCATCCAACTTGAATTTAGGTGACCATGCAATGGGCTTATCTAATTTGCCTATCTAAAACGATCAATCTGGAGGACATATTTATCACCCTTGATCATCTAGGATATAGGATCAATTACTTATTCATTGCCCATATATTTAGGTTCAAAGGAAATAGTCATGTCGCCTGATACCTTATGCAATTTTGAAATACTTTGCTAAATGGTTGTCATTCTAACAAGCACCAGTGTTTGCATCATTTTCTTTGCTATAACCTGCAAGTAAGCACTTTTTTAAGTCAAAAGAAACATGGCTGCCAAACCATGTAGGATTATTTTCTTCACTTTGCCTAGACTTGTGTATTTCTACCCAAGCTTCCGTCATCCTTTGTTCCTCTACTACCCGGTCAGGGTACATGCCTTGTTCGCCCCCACTCTATTGACTGCCATTTTCTTCAACTTATACCTAGATGACTTTTGCAACCCATTGCTTTGGTCATTCCATGTCATTGTGATCACCTAAACGATACCATTTGCATGGCAACTTAGAATTTTAATCTTGATTATTGAGGCTCATTTTAAGGACTGCTGCATATGATACATTTGATCAAAATGATAATGCATATATAGGGATCCTGCTGATCTTGCCAACTTTGATGGTTATGTTATATTGACTCCTTTTGCTGCTGCTCCCTTGACGTAACAGATCAGAATGAAAAGAAATTTATTCCTTATACATTTTTTATAACTAATTTTTCAAGTATTGTATATGTTTGCATCACCATCCCCCGCTGTCCCCAAAACCTAGGCCCTTGGTACCCCCCATCCCCAAGACTCGTCCCCATGTCCCCCAGTTCCAAGACTCCATGGAACTTTGAAATACTAACATATTGCATTGAACAATGAAAATGCCGAATATCAATATATTAATATTTATCTCATAATTTACATTCAAAATGATGGTTACATTCAAAATTCAAATACAATTGACCCATGGCCCAATCCCTCTAAGTTTGAGGGCTTCCAGCTTGATGAATGTGTTGAAATTTGAGTGGTTGATCAATGAATACTTGGCACTTACTCTTCCTCTTGCTGTTGCTCTCCCTCTTGCTAACACTCTCAACCTCTCACTCTTGGAGCCTTGCTTGCTCTCACTCTTGCTGCCTTGTTTGCTCTCATTCTAGCACTTGCAGCCTTGCTCAATGTTTTCAAGCTCTGATAGTGATTTGGAGTGAAGGTGTGAGGTGCATTTACAGCTTTTTGAGTGTTTGAAGTGAGGTTGGGGCCCCATAAACTATTAGGGTTAGGGTTGGGGGCACAAACATCCAAAAAATGTCTCTTTTTTTAATTTTTAAATCGCCTTTTTGGCATTTTTGACACAAGGGATGGCCTCAAGTTTTTGGGACTGTCAAGGGACTTGGGAAAGTTTCGGGGACATCCCAAAGTCCACCAAACACCCCCTCTGTGACAGAAATGTCCTCACTTCAAGGAAACATCCTGGGGACATCCCCTGACTCATAGTGGCGGCGGCAGTACAGCAGGTGGACATTTCCCAAGCGTCCCCAAGTCTTCGGAACGTCCCCATCCCCAGAAACGTCAAAAATTTGGGGGGGTGGTGAGAAGGCCGCATCCGCGTGGAACACTACATAAATATTTCTTTTCACACCAAAGAATATTAAGTTCTCTACATCTGATTGCTACAAAATTTAAATATGAGCTTCCCGGTAGATTTTGTTTAGTACCTAGATAAAATGTTAGCCATGAGGTTAACATTTTAAATTTGTAAGATTAAAAGAGCTTCTTGGTAGTTGTGTTTACTACCTAACCAAATTGGACTGGCTACAACTTGAACTTAGGACCTCCCACATTGGATCTGGGTGCTACAGGATTGTTTGGACAAAAAGGAACATTCTCTAATATTCAAAATAAACCACAAAAATATCCATGGTAGAAGCAATGGTATCGAGGTAGTCATCCAGTTAAGAATTTAAGGTTCTCAAATATCATTTATGGGTTATGGATTGTCAAAATACAAATTACCTGCATATTGTACCTTTGCATTATAGAGTAGACATTCGTTTACTATATATCTTTTTACACAAGTTTACTATGAATATCCTTTTAAATGATAGCTGCTTGTAAATCATTCTTCATATAAAGCCTTATGAAGAAAATATGGAAACAGAAAATGTTTTTCCAATCTCATATATAATAATATTGAACTTTTTGGGTTTCCATACATAGACATTCTTAGATTTTGATTTCCGTGCCCTGTCTCAATTCCTTTTTATTACCAATGCTTCAGGTAAATCCATGGGGAGGGGTCTAGAAGAAAGACCCGAAATGTTGATAATAAAAACAAAAAGTCATAGTGTATCCATATAGTCAAAATCCAAAATCCTCATTTGTTTCTTCTCTCGTCAACTAGCTATTGCTTGCCACCCAGTAAATCCACCTAGCCTGTCATTGGAACCTCGAAAGACTGTTTATTTTAGCCATCGAGTCTCTGTACAAATTCTTTTATGACCACTCCACTCCCAACCTCAGATCCAAATGAGGGCCCATAATGACAATTTAAAAAAAAAAAGTGAAGTTACTGAAGCTTTTCAGACAGATTTCACAACTTGTTTTCTATGGCTGAACTCATGTAGCTTACATAACCCGAGAGGATAAACGTAATAAAAAGTATATTAATAATCTATCAGTGACAATTCATCCAAGGAAAAAGATTGTAACCAACAAAATACCAAATGCACCAAACAGATACCTACCCGTAGCTCTTGAAATACGGATTCATGAACTGCACGTGGAAACACCAGTACATGTTTCCCTGGGGAAACCATGTAGCTCCTGTTATCATCACAAATTACAAATAAGTTTCAAAGCTAAATCAATACATGATTTGGTATGATTGCTCATTTAAAAACAAAACGGTAATACTTGCATTAAAATAACACAACATAAGAAAGAGCTATATCCACTTACAAAAAGACAAAAGTATTCTTAATATAAACAAGAAAAACAACATACTCTTCAGCAGTGTCAAGACACAAGTGTTCATCCAACAGTCCACTATCATACTTGATCTTGAAAAGTCTTGGCAGCACATCAGTGCCATACTCTGGTACAAGAAAGTTCCACAAAGTTTGAACATTAAATTATAGCTAGAAAATGCTTGGTCCCAGGCAATTCTGAAAATTTAACCACAGAGTAGCTCCTATCATACAAGCATAGCTATTTAAGGAAAGCATCTTATAAAATATGACAGTTTTACAATTGAAAAAAGCATAATTATGAGCTCCAAAACTGCTCAGAATTACTCCATACAGAACAGAAAAGGTAAACATCCCAACAATGAATTCTGTTGCTTCCAATTTTTTGAATCATAAACAAAGTGACATGACTGGGACTTGACAAGAACTCGGCATGGCCTGTGACCTGGGAGTCAAAAGACTAAGACTTTACAAGATCAGAAAAATGAAAAACACAAAAATATTGAAAGTTTCAAAAAAATAAAGAAATTTTTCATTTGAAGAGAATAAATTTATTGGAAGACAGAATGAGGGTTAGAGGAGTGTTGGATTGATAGAGATTGCTTACTGTCCCTCCCTGTGTCACAAAGTTTGCCAAATTTCTTCCTTAAAATTCGAAATTCACTGAACTTCATAAAAACCAGTAAAACTCATCTAAATTTGCCAGAAAATTTGTACAGTATGATTTCAGATGAGTTTATTTAAAAGAAAAACCTAAAATTATTTAGAAATGACGGGCAAAACTACATTAGGGCTTTTGCAATCATTTTTTTCATGTTCACTATCACCATAAGCTTCATTTGTGAGGGTTCATGGTTTGCATGGATGCCATACCAATGATCCAATGATAGTGACCATGTAGAGCTCTTTCCATTCCCTAATCGCCACTCAATATTCTGTATCCACGATTGAAATAAAAATTAAAAAGAAATAGGTTATTCACGATTTAGCTTTACTATAAGTTATAGGTTTATTAAAAATAGCATTAAGTTATTGCTTTTTAAAAATAGTTTAGCTTTTTTAATTAGTTTTTCTTTTTTTCTTTCCAACTTTAATTTTAAAACATGAAATTATTAGATTTTTTAAATTACTTGTTACTTTGTTGTTAATTTTAATTTTAAAATGTTAATTTTTGTAAAGATATTTATGTACGAATATATATATATACAATGACTTTGACGAAAATTGCACTACCTAAAACTTTAATGCTAATGTCTTTAAATATTGTACATTATATTTTAATTTTCACATATTCGATTTTGATATTCATTTTTTATTAATATTTCATTTAGTATTAGGTTTAAATTTTAGAATTTAGATACTATCATAAATTAATACATATTTTAGGTTTTGAAATTAGTACTATAAATGGATTTTAATTCAATTATTTTTTATTTATTTTTAAAGATTAAATATAACAAAATTATTTTAATATTAAAATATATTCTTCAAACTTATTCACGAATATTTTGCCAGACTTTATTGGCTGGTGAATTTCTTTAGAATTTTATCCTCGCCAAACATGAACCTTGTAACATATGTCCCTCAATGAGTACAGGGTTGTAAAGATTTCTGACAACAATTGAAGCCTGCCAAGTAGTCGCTATGTAATTTTCTTAGTCTCAGTTGTATTAATGTTTTCTCAGTCTCCGGTTTAGGCCTGATAAACACTGCAGTAATCAGTTTTGGTTTAGCTGCCTGGTAGTTCTTTAGCTTTTCGGTGCATATTATGAGCACTTGACTTTTACTTAAGAGATAATCTCCAGATTAACAAAAACATTTTGGGTTAACTATTTGTGCTCATTAGAAAAGTTAGGTTAGTTTTGGCTTGCCGTTTATAGATTTTCCCATTGAATCAAAACTGCTGTTTTTATTTTACCGCTAGTTCTCCTGATTACTTCTGCCTTACGAGCACCCGAACAACCTGCAAAAATGCGTAGGATAGAGAAATACAACTGCAAGGTTTTCTGTTTTTCATTTAAAAAGGGTAAGCCACATCAAGTAGGTCTGAGTTGATGAGCATACAGTGGCTGGCGAAGTGTGACCAAGTCAATGCCAACACAACCAGTCAACTTAATCACTCTGAGAGTCTGGCATGGAAAGTCAACTTGGCTTGGCCTACATCCCACCAGTCTCACCAAGTCTGACGAATACAAATTTATAGAGGAAAGGACATGAATAACTTCCCACTAAGATCAGCAACTACTTCCCACCCCCATAAAAACAGCATATGTATTCCTTCAGAAGATTTAGATAGGTGTCAAGGATAAGAAGTAATAGAACTTGCTTCTAGCCTTTTAGGCAGCCCTAATTTAAAAACCTACAGTGTAACGATAGGTAGGAATATTACACGAGGACAGTAGAACAATAAGAGAAAAAAACAATGAAATACAAATTAAAAGTATTTCACAGACCATACAAAGTACGAAAAATTCCCTTTCAATATGATAAGTGGTAGTTAAATATATACCAAATCCTCGCCCAGGTTGCACTCCACAGATATTGCAGAACCAATATTCCTGGCATCAAAAACATACAAAAATGTAAGCATACCCCCACGGATTTACCCTGACATCCCAAGCAATAAAAAGCTTCGGATATCTTTCCTGATGAATTATAACATAATACAACATATAGATACAGTCTTGAAAAACATGCAACAAGAAACTGCCAATAACAGATACAAAATTACAAACATCTGGCAAATGAAATAAAATGTAAATCATGAACATATCTAAGATAGATGAAATAATTCACACTCGGAATACAGATATCTTATGAAAACCGCAATTGCTATGATGTTTTGATATGAACATTTATGGTACAGCAGCTTACAAATGATGCAAAACAAAAAAAAGTGGGAGAAAGGTAGGCTCTATCATGTGAAAAACATTCAGTTGGGACAGTAACCATTCGGTCATCGGTGTTTTAGCACAGAGTATGGTGAATTGTGTAACAATCTAAGCTACTCCTACTTGATCATAAAGGGCTGCAACTTGCATTGGAAAATATCTTCTGATGTTTTCCAGTAATTGTTCATTTTTGTGCATGCAGTTTAGAGTTTTATGATGTTAAGAGAAACACAGCTAGAGCAATTAACTCTCACACTTCTGAGCTAGTGGCTTACTTGGCCAAAAATATTAAAAACTTTGGCAAGGAGAACTCATCTTTCAATCGGGAATCAACCCTTTGTTAATTTTGTTAAGGCCAAAGAGTTGAGGAGGTCATACTTGTGTCCTTTGATGTGCTGTAGCTTTTCATTAAGGTGCCAAGGAATGTCAGCATGGTAAGATCTTGGACTGAGGAAGGGATGGCTGCTTGGTTGTAGCTTTGTCTAAGATCCACTTTCTTCTCATTTAAGGGGATCACTTATGATCCGTCAGAAACTGTGGCGATGGATTTTTTACTTTCCCTAGGGTTGGCCAGCCTCTTTACGGAACATTCTGAGAAGCCCGTCAACGACTCTCCATTAAAACCGAAGTGGTGTAAGAGATTTGTCTACGATAAAAATTTGTGTTGGCAACATGGCTTAGATAAATCAGAGGAATCTCATTCTGACATCAAAGGCATTGTTGACAGTTAAATCAATGGGCTGATGTTTGTGTTTGTGTTTTTGTTTGGTGAGGATAAAATTCGAAACCGGTTCAACAATTGATAAAATTCGGGATCAAAAATCACAACTAAATTCGAATAACATAAATCTGCATTTTTTAATTTACTTTTTTCAAAATAAGAAATAAATACAAAAGACTGTCCAAATACAGAAATATTTGTGTTAAGTATTTTGTACAAAAACGTACAAAGATTTTAAATCTAGGGAAAATAAATCTAAACGATTTAGCAGATTTACCTAGTTTTTTCCAAAAGCCTTCACAATAATGTTACAGACTGTGGAAACACTATGTCACTAATAGATAAATATTAGTGTTGAGGCTTTTGTAAAAACCGTACAAAGATTTTAAATCTTGGGAAAAAATCTAAACAATTTACAAGATTTAAATGGTTTTTTCCAAAAGCCTACACACTAAGATTATGGACTATGGAAACATTATGTCTCTAATAAATAAATATTACTACAGCTAAGAAGATGTTAGAACATTAAAATCATGATACGCCGATCAAAATAGAACATTACAAACATGTGAAATCACAATTTTAAAAAAAATTATGTTTTCAAAAAGTCGTGGTCCAGATTACAAAGCATTTAACATTGTTCTCAAACTTCATATGTACTGCTCCCTGCATTTTACATCAAAAGAGCTCAAAATCATCAAGACCACTTGGCTGAATTGGGCTCAATATCATCATTGCCAGACTCACCACTGAATTCATCTTGTGAAAGTAAGTCGAGATCATCCACATCTGATTTCTTTTGAAATGAGATGGAATTGTGAAGATGAGATAGATGAGTGTTTTCTCACTTTGTTCATACACACCTGCAAATTGTTATGAATAAAGATGGGATCTCTCAACCTCCATAGCAACAACTTGTTTTGTTTCTTTGATTGAATATGATCAAAGCAGCACCAATTCCTTTTACAAGATGATGAAATTCCTCCATCACTCAATACTCTAATAGCAAGGCATTGTAATTCATGAGTAGCTGCTCTGTAGGAACTCCGTCTGTATCTAATAACATTGGGACATAATATATCATACTTCACTGTTCATACACACCTGCAAATTGGTGCGATTAAAGACTAGATCTCCAACCTCCCTAGCAACAACTTGTTTTGTTTCTTTGATTGAACATAGTCAAAACAGCTTCAATTCCTTTCACAAGTTGATGAACTTGCTCCATAATTCAATATTCTAATCACAAAGAGTTGTAGTTCATGAGTATCTGCTCTGTAGGAACTGTGTCTATATTCCATAACATTGGGAGATGTTATATCATACTTCACTATTGGTATTCCAAACATCTTCTTTTGACTTGTATTTCCAACATCGATCCCCAATTTAACTTACAATCGCAAGATCTAGTTCATACCTCCCAATGGATTCATAAGGTCCACACATGACTTTGCCATCATAAAATCCACACATGACTTTGCCATCATAAAATCCACTCATGACTTTGTTATCACCCTGCATGTCCATATGGAATAGTTTAGACCCCAGATAGGAAGTAGTTACATGCAAAGGGATGTGCATCATTTTCCATCTCGAATCAATTGTATACCATATCTCAATGCAGTTGACTTCCTCGTTATTGAATGTTTGTTGAATAGTCCCCTTACAACGGTCCATGCTTTCATAAAACATGCCAAGACAATGCTTATCACCATCAATCATGCAAAGCACGTCAACAGCTGATTCACACAACTTTTAAACCTTTGTTGCACTTTCCCATTGTTATATACTCTTTGCTTTGGGACCTTTAGGAAGAACTGAATTTTCCCACTCATTGAGATAAATGACTGACTTCGAAGTTGCTTTCTCTCCAACCACTCTTTTCACAGTGATATAAAATTAAGCAAATCTTGTTTCACAAGGTCTCTAATACTCTCTAGATGCATGATACATGTGAATGTTCAATGAAATTTGCAACTACTCTCTCTCAGGGGATTCGCTCCATGCATCCATAAAATTTTAGTCAATTCATAAAGTGGCAAATCAAAGCAATTGGCTGCACGTGGGCTCCAAAATATTTATGGGTACTTCTCCATAGTCAGCTTCTCAACTCCCAAACTATTGTGGCACTAGCAATGACAACTTCAACCACATTCTTTGCACCCAATTCGAGAATGGCTTCCTATAAGATTTTAAAAAATATACACAGGTTTTCTTATGGTTCATGGCATCAATTATCTTCAAAAACTCTAAGCCCAAAGGGAAAGCCACCAAAACATTGATCAATGGCCTCTTACACGTCTGACCATCCATCACTTAATATGGTGCAACTGCAACCTAATAAATTCTTAGGGATTTTGATCACTTTCAATTTCTCAATCATCCTTTCTTTGGACCTATTCAAAAGAATTGTCCTAAAACCCTCTAAAGTAGGAGGCGTGTATCATTTGTCAAACTCGACAACTTTCTAGATTGCATTCTTAAATTGTGGATTCCTAACTACATTGAATGGAACGGCACTTGAATAAAACAAACTAACCAAAACATCATCCACATGTTTCTCTACCGATTTCCAAAAGTTGTTCAATGTTCCACTCTTTGATCCACTTGTTGCAGCCTTAGACATGTTTCAAATGGAAGACAAAAAAAGGTGGGGTGAACAAATATATTTCTACTTGAATTCTCTATTTTTTGAGCTAATTTCTGCTTTCCTTCAATCAAAGAGGCTAGATCTTAGATTTCTCTATAAAGAACTTTGTGCATGCACTAACATTCCCTCCTTCACAAGCTGAGATGCCAAGTAGGAGGTCCACTATCCTTGTTATACTCCGAATAAATGGATGACTACACGAATAACGTGAAATTATTACCACCACATGCTACATGTTTCCATGCCTCAACCTTCAATTATGGGAGTACCATTGAGTTACGTTTTGAATCTATATGTTTTATAAGAGAAGATAATACAATAAAAATAAATAAACAGCAAAAATATAAATAATTAATGATAATGACTCAATATACATTACCCAAATAACAACTTAAAGACATTAAAAATCTAAACCTTATAAAAAATAATTAAAAGTTAGATTGAAATCATAAACCTAGTAAATTCAAAATCTGGAAACTAAAAAAATTTAAAAATCTAATTAAAAGTGATAAAATCTAAAATCAAATAAACAAAAATAACATTTTTAAAACCTTTTTAAATCTAATGAAAGCTAAATATCAATGATATTAAATTAAAAAAATTTAAAATCTTAAAACTTGATACTAGTAATAAATAATATACTACCACTGCATTACTAACTAAATTATTTTTTATTAAATAATAATTAAATTAAAATTACAAAATAATAAGTGCTAACTACATACTAACCAAATACGTAGACAAAAATTATAGCTAACCTAAACCTAAAGTTCTAAGTTCTCAAGTCTAAACTTTAAATGTAACACTAAATACCTAGAAGGCTCGAGGGGGAATAGTGACGGCACTGCAATGGACAATGCCGAACGACACTTCCACCTTTCAGAAGACTCTTCCGACTTTCAGCAAACCCTTCAGATCAGTCTACAGACCCACGACATCTACAATCACGCAGACCCACAAATGCTAATTTGCTAAGGATATTAGCTTCTGCTGAGGATGCTTCTTTCAAAATACACTCTTCCTATCTCGCAGCTTTGACAAGTCTTGACGGCTCTTTGCAAACTCATGGAATAATCTCCTTTGTGGGCTCTTTGTAATTGAATGTAATAGCAAGGTTAACCCACATTACATAGAAATTCAAATCCCTAACTTTAACTGAACCAAAAAATTAAAAAATAATATTTCCAACTACTATTCAACAAAAAAAATAGTTTTTGGCAAAAATCGGATGAAAATTTGAACTGTACTAATTTTAAGACGATTTTTCGTGAATTTTTATGATTCCATTAGAATCACTGATTCTAATTTTTTTCACTGGAGTTCAGAAAATTCTGTGTCTTAGGTTGATAACACAAGGTTCAATGAGGAGTTGTAAACCAATTGCAGTTTATGTTTCTTAGATGTCCTCCTCAAAAGAACAGAAAATTGTTCCCTTGCTCATCAAATTTACACAAATGGGCCACACACATTGATATTTGCACACCATTTCACATCATCACCCAAAACACAAAGCAAGAGTTCTTTCAGGATTTATGACAAAGAGAATTTGTAACAAAAAATCAAGCATTGGATTTCGGTGTTTAAGAAGATTATTTACAAGAGCAACATATAATTAGGGTTTTCAAACAAGCAAGACAAAGCCTAGAGAAACTACAAAGGGTGGAGGATTCTACAAAAGTCCGTAGTCACATTTCTTCCTTGATATTGAAGGTATCCCAACAAGCTTTCAAAAGATATGAAGCAACAGCGTCGAGACTACATATCTACCACATAACAAACTAAAGAAAGCTAAAAGGTCCTCTATGGATTGCTTGGGTCCTAGAACCAAGGCAAAAAAGTGGGTCCTATCACAGTGAAGATCTTGTGGTGTTCCTAACACTAAAGAAGCAAACGCATCCATTGACACAAGCGTTGAAGAACATCGTGCTGACATTCGTTGCAAAAGCATTGACAAGTCAGCCTAAGAAAAGAATCCTTTTTAACAAAAGCGCCACATACACATTAAGGATGCCAATGTAATTGCAGGGGAGGAGCACTATTCCAAACATCATGTAAGGGAGGCAATGAAGATTGGAAAACATGAACACAATGAATAGGATTTGGATTTGGGTTTACGTCACACTTGCTGATCCAGTAATACCAAATTTTGAAGGTCACCCTTACCTTGGGGATATGCTTGTAATGTTTTGAATTAGTCATTACAAGCAATTAATGCTTGTAATGGCTAGTTTATTTATTAACTTCTCCTAAGGGAAACCCAACTGGCATCATGTACTTGACTAGCGTTACCTATATACAGCACTCTAGTTGACAATCCTAACATATCATTTCATTCTAATGATAGGTCACATGGTGTGATCTGAAACATCAACTCAAAGATTCCTGCAGTTTTTTTCCAAAAATTGTTTTCCGATACTGCAGACTTTTAGGCTGACTTTGGCAATCTTTCTTCCAAAGGATTCATTGTCTCCAAGTTCATCATTGTCGTGTGCCAAAGTATCCGATCAATCTGACATGTCATTTTATCCTTGATGTGCTAGATTCCAACTATTTTTTGGCCACTTTGGTTGTTCTTTTGTTGAAACGTCAATTGTATTGAAAAACAAACATCATATTCTGTATCTGTTAGAAGCTTTGAGCAGAGAGATAATGAAAAGGAATTGGAATGCACACTTGGTAGATTGTGTGTTCGTCATTTTATTATGCAAGAGATAGTTACACAATCGTTGAGGAGGTTACAACCGAACATCAGTTAACACATTTAACTAATAGTCACCTAATTATAAAAGATAAGCCTTATATTCTAATAACCCTCTTAAGGCTTAAAGTACATAAAGCATAAATAAACATGATGACAAAAAATTAAAACAGAATCAAACAGAGCCACACATTCTTCAGAAGTTTTCTCTTTGAAAACAATTCTTGGACCAAGTAGAACTCCACATCAAGCTGCCTCGTAACCCTTAAAGATGTAGCTCCCAAACTAAATTCCCGAGTTCCCAGATTCCAACTCCCCAAACTCCCAAATTACAAACCTCTCAATCATTGGACCCATCCATGTTGAGATACATCCAAATTGCTCCATCAAATTGTCTCATGACCCTCGTAAAGGATATCATTCCGAAGATCCATAAACTCCCAAACTAAATTGGTCGTCATCCACGTTGAGCTTCATCTACACTAAATCCCTTCTTATCTTCAAAATGTGGACTTCTTTAAACTACATATTCTTCATCAACAAATTATTCACTACTGTTAGCATCCGATGGATCTTCAACAATGGTAAACTTAACTTCATTTGGTTTGTTTTTAAGCTTTCCCTTGAGAACGTCAATATCTCAAATTCTACAATTCCACGTTGTGTGACCTCTTTTCTTGCAGTAATAACATGCAATCTCCCCTTTATCTTTATCTAATCTTCAACGATAATTTCATGAGCATAATGCACTCTCATGTTGACAATCACCTTTTGTATTTCCTACAATTGTTTTGTTTTCTTCATCGAAGAGAAGTGAAATCATATCTTCTAGAGTTTGAGGGTGTATCTAAATAAGAGTAAAAATGACATTGTATTTAAAAGGCAAACTATTTAACAAAATAGCTTTGGCATCCTCGTCATCTACAACAGCATTGACTTATGCCAATTCTTTGATGAGAGGCCTCAAATTGCTTATGTGGCTAGACATAGTGACGTTGACAACCATCTTAAATCTGAATGGTTGAAGCTTTAGAAAAGACTTTGCACTAACAAAATAGCCTTGGCATCCTTGTCATCTACCATAGCATTGACTTTTGCTAGTTGTTTGATGAGAGGCCTCAAATTGCTTATGTGGCTAGACATAGTGACGCTGACATACATCTTAAATCTGAATGGCTAAAGCTTTAGAGAACACTTTACATTAAGCATTTTTGCTTGAAATAACTTATTCATCTTAACCCAAATTTCATTATATGATTTTTCTAGATCTACATAAAGTAACTTGAAATCGATGAGAGCGAGACCAATCATGGCTTTGGCTTTATCATCTTTGATATGCTAATCAATGATTTTTAATGGCATATGTAGACAGTTTCTCATTCCCATTTATTATTCCCCATAAATTTTTGTTCATCAATCGCATCTGTATCTTTACTTTCCGGGCGTGAAAAATAAGGCCAAAATATTTGTCTAATGGAATTTTCGTTCTCAGAAAAAATACCTAAAAAATCTATGCACAAAGGCTGACCCAAAAATGAATGCAACAAAACAAAAATATTGTATGCAGATTTTTACCCATAAATCAATGCAAAAAAAATAATGTGAGTTTTGCAAGTGAAATCAACTGTATTTTTGTGCCCGCTAGAAATGCCCTGAAATTCATCTGAAAAAACAACAAAATTGTGCCTGAGTAGTGCAGTAATACCCTAGATCGAGTATTCGCCATAAATAATACAAAATAAAGAAAATAACAGGCAAAATACTTTGAATGGTATTTCAGAAATCAGATCTTGTCATGCCCTAGTGGTTGTCCTTTTCCAAAAATAAAAAATGACCTAATTCACGTCTGATTAGATTGAATATGTCCTCGTTTTAACCAAATATGCCCTTGAAAATTCAACAGTACTTTTCTTGTCCAGTGCCCACGCCCAAACTTGCCCTTCACAACTGTATTTTTGCCCTAGAAAAGCATTTTTCATGACTAGATTGTAAACTTCACATTTTTCCCCTCATCAACTACTATTTCTTCTGCATTTGCAACTTGCGACCTTTAAAAACACTCAGAAATTGCGACCCTTAAATATGTGATTCTGCAAAGATTGACTCCCTTGTGTTTCAATGGCATCTCGTGCCGTCACGATTGTATCTTCAGTTCCTCCTTCAGAAATGACTTCTTTTTTATCTTCATAGCCTTTTCATTGCTTGTTCATACTCGATTCCACAGCCTTCCTCGAAATGTGAACCCTACTAAGCAACAATGGCTCTAATACCAATGTTAGAAGATGTGAAGAAAAAAATAATGAGGAATTGAAATACCAATTAGATTGTGTGTTCTTCATTTTATTATGCAAGAGATAGTTACACAATGGTTGAGTTACTGAACATTAGTTAATACATAAATAATAGTGACTTAGTCATAAAAGGTAAGCCTCATATTCTAATAATACCTTCATCAAAGATAACATTTCCAAATATATGCACCCATATTTATTTTCAATTCATAGAATCAATAAGCCATAAGAAGATATGCTTATTGCATTTATCATCATACTTTTTCCTTTTGTTCATTGGAAAGATGACTATTCATTGCCTTTTGTTTATACCTATCTATGCCTTTCCTCAAAGAAGCAAAATCTATAACAACCTTTATTGAGCTCTTATTTTCAAATAAGTATCGGTTTTAATTGTTTCTCCCCTAAAAATGGAGAAATATTTTGGGCTTTTATCATCACCATGGCCTTCTCCACAAGGATTTTATTCATTCTAGCATTCCTTCTTGTCGATACATTGTGCAGTAGTTAATTGTCTCTTTATCTCCGTGATTGTAGAAAATTGTCTAAACTCCTCGAAATGTACTTTTCACCTTGTTTGAACTTAAGCTTGATCTTTTGAATTTTCGTCACTTTCATTTTCCACCTCCCCTTTGAACTCCTTGAATGCCTCATATGCTTGTTACTAGTTGTTCTTAAGAATATAGAGTTATATTCTCCTAGAATAATCATCTACAAAAGAGATGAAATGCTTAGCTTCCCCTTGTTAGACATTGTGTATAGACTTAAAAATGTCGAGATCACACCAACTCTAAGTCTTTGTTTGCAAACTACGTCTTGCCCTTCCGAATTTTGTCATGGAGATGCTTACCCACAATAGAAACATTGATCAATAGCTAATTAAAGAAAAATCATATACCACATCAATCTCAGCTTCAATTTGAGGAAAGGAATAGTTTGAATGCCCAACCATTATTGATCTTTTGATATTTCACTGAATAGGGCCTTTTCTATTAGATGATCTACCACCAAAAAGTAAAGGCCTGAGGTGTCATCAACTGCGGCCACTACTTTATTTATTGTCTTGGATGATAGATTTGCCTTTTTTAAACAGGACATTCGTATACTTTTGCCCATTTCGGCAAATAGACAACGAATTCTTCTTTAGCCCTACCACAAACCATGCATCACCTGAAAACATTATTCTGTTGACCATTTGCATTGAAGCTTCACCAACTCCCTTAAATAGCAATTTCATGTTATCTGCGATGCTGATTTCATCTCCGACTTCATTAATGTTGTAAACCTGATTCTACTTAACAGTTGTGACAAGAGGCACCATATAAATGTACTCAACTTTCCCAACATCCTCATGCTTTGTCTGATATACGGCCACAAAGAGTTAAGGCACAGCTCAACCGGATTGAAGACCAGAATAGCTCCACTCGAGATAGTCTTATAAAATCCAATGACTGGATACCATATCTAGCTGGGATTGAAGGTTGTACTACAAAAATGAATGAGGCAGCCCATGGAAAGTAACCTGATTGCTTCTTCATGTCCATCTGCTTCCTCCTGAAATCCATTTGTAGCTGGCCAGACTAGTCACAGTAATACCAGCCTTGATTTTTTAATTTGAGCTGATGACACTCAGGTATCAGAGCCAGGTCAAACCTTTGAATGGATTCTTGGAACTCTGGGAATTTTCTTTCGTTTCTTCATTCTTCTTGGGATTATTTCCCTTGACAAAATTTAAAAAAAATAATAACTCATTATTTTTCCCCTGGACAAACTTCTTCCTCTTGAACTTTTGGAGCCCCTCCTTAGTTGCATGAAACGTCATAGGGATCCCCATTTCATCATTTCACAAACAAAAACAGAAAATCCACAAAGACATTTTGGAAACATAAAAATGTCAGCATGTATCTGGTAACATTTCTGGATACTCCCAGGCATTTCCAGCGCATTTTCAGGGTGTTTCCTAGTAACTTTGTTGATCTTCAACACATATTTGTGTCAAAGTAGAATCCCTTCCATTTCAATAAACTAACATGTGACAAGCTTCACAGCAACTGCTAGGCTTGTAATCAAATTATTATATGGCTATCAAAGACTCTTCAATGAAGCAGGAATTAATTGTTAATTTGAAAGAATGTCACCTAGAGCACCTAACTGTTTTTTAGGGAAATCTTGACTTTAAGCTATTTTTACTAAAACAATATAATTGTCTTTGGCCAGATCACAGCTATTAGCCACACATACAAAGGATATACACAGTAAGTTTGGAAGTCACTGCACACCATTTCTTACCATGGGATGTTATAAGTTTTCCCCCGTATGATTCAATTAAGCACGAGAATATGGGAAGTTGTCATGGTCTATATTCAACTTTAGCATGTTCTACTATGTTAGTGAATACTCTTTTCATCCTACCAGCAGCAATCAGAAATGATATCTTTGCAGGCTACATTACCCATAGCTTATCTTTTTTCCACAGAGAATCTGCATGTCGAGCAAATTTGTTACATATCCATAACCCAAGACATTATGCTCAATGCATCTCATAACATAAAGTCATAACAACAGACACCTATAATTTATTCTGGAAGTCCAGAAGTCCAACCAGCTCTTTAAATTAAAACAATGAACTGTATTCATCTGTACTCTGCAAAAACCATGAAACTAAAGGAGGATTTAGTGAGGATTTAAATCACAAATTGAACAGAGGAGTTATACCCGGGATATTTTCAGGAAAGGGGCCACCATCTAAAAGTCAACAAGCATTCCTGAAAACAGAAAAAGGTTCATAATTTGGTTGAAGCAGCACAAGAACGACAAAAAAATACAGGCATACAGGCAGATCCATCATTGATAGATAATCAAACACCATATATGATATTTGAACATGCACTGCAAACAAACATTTAAGCTTGACCACTACACAAATTTTATCCTATTTCAATTAATCTTGCCAGCAACAAAGAAACAAATGAAACAACAATGACATCATAGAGCCAAAACAAAGACATCAATATTCCCTTTTGAGAGGAGATAAATGACACCCCTGAAAAGTTATGATGGAATGAAAAGCCAAAAAACCGTGACCCATGTTGTGATTCTACTATTCCTAACAATCGTATCAATAAGCAACATGCTCTAGTACTCTTTCTGCAACAGTGTGATGCAATCTAGGCAATCAGAGAAGTAATCTGACATAGACCAGCCAACAGAATGGTTGACCTGAATATTTCAAAAACCATTAATAGCATCAACTTTATCCTGAACCCAATTCAAATACAAAGTGTGAAAACATTCCAAAGGTAGCATGAACTCGATAATTGATTTCGCTTTAAATAGCTTTCGGTAAGCTTTTTGTTGCTGCGAGTCATTTTCATTATATGATTGAAAACAAATTAACTATGACAGTATCTCCAAATTTTAGAGCAAGGAAGCTCAAAAACAAGTAATGCTCAGAGGCTGACGATCTACCTTATTCTTAAAGTCATTTAAAAATGCAAACAGCTAATTTCTTGAACTAGCTCTCTGGGGATACAAACTGATTCTCAAGACTATCTTGGCAGATGTTTGAAGCAGCTCATATAGTTGTGAAAGAAAAAAATTAGATCCTCAAAATCTGCCTAAACAAGTTATCATTATACCAGCCGTCAAAGCAAAATTCTAATATAATTCTGGTAATAGTCAGGTTTACCACCAAAAAGTTTCAAAAATTATTAATATTATATTAGGCACAAAAGAATTTTTAAGTAACAGCATTATACTAGTCAGAAACAATATCTTCTAAATTATCCATCAGCAATTCCATATCACATCATTCAAAAAATTTAAACCACCTACGAATATTGCCAAGTTCCAACATATACCCTTTAAGAACTGCAGACAATAACATTAGATGATACAATTTTATTGTTTAGTTTTGTCAAGTTGTAACCTATGAATATAGCCTATTTAGCAAACAGACATCCTTGAAGAACCATCGAAAATAACATTAAATGCTACAACTTTATCGTTTAGTTTTGTAGAATTGCGAACCTATGGATATAGCCTATTATTGCAAAGATACATACTTGAAGAACCCTTAAAGATTAAGATTTAGTGCTAGAAGTGTATGGTTAAGTTTTCTAGAGATATGAACTAACCATTGGAAACAGGCCTTGTGCGTTCCTGCTAATTTGAGAAGAGCTGTAGCTTGATAGGCACCAGCGTTCTGTTGCTCCAGGTGCAAAAAAATCACTAACAAGCTTCCTCCAGGATCCTATATCATTTTTCTGTTTCCAGCATAAAGAGGCATTTTCTTTTAGTTACCAGTTTGGAAAAATTCAATATTTCCCCTTTCCAAATTTAACTCAAAATCAGCCAAAAATTACAGAATGATTTCATACATAGACTCTGTTTTTGAGTAATTGAAAAGAAAATAAAGGAAAAATAATAATACAGTAGCTGAAAGTTTTGGAAACAAATAAATAAGGCAATTAACATCTAGCATTCGTAGGGGTAAATGTTGCCTTCTAAAAGTATTTCATACACTTCACAAAATATCTGTGTAATTCTTTAAAAATAAATCCTTCGATTGATATCCCTGGGAAAAAAGTGTGCTGTAATTGGGAATGTTACCTCTTTCATTTTTTTCTGTTCTTGAATATATTCGGTAAGCACACGAAGACACTCTGAAGCAACTTCTGCTGGCATTTGTCTACGCACGCCAGCATCTGTGTTATTACCAACATAGCCAAGAGCTGCATTGGGTGATCCTTGCAATAATTGCCTTCCCCCAACCTTAAGGCCCTGGAAAACCGGATTTTGTGCTCTGACCTGAAATTGACTAAGATTCTGGATCCCTGCTAAATGTGATCCAGAATTACCACCATGCTGGTGCACTTGGTTTACTTGAGGTTGACCAAGATGAAAAGCAGCCTGTTGATTTGAATGAAATGGTGATTGATGTGACCCAGGCTGCAGGTGTCTAGTTTGATAAGCTGTCTGCTGATTAACCAAAGCTTGTTGATTTGCTGCTTGACCTTGTGCATGAGGCTGAGAAAATGTTTGCATCTGAGCCTGACCTTGGGCAGTTCCTCGGTTTTGAAGAAGAACAGATAATGGATGGCCATTTGCCTGCTTTGAGACAGATAAGAGCAGCATCAATTAACAGATACAAAACAAACAGAAAAAAAAATTTGAACAACAAAAGTTTAACAAGTTAAACGTAACAATAGTTCATCCCATGGAACAAGACACTAACACAAGTTCATCCCATTTTACAAGAAACCTAATTTGCCAATACGTTTTAAGGGTACAGGTACAAAGTATCCGGTAGGCGGATATGGCCAAAAAAAAATTGGGCCCAGAATCGGTGTTGGATACGGCCGTACAAAATACATATAATTATTAAAAAATATATAGATTTCAGCCTAATAAATAGAAATTAACCACATATTATGCATTAAAAAAACAAAATAAGCTAAATAACCACAACAAACTACTCATAATTTCATTGAACCTAAGCACAAGCATCATCCCTACCATTATCTCACACATGCTATTTTTGTCCTTGTTTTTGATAGCTTATATTTTGGTACTTCCATACAATAATGCTGCTGCAAAAACTGTAATTTCTGCTGTAATGGTATATTAAATTTAAAGTAGAAAAAAGAAATTTTAAAACAAATTGTTTTAGACCTGAAAACAGCCAGGGTACGGCTGGGCATGTTCGGGTACCGCTAGGTATGTCTGCAGACGTACCCAGCAGGTCCGGCCATTTCCAGGTGTGTATCCGGACGTACCAAGCCATACCCAGACATGCCCAGCTGTACCCTGGCTGTTTCCGGATGTGTATCCGGGCCGTACCCATACCGGGTGCCCTAGGGGTGGCATTTCAGTAACCTTGCAAAAAACTAATACATGTTTCAATTTTCAAAAAATTATAATATCTAAGGATTTGCGTAAAATAGTCGCATCTGGGTTGGTAGAAAGAACTCGATCCTTTCTGGTCAGTGCCACTCGGTTCAGTTTTGTAATGGGATTGTTTTCCCGCAAAAGATGTGTCATTTGGGGCCTGAGTTGCATGTGTCTTCCTATATGGTGGAGTAGCCAACTTGTCCTTCCATCTGGAGAATAGAATCTTCCAAAACCAATCAGCAAAAAGAGACAAGCTGTTGGAGGAGACCAACTATAATACAGGAATCTTGTAGTTCATTTTATTTGCAAAAGACCTCAAGAGTCAAAGTGCCATTAGTTTGCTAAAAATTGCAAAAAAAAACTTGAGAAGGAGGTTAAAGATAACATGTTTGGCTGTGAAATTGCAGCAATACAAATGGGTGTAATGATTGGCATCCATGCATCAAATCTATGCTTTGAAAACTTTTACAAGGGGGAAAAGGCATATATGTTTGATTCCTTTAAAAAAACCCTTGATTTTAACACCATTCTGAATGACAATTGGAGAGAGAGTCCCAACTCTGCCCTCAAGGTAGCAAAAGTCAAATTCCATTAGCTGCCTGCCACACTCAGACAGGGAAGGGATCCTTTCAATGCAGAAAATCAGGGAGCAGCTAGTTAGCTAGAATCTCAACTGCATCATCATTAGATTTCAGAAGGTGATGTACAACAAAAACATTATTTCCAATACCTAAAGTGGAAGCATAAGGCAGAAATATTCTTTGTGCTATAATATTCTAATGGCAATCTCTCAAAAGGATGAACATCAAAGTGGAGAGATTTTTTCAAATCCACTTTCAAAACATTTTGACATCTGTTCACGCTAATACTAAAAGCAGAACCTCCATGTAACTACTCAAGCAAGTGGTTCCTCAAAAGGTGGAAAGCCGTAAGAGGTTTTCCCTATCTAGAGCCCTAGAACTAGATGAGTTGGAGCCAGCTACGAAAATATGAAGAATGACGAGTCTCCGTACCATGATGGTTTGACAACAAAGTTTTATAAAAAGATGTGGTGTCCTATTGGTTGGCCGGTTGGCTTTTAAATGTTGCAGGAAGGGAGTTGCAGGGGAGTTATCCAATGTAGGACTGGTCAGACTCATTTCAAAGAGCTCCAAAAGGGAGTAGGTAGGTGATTACTGGTCAGACTCATTTCAAAGGGTCCAAAAGAGAGTAAGTATATGATGTTGGCATTCTAATAAACTCCTGAATTGTTTCCCACAAGATTTTACCGTATGACCATCCTCCACAATAGTGTGCTAGTCAATAAACTTATAAAGTCTTCAAGCTTGTCAATGTAGGTTCCAAAGAGCAACTATCATAAAGGGAACCCTTGTTTAACAAATTAACCCCAATGGCACTCGAAGCACAAGCAGATACAGCCTGTTTATAGCAATAACAAATATATCTCAAATGCCAGATCACATAATCTCTGGAAAAACAGTTGATGAGATGTTTGCTCCACCCAAGTGTAAATCTTGCCCGGCATTTGATGCCAGTTGGGTTGGATTTGAGGCTGGTTATGGCTGTTTGTTTTCGATTCGAGATTGGTTGTCACCGTATGTGTTGGATTTGTGTGGGGAACTGGACCCCGTTTGTGTTCCAGCATGAACTGCACCCCTGACTGTGGCCCAGATCCGATTCATGGCCCCAGTCAAAAGCATTTACTCAGCTACTAATTAAAAAAAACTCTGGAACAAGTGTTTGGTTCCCCCATTTTGAAGGCCTTTCTAAAGTTTACAAAGAAGCAAAAGGCTGGAACTCTTTCGTGTGGCTGGCTTTCCCTCTATACATCTAAAGTTATGCCGCTCTTATTGCTGAAAAAGCTTTATGTATACAACATTATGTCATAAAGTTTGGCGAATATGTGCCCAATCATGATTCTCTTGTAGTTATTGAGGCCCATGATGTATCCAGATGAATGATTTAGTGAAAGCCTGCACAAACAATATCATTAAATACATACACAGTGGAAAAAACAACTGATTCAATGCCTTTTGTGAAAAACATTGTCAGATGCCTTCGCAACCAATCGCTTTGCTAGGACATAACATCCAAATAGCTCTCCTGATGTCTCCCAAGAATATGAATGAGTTGAGGCCAGAAGAAAGAAGACTCGGACAGCTGGATGATCGAGTAAATCACATAGAGGATTGACATGTGAGGTCTTAAATGAATTGATTAATCCTTGCTCTTCAATAACACTCTCCTTGACCATAAACCTATTGTTTTCTGTGTATGCTACTGAACTGAATGCCTTCCTCCCGCCATGCCACCTCTAATCTCAAAGCTTAACACACAGAAAGAACCGAAAAAAAAAAAAGTTGTAAATCCATTTCCCTCTTTAGTATCCCCTAGTGGAGTTACTGAGAAGAGCACTTTCTCACTACTTGCGCAGTAAAATTTGCTCATAGATCTGCAAATTTTGGTTCAAATTTTTATGGAAGCTACTTCCTATCAAATTGAGCTCAAAAGTACGAGAAGAAAAGCATGAACATATGAGACTAAAATGATATGCAAAAGGATGTAATTTATTTCACAAGGTTGTATTTAAAGGAAAGCAATGAATGTCAGAATGAAGACATGGTAACAAGATGGAAGATGAAAACAGAAACCATAGGAAAAAGATGGAAACTAAATGAGGGAAGATGGAGAAGAAACAAAAAGACTTGTTTGAAGGCAGTTGAAATTGTTCAATTGCATAAGCTGAGCCTAAACGCTATGATATCAATTGTAGTAATTTTGATGTGTTTGAAAGTTATATATATATTGAATAAAAATAAAGAAGATAATATATTGATAATCTGTAAAAGATGAATGATTTTGTTACAAGGCCCTCTTATTATATACAGCTGAACTGTCAGAATTTAAAACCTTTTAATAACAATTATTAAATATCAAAGCTCGGAATTTAAAAACCTTTAATTACAATTATTAAAGATCACATGTATAATCATAATTATTATTAATGATTAATTTACCAACATAACATTAGCACATATACAAGAGATCTGCGCCATTGAATGATGCAGTGGCTATGAAACTAATAGCACAAATGTTAATTTACTGCTATTATCAGAGGCAAAAACAATAAGTATTTGAAATTGCAAGACAGTAGACGGTAGAATCTGGATGAACAGATTCTGCAGCTTTCAGTTGCTGTGAGTTGCTGTGAATTCAGCAAATCAGTTAGAGATGCCTGAGGCTCCTAATACTTTGCCTGGCATGCATTAACATGAAAAATATTTCTAGAGAGCTTGAGAGCTGATGGGTTTTGTATTTTCTGTTTATTTTTTTTGTTCCTAATGCTTTGCCTGACCTGCATTAACATGAACTAATGTTTCTAGAGAGATTAGAAACTGATGAGTTTTGTAATTTCTTTATATGTATTTTAACACAGGTATATTCTGTGGAGGATAAAATAAAATATCAGTCCTCTTGGGATTGATTGATATAAAAAACAGTGGAAGGCTCTTCCAAGCCTTTCCATTAGGTGTTTAAAGGATGGAATTATGATTTAAGGCCACATGAAACTCGTCAAGACATTGACTGGCAGTATGATTGCAACCTTGATCTTATATTGATGTACTATTCTCTTGTATCGGTGTACTTCTATTTCTTTTTTAAAAAGGAAAAGGGCAACTGCACATAATCACAATCTAAATGAAATTATTTTAATCTAAGCTAGACGGAGCAAATTTTGTATCTTAAACTGAAACAATCAACATATGCATCATCAACCAGCAGTTTCAGAACAAAACATTAAGGGTACACATGCATTCTCCTTACCATGGAGAATACCCTGCATGTTGAAATTTGCCAAAAGTTTTCTACTAAATTTAATGTTCATGTGCATGTAAACCTATGAACCAGAAAGAAAAGATGTGCAGTTGAAAATTGTAGCCAGCTTTGTGGCTTCAGCATGCATGATAATAGGGTAGAGAGAGAGAGAGAGAGAGAGAGAGAGAGAGAGAGAGAGAGAGAGAGAGAGATCAAAGGATTGAAGAGCGAGTTTAACCTGGGCACTTAAATTCATATACTGTGCCTGCAGCTGGGAGTGAAAAGCATTCTGAGGATTAACTCCTTGCATTTGAAATCCTAGGCTTCGCATGTTCTGCATCACGGGATCACCTTGGAGTTCACCTTGCTGCATCCCATGGCTATCCATCATTTTTTGCTGAGTAAGGGCATGGCTTCTTTGAAACATTGCCTGTTGATTGGCAGACTGCGCACCCTGGAAACCTTGTAAGTGATTGTCTACTTCCATCCTTTGATAAACTCCGGGCTGCTGCAAACTGTGGTTATGGTTATTCATGTGGACATTAATTTTAGGAGACCCATCAAAACCAGGGACCTGCCTTGGCTGGTTCTGATCAATTTCCATTGATTGAGCACCACCCTTCACTTCCTGGGAAGCCGATTCTTGTGAATTACCGGTCTGGCGGAACCTTTGTTGTTGTAGGAAACCGGCCTGGATATCAGCAGCTTGTGCCTGGTTTTGAAACTGAGAAACACTAGCAGCCGGCAGCACATTGCTTGATTGCTTGCTGGAAAAGTTTGGCTTCGCCAATCCTGTTTGAAAACCATGTTGCTGCTGGTGCTGCTCCTGCCCCCCACCACCGCCTTCTGGATTACCTTGCTGTGGTTGTGGCATCCCATATAAGTCAGAGGCATTCTGTGAATTGGCCCACGATCTCTTGTCAAAGCTATATTGCTGCTGCATTTTCTTAGGCTCCAGGTTCCCTACCTGGGAGACCTGCCCCTGCCCTTGTCCTTGGCTAAGGGCACTCTGGCACTGACTGGGCGACGAACTCTGAAGCCCCTGCTGCTGCTGCTGCTGCTGCTGTTGCTGCTGCCCAGAAGTATTTGTGGTACCAGACCACTCATCTGCAGGTATCAAAATATCATTCTGCCCCACCCCTGCCTGCGATCCCATGCCAATATTGAACGAATTTTGCGAAGTAGACTCCAGAAGCGACGAAAACTCTGACGTTATGTTAGACGATAGGGAGGGGTTGAGCCCACCCAGGTCCATGGAAGACGAGGGGCTATGGTTCGAATCCAGCATCAGAAAATTCTCATTGCTCAGAGCCATCTGAGGGCTGAATTGCAACGCTTGATTGTTGTTCTGATTGGAGGACAGGGCGCCCCGCATATCCAATGCGGTGCCGGGAAACCTCGCCATCCTTTAGAGATGTATAAAATCCCCGTCCTGAAACTACTCAATAGCTCCGCCAATGCCTCATTAAACCCTCCGCAAGCTGGAAACGAAGAAGCCCTAGAAACGATTCCTCGTAACACCCCGAACAAACTGGAAAACAAAAAACAAACCCTAGAAAAATTAATTGATCCTTCAAAAACAGTACATAAACAAGTTAGCTGAAACCAGAATTCTGAGAATTGTGCGTTCCAATAGCCACTACTGCAGCTAATTAACCCTAATTTCACACACAAATCCGATGCCAGAGGGGCCTGGACCTATTAAACAGAATGCATATTTTTATACGTCCAAAGAGGTCGCGAGTTCAAATCTCTCCGGCCGCTATTTTCGCCGGTCCTATCCTACAAGATCTGAACATGGAAACATGCCAAAACAAGATTTTTTTTTCTCGTCCAGATTGGTACCCAAAAGCGCTAAGCCGAGTACCCTACAATTATAGGACTATGCTACAGAAATTAGTCCATTCAACATACCTGAATGGTACAGCAATCTGCTCCTGCGCCTCTCTTCTTCAACGGAGAAAAAAACAAAGGCTCCTTTTTTTAACCTGCGGCGACGCACAAAGGTTCTCGTTAAATTTATAGGAACAGGACACGTGTCGGTTTGGAAGGGGAGTTCTGTAGGTTCCCGATGACGTCACTTATCCGCGGCCGCTGACCTGAGATTAACCTTTTACGCTTTTTCACTCAATCTAAAAACGATGACCCTTCTTTAACGGGCAGGTCAGTCCGGACTCCGGGCGGTGGGGCTTCCACTTTTGGCGACCTTTTTTTAACTGTTTGGGTCAAGGGATATTTGCTATCTAGGGCGTTTTTCATGGGGGGCAACTTATGCCCCAACTACCATGAAAGTTGTGGTGTGGTGAGCCCATATGTTTTTCTATAGCTTAGGATGTTATGTATAATATTATACATTGTCCTAACAACTAATCACCTTTCACTATGGGTGCTTTTCTCTATCCCATAAAATATTTATTTTGAGTTTAGTTTTTGTTTCTCCCATTTTATTTTATTTTTAGGATTTAAGTATTATATGAATATATATTTAAAGCGGGTAGTTTAAAGTTAGGTTTTGTTAAAAACAACAAATTCATGAAATCATTTCAATTTGATCTAATAAACATAAATTTTGACGATATGGCACGACACTTATAACATTGCTCATCTGAACTTTGGTGCCATTAAAGACAACAACAGTGCATAACCAATTCCTTTTTAGTAGGTGAACTTACTAGTATAATATAAGATAGGGGACTAAATAACATTGATTAATCAAACTTATTTTTTATTGAAATGACAAACCCATACGACTAAATCTCTTTAAACTAAAAGTATTAAAATCTAAAAAAATTCAATAGCAACACCACATTCTCGAATGTCTTGTACCACCCATTCACAAAATGTTAAAGGGTTTAAGTCCTAGTTTGTTTACCCCCAATTTAAAAGAAAAATTCAATACTTACAAACCATGATCAAGATGTAAGAAATCATGATCTCTTTAGGCGTCTCATACCACCTAAGGAAGCCCTTATTATCGACCTCCTAACCCTATTTTATTTCCACGAGCATATGATAATTTATTTTTATGTAATAGGTTTCCATGAATAAGTATATAATTATCTTTCAGTTATGTGTGTTTTCATTACATATCAAATTACAAGTGATAAAACAATATATCTTTATCATGTTTTAACAAGTTTTGGATTCCACCTAAGTTGTATTACACGACATCAAGGTCTATTGTTTTAGGTGCATGACTAGTAGTTGTCATATAATTCTAATCTCCTATATTTGAATTATGTAATTCATGGATCCCATTTTTTGTGATCATAACCATATAGAAATAATAGTCACATTACCAATTGTCACCATACAACTAGGTTTAATTTCACATTGCAACCGCAATATGCAGATTCTTTATAGTTCACTTTTTTATCCTAAGTGTCGTAAATCAAAAGGTTGCCTCTACTCATATTTCTTGTTAATATGTGCATGAAAACTTGTTGTGTTCTTTATACCACAGCCTTAGTATAATGAGTATAGCTTAATATTACACATAAATTGAACTTCTTTAACAAAGGTTAATTTATTAACCTATCATCTATCTATTCTATATGATTTAACATCGTAATCATCATTGTAATTAATCCTTAAGTTTTACTTTAAAAGATTAATACCTTAGATTGTATATTCCCTACGATGATTACGATGATATTGTTAATATAATTAGGTCTTGTATTAGCCATAATTCTCACCTTAATTTTTCTTTATGGGTTCTCAGCTCACGATCTTCATCAAAACTCTATAATAAGATCATTCATAGTCATCATAGGGTTTCTGTGTCAAATTAAATATAAGCATGCCCGATTTTAATTCATTAGTCGTAGGAATCCATTGCAGTAAAGGAAATCATTGGTTTGTTATATTTTATCCCCCCTTTAAAAGTGTATCACATTCAAATTCATACATAGGTTAAGGATACCCACCAATCCCCAGGTCGTGGCCATTCGACCACATGGTTTCCTTCAATCATTAAATGGCCTAGAGATATTTATATCTCTATAAACAATTTGTTTATTCATCCTAATGTATTCATGGTCTACCCTCTATCTATCAAGCATATATTCTTCTTCTTCTTCTTTGTTTTTCATCTTGTTTTCTCATCTATCAAAGGAATGTTTTAATAATATGGATTTGATCCGCTAATCCCCTTTATCGTTGTTAAATGACCTTAACCATCGAACCACATTGTCACCTATTAGACAAGGCCAACCTTGCATGTTATTAGATATGTTTGTCTGTGCAGTTTAAAGTTTTCTACTAAACATGTTACAGGTTTAAGTCTCTAACTCCATTAGCGCACATATAAATTTTACCGAACCGATATTTATACATGTGGATAGGAAATATTACCGAGAAACAAAAACATAGGTACATGAAGAAAGTATTGAAACACCTGGGAGTAATTTTAATTCTTTCTCTTGACTTTTCAACCCAACAATTTATAATCCTCAGTCACGTGATGTCCTACCCGATTCCACGCATATCCTCCCCTAGGGACTTTCACGTTGCATCCATTAGTTTCTCTCTTTACCAAAAGGATATGTGTGAATGCCTTCTCTCTCTTCTTTGTCATGTTTTTTGTAAAAACATATCCTTTAGCAAAAAATGGTATGTCCCTTCCATGTGGCCACAACTTTTGTGTAAAAATTTTGTCTTTGGTGAGATCTCCTCCTCCCTTTTATTAGATTTTTTCCTTTAAACTTAATTTTGTCACCCATGCATGATGTCCCTAGCAACCCGTTATTTTTATCTTTTTGTTCCTATGTAAACTTATCCTTCATGCACTAGCTTACCTTGCAGAGAATATGTAAGTACTTGATTAATGGTTTTAACCATCAGTTTGCCACATGGGTGGTTGTATTCAACTTGAATTGATTAGCCATTAACTTATCTCTTGAAAATCTTTATCCAAAAAATTCCAAGTGTAAGTGCAGATACAAAACCATGCACATATTACTATTTTATTACATCGTTAGTATGTTGTTATATGCATGGATCTTAATCGAGAAAAGTATTCACTAGTGACACCATCTCTAGTCCATCTATGTCTTTGATTGCTTTGAGTTTTACTTCTCTTCCACATATGTCATTTTTGTACCCACTTCTGGTCAAGGCACAAGGATCCATGTTTGTCCGTCTGTTCATATTTGTCATCATTTGTCTCAAGACACCAGTGCCCATCCTGGACACTAACACCTAGGCGCTTGTTCCCATCCTGGACGCTTCTGTCCTCTTATTCTTTGTATACTTTTTTGACATTTGTGGTCAACCTTTTCTCTTATTTTATCTCTATGGTGTACTCATTATGGCAAAAGAAATACCTTAAAAGGTGACTAATATTATTGGTGAGTAGATACTTATATCAGAAAAATACCATACACAATTAAAACATAATCTATAAATAACATACCAATTCTTTATTTTTGAAGGGTAATATTGAAATATTACCATCACCTAAAAATTGGTTGTCACGCATATTAACCGCTAATCAATGTTATAAAAGGGAGACCAAGTGAATAGGCTTTAACCCATTGACAAGGACCAAAGCGGCAGAAGATTGGACGCGTGAGGCGCAAATCGCAACAGATCGAATGGGTGGATTGTTCAACGGGGGCAGTTTAGTTTGTTATGTGTTGTCTTCCCGGGCATAACATTCCCATCACACCACGTTCCGTTCCATTAGACGGGGGCATTTTGTTCGTTAGATATCTCCCACACTGCCCTGTTCCGGACTCCATTTTTTATTAATATACGTGAAAGCAATGATTGGGTAGTTTATTTGCCGAAAGGACAAATGCCTCCCTGAGAGCGCTACGTGTTTCCCTCCCATTGGCTCCGCTTTGTTATTTAATTCGTTTCCTCGTGGAAAGCAATAATTGGATGGTGGACTAATGTCCATGCGTGATGAGGACATTTTAGCTTGTTAGGAATTTTTAAGGACATGGGTGGTCGGCCCCACTAACGCATGTGTGCGCTAATTTTATGTGGGCGGAGGCTTAGATTCACATGGAAGGTTTCCAATGGCTAAACCCATGGGGGGGAAGTGGGGGAAGGGTGGGGTTGGATTTTTGACAAGATTTTTCGGAATCTCGAATTTTGTTAAATTGTTTGGTAGTACTTAGTGTTTGGTCTTAGTTATATGATTAAAGCACTCGAAAGAGACGCACGCTCATGGATAATTTCGACAAGGTACTAACAATTGCCCCTAATTACCCCCAAGGTACTTGGGGGAGGTGATACTTTAAAATATAAATGTGAAATTAGTGGCGATAAATTATATAGGAACATTGGAAAAAGTTAGTATGAAATGAAATGAATTTTTTTAAACATCCACGAGGTTAAAAATAGCCCAGGATAAGTATTTTATAAATAAATTTTAAAGTATATTTTTCTTTAAAATCTCCATTTATTTACCTATAATTTTTTCCTATTTAATCTAAAAAGATAAAATATTTAATCCTTTAATAAAAATTAAAACAATCCAAAAATCAAAATTTGAAAATCTCACAATCTCATGTATTTTATTACGTCAGAGGCGTGCTTAATGCTCGCTTGACTGTTTACGACGACACCCTCCAGCGTCAGGCGGTTGTCAACATGTCCTCCTACTTAACTTGCCTGTCCACTAGTGGTCTGTTCGGTTGGATCTAAATGACGACGATGTGCGGCTTCGACCTGCCTGTCATCCAATTTTTTTTCTTTTTTTACGCATGTCTATAGTGAAGGGGATCCTTAATGACTACGCTAAGCTACTTGAGGCACTTATCATGTCAGATCACATGTCATTTCTGTCGCTCCTGCACTTGGTCTCCAACGACGATGCAGAGGAGGTTGAGGTGTTGTCATTCCTGCTCCTGCTTCCCTCGTCCTCCTGCTTCACCTGCCTGTTTTTGTAGAGACGTGTGTCATGGTCTATGAGAGTGGTGTTTTGTTGATGTTGCAGGTGGCGCCATCTCTGCCCCTTTCTACCACGACTATTCCATTGTTGGTTATTTGTGGTTTGTTTGTTTCTGTAACTAGGGTTCTTTGTTTTTGGCTCATGTTGATTTGCTTCTGCTGCCCCTACCTCGTGTTGATTTTCTTCTGTCATCCCTACTTGGAATCTTTGCGCACAACATCGTTACAGGAATAGGTTTATTTTTCCCTCTTTATGTTGATTTTTTAATGTTGGTTTAGCTATATGGATCTTAGAATGAAATACTTATGCCTTACAAGTTCTGGACTGGGTTTTATCGGGTATAATAGAATGAAATACTTAAGTCACAAGGTGTTTGTCCAAATGTCCAGGTTCTATTTTTATCTTGCTTTGGTTCCTATTTGCAAGTCTTGTGGTGCCTAGAGATAAGTGACTACAAGTTAGTTTTCCAAAGAACAAAAAATGCATGGTCCTCCTATTGCTCTGCTCTATACAGATGTGTACATGTGGGGATAAAAGGTTCAAATGATGCATGGAGATTGATGAAGGTGAGAGATCACGCCCACAGGGCATAAAATGGTGCTATGCTTTTTTTGTAGGTAAGAGATGTCTTGGGACATGAAAATAAAGATATGTTTAGCCGTCAGAACATCTCAACCTCCAAACTTCAAAAGTAAATATTCTCTAATATCATCCCCAAGTCACATGGAAATCACACTTTGGGTTGATTAAACATACTACACCAATTTTTTGTCCAAGATTGTTGCAAAGGAAATTGTTGTGAGAGGTGTAACTCTGTTCCATCACTTTAAAATACGAAAATGTTCATTCTAGAGATTATTGGTAATGCCATGTGAAGCAATCTGAGAAAAAAAGGTTGACACTATATATAATACACACCGTATCAGGGCTGTTGATAAATTAGTAGCTGAATTTTTATTTCAAGTTTCTAAAAAACCAAACTTTATTCATCAAGGTTTGGGCAAGCCAACAACTTCAACCTGCCTGTCATGGTGCATCCACTTGTCGCCCATTATCCCCATTGAAAATGTGCACCTCCTTGTAGGTGTCTATGGATACAAAATTGGGTTTGGGTTATCTCTTGTTTTCTTGGCATAAATTTTCCTTTCTAGACAAAATAACTTCCATGCTCTAATCTTTCATGGTTACGTTGTTAGGTCAATTGTTTGACAAAATGCTTCCAACAGATGTTGTCTCATGGAACCTCATGGGCTATATTTAGCAAACTATAAAATTGTATCATCAATGTGCCAATTAAACCTGAGGTGGTTTACTGGATGTGTTTTTTGGTCGTTGAATATTCACATAAAACAGAAGTGTGCATGTGGGGTGAGGTTCAAATAATAGCATATTGATAAAGGATAGATAAAAGGTCATAAAATGGTGCATGGTTTTTGTGTAGGTGAAAGATCACACCCACATGCACAAGAGACCTATGTATAGTTGGAGAAAATGTCTTGAACGATAAAGGTAGCATAATATTTTTTATTCAGAACATGTAATGAGTACCCGGGAAAGTAAAAGTATTCACTTGTTCCATCTAAATATGAACTCTTTAAATTGGGGGGGCTTCGGTGTAAGCACACAAGTACTGAAACATAAATAAACAATACAGATTTGGGCAAGTCAACACTGCATGATAACACTTTAGGGGTTGAGTTTCCTCTTGAATCTTCAACTCACTGATTGGGTCATGTTTTACCATCAAATGATTTGACGTGTAAGTTAGAATTCAAGAAATAGTTGGTTCATAAATGAAAATTATGGAAGCATACACAAGGAAAATTAATTAGTTTGACAAAATGCTTCAAAGAGATGTTGTCTCATGGAACCTCATGGGCTATATTTAGGAAACTGTAAACTGTATCATGCAATGTGCCAATTAAACAATGAGGTGGTTTTCTGGATGTGTTTGCTTGGTCGTTGAAGAGCACATAAAACATAATGGTCATTATTATTTACAACAACTCTTTTTTTTAGTTGAATAATGAAAATATGCAACTTAAATCTCCTGTAAACATCTATACAGAAGTGGACATGTGACAGTGAGGTTCAAATAATAGGAGATTGATAAAGGATAGGTAAAAGGTCTTCAACTTGCTGCATGGTTTTTGTGTAGGTGAAATTCACACCCACATGCACAAGAGACCTATGTAGAGTTTGAGAAAATGCCTTGAGCGATGAAGGTAGGAACCATAAATAAACAATACAATTGTTTGAAAAAATGCTTCAAAGAGATGTTGTCTCATGGAACCTCATGGATTTATTTAGCAAACTCTAAACTGTATCATCAATGTGCCAATTAAACATGATGGTATTTTTACTGGATGTTTTGATGTAGAATTGGAGAAAGTGTCCCACGATAAAGGTAGCAATAATTTGTTTAGTTTCAGAACATGTAATGAGTAAAGGGAAAGATAAATAGTATTCCTGTTCCATCTAAAGGAACAAACTCTTAAAATTGGGGGGGGGGGGGGGGGGGCTTGGGTAAAAAGCACACATCTGATATTGAACCATAAATAAACAATACAGATTTGGACAAGTGGACACTGCATGATAATGCTTTACGAGGTTTAGTTTCCTCTTGAATCTTCAACTCAAAAAGGCTTTACAATTGGGTCATGTTTTACCATCAACTTTTACGACGTGTAGGTTAGAATTCAAGAAGCATAATTGGTTCATGAATGAAAATTGTGGAAGCATACACAAGGAAAGTCAATTGTTTGCATAAATGCTTTGAAGAGATGTTGTCCCAAGGAACAAGATTCATGGGCTATATTTAGGAAATTGTAAACTGTATCATCAATGTGCTTAATTAAACCTCAGGTGGTTTTACAATGGATGTGTTTTCTTGGTCATAAAGAAGAGCACATAAAACATATGAGGTCATTATTATTTACAACAACTCTTTTTTTTGAGTTGGATAGATGAAAATGTTGCAACTTATGTTCTCCTATCAAACATCTATAGCAAAGAAGTGGGCATGTGGGGTGAGGTTCAAATAATAGGAGATTAATAAAGGATGTGGTAAAAGGTCATAAAATAGGTGCATGGTTTTTGTGTAGGTGAAAGTTTGTTACACCCACATGCACAAGAGACCTATGTAGGTTCGAGAAAGTGTCTTGAGCGATGAAGGTAAGAACCATAAATAAACAATACAAATGTTTTTCACATGCTGAAACGAAGGGCATAGCCATCCATCCAACAGTAAGCATAGGTCAAAAGGAACAATTCCCTACAAATATATAGCTAAGGATAAACAAAACACTCATTGAATACTTATTTAAAAAACCATTCCTAAAAAATTCAACCTTAACCCATATGCCCACATCCGCATATATGCTTTTGTGGTAGAATGGTGATAATTGGGAATTTTGATTCACAATAAGAGCCCTGAGGTGGGAATTCCATATGACAGTTATTTTTTAGAATTGGTAAGGCTTTTACAATAAACCCAGTTTCTGCATTTGTAACTAAAACATCTTGATCATAATTTAAAAGTTATTTCTTAGAACTTTTTCCCTCCTCTTCCTATCATCATGTGAACAAAAAAATTATGTTTGGATTATTAAACATAGTGCACCGAAGCAACCTAGAAACATAGGCTGACACTATAACAAGACACACCGTGCCAAGGCTGCAATGAAAAATAAGGGACCGATTTTAGTCACTTGCTGATTGGATCATGTTTTTCCATCAACTGACTCGGCATGTAGGCTAGAATTCTAGAAATAGTTGGTCCATGTATGCAAATTGTGTAAGCATACACAAGGCAAGTCAATTGTTTGACAGAGTGGCCCTGTGTGTTAAGGATGGGTATAGATTATAGGACTTGACTTTCTGATTGAGTTGTCCCTAGATAGCTATTTTTTTTGTTAATTCTAGGTGTCCAAATCAGGGTTGGTGTACATGTGTTACAAATAGAATAGGTAACCACACTTTTGAGGCACTTCCCAATACAACAACCTAATTATTTGACGTAGGTAACAGGTGGTCGATCATAATAACCAAATTGCTCAAACAAATATAACTATTTTTGATTGATAAGAAGCCCAGTTAGCACTCATTATTATATAGCCCCCCCTGCATTATTGCTCTCATTTTAAGAAGCTATTGTCATTTAAACTGTTGTGTACATTCTCGTTAAACTTTTCACAGCTTTATAAGTTACTCATCTTTTACACACTTTTGGCAGTGTTAACCTAAAAGTGCTAGGCCCTGTTAAAAATGGAAAATACCACTCTAGGAAAAGCACTTGGCATGCCAACAACTATTAACAAACTACATCCATATCATATGGCATGGATACTGGAAGCAAGAGTTATTCGCAAAGGAACAATACACGACTACAACAATGCAAAAGGAGAAGGCCAAATTCTCAATTTAATGTAATTGACACTCTTGGTGATGACATAAATGTTACATGCTTTGGGAAAGCTGTAACTTTTTACCATGCAAAAATCCAGGAAGGCACAATTTACACAATCTCGAAGGGGACTCTCAAATATGTGAAGGTAGGCTACAGGGATTCCAAAGCCCATGGGAAATCATATTAGGAATGGATTCTATTTTAGAGATATGTACAGAACCTACTACGTTCATACCAACAATTGCTTTCCACTTTACACCAATCAGTGCAATCCAAAAATTTCTCTCAGAACCACAGTGGATGTTATAGGCACGGTAACTTCTTGCTCTGATATTTCTATAACCACCCGAACAGATGGAAGTAGCACACATCGTTCTACAATTACTATAAAGGATCACACCATGGATATTGCATAACCATCACTCTATGGGGAGTGCTCTGTGATGAAGGCAAACAAAATTTTACAACCACAACATGGTTAACCTGCAATTGAAATGCCAGTACTAGCTGTTCGAAAAGCTAAAGCACATAGTTTAGAGGGAGAACACTAACGTCAGTGCCTTCTACCTAGCTGTTTCTAACACCAGTAGTACCAGAAATATAATCACTACAAATTTGGTTAACCACAACAGAAGCATCTACTAGTGCAGCTCCACTCACTACACAAGCACCTGTGGAGAAGAAAATTGTTGATATTCATGCTTGTAGCACCCGTAATGCTAACCAACAAATTGTCACCATTGCAACTATTATACATCTCAACATGGAAAACTATTGTTATCCTTCTTGTTCACGGATTGTTAATAACAAACAATGTCGGAAAAAACTAAATTCAGGTCCAAACTCTACATGGAATTGCACTAAATGCAACTTGCCCACAACTACATGTGATTATAGATATGCACTTCACATGATGGTGGAAGACCGAACTGGGACTATATGGGCAACGAATTTTGATGATGTGGCATTACCACTACTTGGTGTATCTGCTAATGCTCTTAAAGAGCAAACAAGGAGTACAAATGACTTATGGAACATTATTAAATATGTATTGTTTCATACATACAGGTTCATTTTCTTTGTGTCTCCATCTACCTATAAGGGAAAGGAACAACTCTCTTGTACAGTACACAACATGACTGCCGCCGAACAAGACGTAGATCATGTAGAGCTGGTAGTATGCATTTTTGGAGGGCACAAAATGAAAAAACAACAATTGTAAATATTACGTATAGCTACGTTTGTTTAAAAAACCACTACACTCGATTGTAATATGATGTCCATATCTATAAAGACAAGTTTTTTGGTACAAGACAACACCTTTTGTTTAACATGTCATTTTAGAAACATTTGATTGTTGCTTGCTCCAATACATTCATACAAATAATTATGCACTTGTTTTAAAAAACAAACACTAATTACATTTTTAAATTACACAAAATTGCAAACAACAACCATAAATTGCCCCTTGTAAACTCAAACTAAAATACTAAGAATTATAAGTTGTAACAAAAAAAACATAATTTCGAATCTATAAAACAACAAAACGTAATCCCCATGGGCAAAAAAACTACTAGCAGACCTAACAAAGTCAAATCATTAACATATGTCCAATGTATTGTGACCTTCGCTTATTTTACAAAAAAACCAAAATTCTTAAAACCATACTTTCATCGTGCTTAGCGTAAGCATAGGGAAAGTTGCTTTCAATTCACAAAAAAATTACAACAAACATATTTATATGTTATAAACTGTAGTTATCCATCTAACAAACACCTTACCAACAACATATGCACATACATAAAGGCATCCAACATACATATTTATTTAGACACTAAAAATTAGCCATACCCACATTTGTAAATATTCTGTTGCAAATCTAAAGTTGCAGGTAGTTTCGTGTCAGGGTTTGGTTTTAAGGACTGACCCGCCAATTTTATAACACAACTTGCCACCCTACTTAGTGTTATTGTAATTAGCACCGTTGATGAAGGAAAGTGTGCAAAATATCATCTAACACCTAATCATAGGGATAAGGTTTATAAATTATTTCTCTTTCCTATTTTGTATTTTTTTAAATAACCTACACCAAAAAAAATTGTGCCAGTTATTATTGTTAGAATTATTATTAAAAAAATGTAAAATACCTTACAGGATCTAACGTCCATGTTTTTCCATTGTAGGTATTACCTTAACACATCAAACATGAATAATGCTCAGTACTCCGCCTGCACTACAACCAAAATAAGCAAGCTATAAATGCAAAGCACCGCCAAAATTATGTTGTTCACAAAGACACCCTCAACACAACCCGCAACAAACAACAACCAAACTTTATTCCCTTACCCCAACTTGCCCCCTTATACAAAACCCCTACTCTGCCCCCTTTTAACACCATTCAAAACACATTTCGAGCCCGCTTAGAATCCCTCCTTCCTGGTGAAGTTTGTTCTATTTGCAAGGAACGCTACCCAGGAATGCAATCAAGACTCACCCCAAATGGAATTAGTTTATCGTAGGTGCTCTTACAAAAAAAAGGCCATACTTTTCCTCGTGGAATAATATGGACCCAGCCCCCAACCTGTAGAGCTAGCAACTTTAACCCAAGTAGAGGAAATGTTGATTGCTAGAGTAGCCCCGCTATTACAAGTCACCCATGCCCATGGAAGGCCAATACATGTACACCAACCACACCATTAGTTTCCCCCAAGACATTACATCCATACTACGCTTCTTACCCCACCGCCCCGAAACCCTAGACATTTTAATCCTCAAAAGATTAGGATATGGAAGGAAAATCTTATGAGTGTTTTGTTAGTAGAGCCCATATCCGAAATGCACTTTCCTACAAAATCCAACACGACCCATACTACAGTGATGTCATCATAGATGAAGCCACCCTTTCAAGTTTACCAATACCTACAACTAACATCTTTAACAACCTACCCCATATACTTGAGCAACCCAATTTGCAAAGCCCCCCACCAACTGAAACACATGAGGCCAAACCCACACCATTGGACCCAACCCTTGTAACCTCATTTGTTGCAAGCCTCCCCCTACTGATACAGAGGTTGCCCAAATTAGGGCCTACGCACTACCCACATCAAACCCATACCCATCATCAATTTAATGGCCCCACATCAAGTTCAAATCCCATCAACGAATACACAACAGAGGACTTATTCTCAATGGCCTTCCCAACTCTATTCCCATCGGGCTCAACCATGTTTCTCCAAGCCCGCACCTCAGAGATAAAAATGCATGAATATGCTCTTCATCTGCTACGTTACCATGACAACCGATTTGGAAGCCATCCTCGGTTTTGATATTTTTTGCTTAATCTTATGATGCGCCAAGCCAGAAGCCAGGCCAATTCAATGTTGTTTTTACAAAACAACAAATTGAAGACAACACGAAAATTTAAAGGCCCACAACAATAGAAATAAAAAACACCTCCGTTCACACACTATTAGAAACCCTGTACAGAGAAATGAATAAAATAGCCAACCATCTTCCTCATGCAGTTTTCCTCGAGATTTTAAAACCTATTTGAGAGGCACCCTTGGGAGTTCTTTAAGCGTGGACATTTATAATGCAAAAACTTATTTTAGGAAATACAAACTAACCGACATGATTTTCTAGCTAGGAATTTGCCAACCTTATTTTTCACCCTCAGTGCTGATTTTCCATTTGATACTAAATGGCCAGACTTGCACCACCTGAATGCCAGGACCTTTCCCCTCCACCCCTTCTCAGACTACCCAAAAATGGAGAAACCATAACATCATTGCATATTCACACTTGATAGACTTTTCCTCAACATACATGGTATAAAATATGCGAGGTTTGCAATATTCCGTGAAGAAATCTTGGAAAAACACCTACACACAAAATACTTCTAGTACATGTAACCTTATGTATCTTTTAAACCACCTTAGGTTACAATTATCTTTCCTTTATGCTTGCATACACAAGACTTTGCTTTTTCCTGGCATGTTTCATACTAAAACTTACTATACCAGGTTCGAATGGCCCCATCAACACAGAGGCTCCTCCACATATTCATGGTTTCATATGGCTCACTGACACTCCAAATATGGACACCTTATTTTAGACTAGGACTGAACCCAGTGTCGTACAAGTTGGAGAAACCAAAATCATTCTTCGACAACTAGGTCATAGCTTGGAACCCTCTTCAAAGCTTTCAAGTTCTCTTCCCACATGCCCCATACCGGGTTAACAACAGATGATCCATGTTTGCTACCTTCATCAGAAATATTTCTTGCACCTACCATGAACAATGACTATACAAAAATACTTTAGTTAACTTTAGTTAACCGGGTCCAACGCCACACCAAATGTACTACAACTACATGCTTATGGAGGAAAGACAACCAATTACAATGTAGGTACAAATTCCCATGGCCAATACAAGTTGTATCAACATTATTCCTTGATGCACAAGGACATGCAGTTTATACTCCAGCTTGTAATGATGACAAATTAAATATCCACAACAAAGATATGCTAACTACCTGGCGGGCCAACATCGACTTCAGCCCATGGTTTCAAGTCATGCTGTTTTGAAATACATAGCAAAATATGCATCCAAAGCTAAGCACAAGTTGGAAACATACCACCATATGCTTGTCAGAATCTCAGCAACCATAGAACCTAAAAAAAATGTCAGCACAACATACAACAAACTCCTTTCAGAAACAATTGTTGACCGAGATATAGGTGCACAAGAAACTTGCCACATGCTGCTGAAATTGCCACTTACTGTATGCAGCCGAGTGTTTGTGACACTATCCATGGGCAAAACCATCTACAGGAAAATTTCACAGCCCCATTCCAGCAGAAATTGTACAACACCATTTATAGATGCCTACATAGCATGACCTCTTGCCCTAGACAACTACTGTTTAATAGAAGCTGCTCGGTCATGGGCCTACGATAAGCATAGGAAAGGGCAGCCATGGAAAGCATGACAAAAAAAGCTATTGTTAGAGTGTTTCCTTGAATAATAGCCACCCTTGTTGTTAGCTCACCTTTATACAACACTTTTTGCTTCACAGAGCTCCTCTTGTACAAAGCTTTCCATTGTATTCCATCCGACATTGGCACATCCCCAGAAACACTCCAGCTTCAGTGGGCTACATTCTCTCCAACCTACCAGGCATGGCACGTACATCAGCTAACCCCCACCAAACAGTTAGCAACCCAACCACTAGCTCTGAGAGTGACTGCGATGTGACCACCACAACTCAGATGGATGAATGGGAGGTGTTTTCAAGCTTGCATCCTACAGGGGTTGTTAACATCAGTGACCTAGGCATACTTGGGAAGCGTGATTTTGATCTTTCACACACTTGGCCACAAGCTGCTACTGGTAACCACTTACATGAAACATGGGGAGATTTCATAGACATTGCTCACTCAACCACTGAAATAGCTACACCGTTCTTCCTACCCGCTATAGATGGCTGTACCTTATCACCAGAACAACAAGATGCATTACAGAGAATCTTAACCCATGTAGATGCACAACCACAGATTTCCCTGTTGTACATGATAATACAAGGAACAACTGGCACTGGTAAATCACATTTAATCTGGGAAATTTCAAGGACACTCCACTCACGCAGCAACCTCCGTGCCACCCGCTTACTCCTCCTAGCTCCAACAGGACTTGCAACATTCAACATTTCTGGCACAACAATACACACTGTGCTACACATACCAATAGTTGAAGTTACCCCTCTTCGAGGCCAAACCCTCGCTACATTTCAACAAGCCATGGTAGATGTGGAATACATACTAATCGATGAAATGAGTTTTATCGGCCCAAAACTGCTGTGCAACATAAATAGCTCGCCTACATGAAGCATTTCCCACCTACAAATGCAGAGTTTTTGGAGGCCATTCTATTATTTTGGTTGGAGACCTTGCCCAACTACCTCTAATTAAAGATACTTCCTTGTACATTCCAGGTACCTACGGCCATATGTTATGGTCAATTTTTCAGGAATACAATCATGCTTACTATTAACTTCCTCCAACAAGGTGCCGCCCCTACCCACCACAGTTTTCCGGAGTCTACTACTAAATGTCAGAAACACCCTTGCTATAGAGCATGACTGGAATCTACTAATGTCGCAGACTCCTACAAATATCAGCCCTACAAAACAAGCAACTTTCCAAACCGCAATGCACCTTTATGCTACAAACACATTAGTAACCATACACAACAAGTACAAGAATGCGGGCCCTTAACACACCAATCACTATAGCTACAACTGAATAGACATGCCAAACTGATGCCCAAGGAAAAGCAACAACACACAATTAGAGACCAACCTATTTCTCTGTGAAGGTGAACAAACAATGTTGACAACAAATATTTGGGTCCAAACCGGCCTTGTTAATGGTGTGCAAGGACATATTGTTACTATGTTGTACGAGAAAGCAACCACACCCCCAAGCTTGCCTTTGTATGTTGTTGTCAACTTCCCAAGCTACAAAGGCCCATCCTGGGACCCAGTGCATCCTACGTACATACCAGTCCCCCCTATAACAAGAAGCAACCACCGACAGTTACCCTTGAAAATGGCATGGGCCCTAACTATTCATAAAGCCCAAGGACTAACTCTTGATAAAGCTAGCATCGACATTGGCCGCAAAGAACGACAAGGCCTAACCTTCACAACCTTGTCCCGAGTTCGAGCCCTTACTGACCTTTGCATTTGCCTAACCTTCTCATACACCCGTTACAAGCACCTACAGGAAGAAAAGCATGTTGCACTCTGGTTAAAAGAAGAAGCATACTTACAACACATCCTACCTCTGACCACAACATAGGTACGCACCTACCAAGGAACTCCATCTAAACTTAACTTGTTTTTTTACCAGCTACAACTAGGCTTCACATATTAATTTACTTTTTCCTAAAAAATTATAACTTGATTTATGGTAATCACTACAAATTTTTCTAACTAACATTTAAATCCCACTTGTAGGGAACTTTCAAATGGATGACAACTTTGACACACTAGCTACCTGCACAAACACTGATGCCAACCTTTTGGAATGCCTGCTATGCGAATATGTAGACACTCACTACCAAATGTCTACACCCATGGATGAAGCTACCATTACAAAGATGTATTCCACACAAAAGAAAATTGAAGCGGCACAACAAACCCTGCAACAAACAATTATAGCTGTCGAAACTTGCATAGAAGAAAATGAAAAAAAAAGCTTACAACGACATGTTTCAAAAATTCATAGATAAGGCGTTCACTTCATACCTTCTAAAAGGGTCCTAGAGACAACACTCTATAGGAAACAATGCCTCAGATGGAAAAACATTCCATCTTGTACATGCTATACTTATGCTTTTCCCTCAAACCCTGTACATATTTAACCTTTCCAGTACCACCATAAATAAAAGTGTTTGGATTTTTTGGATATATTTCCCACAAGGTTAAGTATTCCACGTTGTCTACAAGAAAATAATCTCTCACCCATAATTTTTAAAAAACATTTCCACATCATTTCTACTTTTGCATAGTTCTAGGTATAACTATGTAAATTATTTCCTATTTCTTACAGCATTAAAACTACACTACAATTTGTTCAGTATTAATGTCTAAAATTGCAATAAATCCCCGTATTTACATTTTCCACTACCCACTTTATCTATAACTCAAAGACTGTTAACATTAGACCACTTTACATTTTGAATGGTAATTTTAAAATTCAATCTTACAACCTCCTCAAATTATGATTCTAACACATTGTGTACCCTCCCCCTTTGTAGGTACTTTAAACATGACAACCACATTCGACACCATAACAACCTGAATTACAACAAATTATACCCACATACAACAGTTTCTATCTGAATGTGTCAAACAACAATGCATGGAAGCCACGACTGTAGACAACACCACAATCTCTACAATGTTGCATACACAACAAGCACTACAAAAAGCACAGACTGCACTACAACAAACATCCATTGCCAGCAAAGACACCATCCACATTCTTAGGGAAAAATTCTACATAGAGTTTTATAAATCCACCACCTCCCCATAGATTTTCCTCTATAACTGTCATTAACTGAATAGAAAAGGACTGAAAGAAACAATATTATGAAATTTTAATGAAATGTAAGAGTTTTTAATAAAATATAAATACATATTTGTACAGATACTTCATTTAATTAAGGTCTTATCACTGTTTGCACTTTCTGTTTGCATTCTGTTAAATTTTCATTTTTAACATTGTTATTATGGCATAGGAGAAAAAATTGGTTCAATAGCATGAATGCCTCTTACAACAACATGCCAAGAATACTTTATCATCATGTGGGCATTATTATTTATAACAACTCTTCTCTTTTTCTTGTACAATCAAAAGGCTGCAAATTTTGTTCTTTTGTCAAACATCTATGCACAAACGTGCATGTGAGGTGGATAGTTTAGAATGGTTGGAATAGAATGTAGAGTTAGGAAGATAGATGGGGCTCGATTGGCTATGAATGGGATGCAAAGATAGGGAGATGGGGCTCGGTTGGATTGGAATAGAATAAAATGCTAAACCAATTTACAACATCTATTGGTCAAGGATCAATCATTCATTCATACAAGAAAACAACAGTAGGCTAATGATATAGAGGGAAAAAATATCGTCCTTCCACCGTAGATTGAAGTTCTCCTGTTTTTGTTGTCTCATCAAACCTGATGGACGATACCCTAACGATGTAAGTTTTTTTAAAAAAAATAGCATGTTCCCATAATGTATCATCAACTACATACTGGGTGACTTAAAAGTTGAATTAAGCCAACATATTTGTATTTCAGACTGTATTTTATTGTTGGGACTGGCACTTTTTCTACCAAGATGAAAGAACACAATGTGACAATTGTTTTTGCTAATAGCAATCTAGATACACCCTTCAATAAGAATATGCCCTTCTTTGATAACACATTGGATCTCATTCATATAGTCTTTGACTGTGATAGGGTATTGAGACCAGGAGGGTTCCTTTGGGTGGACAAGTTTTTTTACACAAGGATGAATTTAGATCAATATTTGTACATGTTTCTATAGTTTAGGTACAATAAACACAAATGGCTGTTCACCCTAAGAATAACAAAGAGGTATACTTCTCTCCATTCTTGGAAAATCCCCTAAAACCCCTATAATTCCTTTTTTTTTGTGTTGATCCACTCCTAGATACACAATACAAATAATTGGGAATATGATTGCTAAAGTGAGACTCTGTGTTTAATGTTTAGTTATACAAGAAATGGATTTGTTAAAGATGGAGTTAGACAATGTTATTGAGGACTTTGGAAGATGGTTATGGATTATTATGTGTTTTGTGCTTAAAGATTTAAACACTATCTTCTTGGGAATTGATGAGTATACTTGTTTTTGATTTGTATTTAAGCAGTTATATATTATTTCATATTTTAGGGTTTGCAGTTTAAATATCATCTTCTTGGAAATTGCAGAGCTTCGTCAACTATGGAAATCCCTTATGACAAGTGCAAATGAAGCTTTGTACTGTTAATGAAATACATTTTTGTTGGCTACATAGGATATCTTGATATTACATTTCCCAAAACTTGGATGAAGTGTTTGGTGTTGACTGTCTAATATACCTGATGATACATTTTTAATATGGAAGATAAAATATTCTAATGATGGATGGTTTGAGGAAATAATTTGAAACACTAATTGCAAATAATTGTGACCCTCAAATATAGTTTAAGGCTTTTATCAGATTTGAGTACCCCAGTAGATTTGGAGTCAAATATAGTTGGATCACATTAAATGTAGTTGTATTACTTCTGTAAACAATTTTTTTTGTTTTCAACTGTAAATATCTAAAACAAACATTCTCTGTGCTATTTGCTTTACTTAATTTGTTTTGTTCATGTTTGTACTGATGATCAATAACATTTTAGGCATGAATCTTATCACTTAAAATGGGGTCTAAATTCTATTTATTTATTTTATCAAAACAATAGTTTAACCTTCGCACCATGTATTCTTGTAGGTCAGATTATTCATCTACGTTGTTATTAAGAAACATCCATGGGTTGTCATGCATTTCTTTCTTGTTTGGTGATTTTTTAATATATGTGAACATGTACACATCATTTGAAATAAGAACAAAATGAATGTCATATCATAGAGATCTAATCTCTTAGGTTTTGTAATTTATTCTAGGACTTATTTTTTGGAACTTGATTCTGTACTTTTTTTGCTACATTGGTTCTTCTTGTGGAGGCTAATTTTGTTCATATGTCAGCCTGGTAATCTTTGAAATCTGTAACATATACTTAGTGCTCAAACTTCTTATTAGGGTCTATGAGGCTGGGTTTTCCAGAAGGATTTGATTCATCTTCGGTTTTAGTTTTTCCTGCTGAGTTGCGTAGACAAAAACATCTAATTTATATTTAATTTATCCCGAAATAATACAACTGATAGAAAGAAATACCATAAATTGAATATGATATGAATATGCCAAACTTCAAGGTGACTGATCGATGACTCCACTACCTTTTTTTTCCTGACAAAAAGTATTTTTCAAACCTTTCTTTATTTGTTTTGTGATTATGCAAGCCTCACTAATTGAAAGAATCTCGTCTCTAGAAATTTGGGTACAAAAAAACACAATTTCAAGTTATATTAAGTAGTTCAAGATAGTATAAATTCAGATGACCAAGCCTGTGGTGTGTGGTAAAAAATTCCCTATATAAAAAATGTTGTGCTGTAGATTATTTATCAAATTTGTACGATCTATATATTCCACCATTTGCTACTATGCCATGGCTTAAGCTATGTCACAAGGTTCTCCGAAATTTGTTGAAGTTCAAATTTTGCTGAACTTTACTCTCATCAAACACGAACTCAAACTTTATCCATTATTTTTTGCATAGGAAGTTTTTGACACGCTTTTGCATTATTTTACAAATACGTGTGTATATAAATATAACGACCGCAAGTAACAAATAATTTTTTTTCCACTTTGTCCCTCTAATTATTTATGCATCCCCACTACATCACAAAGCCTCTTAGTGCAGTCCTTTAAGCAACTTCTCTTTCCACAATAAAAAATAACACTGAATCGTCCTATTCTGATTATTAATTTTGGATTTAACGTAATCTCTATTTATGGCATTTTGTTGAAAACATCTCCTTTCACCTTTTAGTTGATCTACAATCTGTCTATCTGCCCCCTTGTAGTTTGCTGAAACGATTCACCATACTGTCCTCATCCCCATAAAGCTTGGTTCTCTATTCTCTCAATAACAACAAAGCGATTAAGTCATCAAAAAAGAGAGTGTAAGTATTATGTGTAATACTTAAGGCGGTGACTAAAACTTCACAAAATTGGCCAATTTTATATACCATTGAACTGAACTGACCAATTATGTGTAGCTATTTAAATAGGAGGCGATCGCAAATGTATGTATAAATCTGGAAAATATTTTGAGTTAGGCTCTATAAATTGATTAGAAAAGTAGATTGTAATTTGAAGGGCATGCATTTTCAATTAGTAATTCAATCAAATTACATTAGATTTATGTCCAAGCAATGTTAGTTGCTAATTTCTTAGAAGAAATGCAGGGGTAGCAAACAGAGCAAGACAATAATGAAAGTAGAGACAACATGAAATAGAAATTAAAAGCATAAAATAACACGAGTTTATAAATTTAAAAAATGAAGGGAGATTCAACCATGGTTTTTTTTGGATTTGTTGTTGTTTTGGTAAGCAATAAGAAGTGTGTATTAAACTAAAAAACAATAGGAGAATCATAAGTTCCTTAGGGAAAAAGGACGGCCTATTAACATAGTTCAACATCTAAAAGCAAACAAGAGGTTCAAATGTAGTTGTGCAACAATCTTCGAGAACGAACCTAATGGGAAATTACCCTGTAATTCATTTTGTGTGGACTAGGAAGGGAAATTACCTTTAATATTAGATGTAAGTGTTACGCCTAGTAAAGATAGTGATAATAACTATACACCTAAATACTTGGCGGATCTTCCAAGAGATAGAAAACCAAAATGCATGTATTTATGCTCATATGTATGAAGGTATTGGGTAGCTAAGAAAATTATTCTCAGAAAATGAGAGAAGACAGATATCTGGCTGGGTGGGCATGGTTCCATCTTTGGAAAACACTCAATAATCACAATTCCCACAATGCCTTCCACTGATAATAAACAATCAAGTTAGGGATGCATGTTACGGCTTATCATACTTGCTTTATATCAAAGGCCGCCTCTCTCACACTCTGGCATGCATTATTACACTTACAACATGGAATGTTGGCAAAAATAATGTGGAAATGGGTAAGCCTTTTTCTTGCCCTTGTGCCAAATTTTGCCCCATTAAACTATTTCTTAGACATATATGTTGGTAAGATGACTTGTCTTCTACAAATTGATTGACATAGATGTGGGTGGATTTATTCATATATTCTCGTGATGTGTTTTGAAATGATGCCCCCGCCCCTGTCATCTAACCTCTATCCCACATCTCTTGGTGATCATAATTTAATTGGTTTGGCCTGAACTTTGTTGTGAAGCCCTCAGGTATTGGCTATTATGTAAAAAAACAAAAAACAAGATGATTTCAGGGTGTCAATTGGTCTCTACTGACGACGGTGTGCACCTTCCAGTTGCTTGCCATCATGCCACCGCTGTAATTTTAGATTTATATATTTGGACCTCTCGAGTGCTCCAACCGGTTTCGAGTGCTTTTACCTCAACCAGTTGACCTTTGAAATTTAGGGCAAGATGAGGGATGTACCTAGTTTGTTGAATGAGGTTGGAATACAAAAAAAAAACTCTACTGTGTTTGAAACATGTGATTAATTTGCCTATGAATGGTAGTGAAATTGCTAACATTTTCCCCTCCCTAAAAGGTTCAAGCATAGCTAACAATAAGCTAGAACATATTTTGTCTGCAAAGTTTCTACTAGGTTCCTCTCCTTATCTGAGATTGCGTTATATACCCAGTCTGAATCTTACACACATATAACTGAACTTGATGTAGAAAATTTTGTACATGTGACGTGCTTCTCAAAAACCCAAAAAAAAAAACTAAAACATATTATTTACAAACCAAACAAACAAAACAAAAACAAAAAAAAACTACTATATTCGTTACGCATGATAAATTAACCAATATTATATAACATTCCATTGACACATACTACAATTACAAAAAAAAAAATTATACACACCAAAAAACCAAAAAAAATAACCACTAAACCACACGGCGTAAACTTGCTTCCCTCGAAGCGACAACTAGTTGCGTCATAGGCATGCTTAATGCTCGTTTGACTATTTACGACGACGCCCTCCAGCTTCAGGTGGTTATCAGCATTCCCTCCTACTTGACATGCATGTCCAATAGTGGGTTGTTCAGTTGGATCTAGATGACGACGGTGTGCAGCTTCGACCCTGCCTATCATCCAGTTATTTTTCCTTTTTACGCATGTCTACGCTGAAGGGGATCCTTAACGACTACGCTCAGTTACTTGAGGCGCTCGTCATGTCGGATCTCATATCAGTTCCGTCGTTGTGTTTTCCTATTGTTTACTTTTCTACAATCCATTATGGGCATAGCTAGAGTCCCACAAAATCCAAGAAATTGCAGGCTTGAGTGTAAGCGTTAATGGCACCGTAGAGGAATTCGTTGACGTTATGTGAGCAGGATATGTACTAATGACACGGTCGTCATCTTCCATGAGAAGGCTCCTACGTATTTGAAATGCTAGTCCATTTCTTTTTCTTTCATTTCTTCCATAAAATACTACAGTTTTTCTTTTCGTGGTGAAATTTCTTGAATCATTAAGATGGTGAGATCATTGACGCATGTGCCTTTCCTCTCCAACAACTCTTTGCATTTGAACCTCCATTTTCACAATGGTGTTCTCATTGCAAGAAGTACCCATTTTACCATGAAGATTACAACGCAAATTGTGACCATCAGACCCGGAGATGCACTCGACACTGACCTACATATAATATAGTCAACCTGGCAAACATAAGTAGCGATCCATGATTTCAGCAACAATTGTTTGTCAATCTTCGTCTCTCCCTTCTCGTTCTCCTTCTCCTTCGGTTTGAATGCAAACCAAATGTTTCGAACAGCCATAAGAGAAAAACCGACAATATCATAGGCCATCAATATGGGGACACCCAATCCTATGAACCATAATCGATTAGACCTCGCTGCCTCTTTCCGAAAGAATTGATAGTCGTTGAAGTCAAGGGATTATCTATGCATCCGGAGCTCAGCGATGGACTTCCTACGGAAGAAGTAAATCTCAGAGGCAATATGGACCAAAAGAGTAATCGCCAATGGTCCAAAATCTCCCCATATTGTTACGGACTCAGGGCTCTAGGTAGTAAGTATGCAATGAACACACACAACACGAGTCGTCCGTTATTGATCAACAAAATGATTCTACAGTAACAATGCCAATTAAAATGAAGGTCGGAATTGTCCAGAAAAGTGAGCAAATGGATGCAGTTGTTCCATTCTTCAACTAATCAAATGTGCCCCAATACAAAGGGCTTTCATATATGCACATTTGGCCATTGGATAGAAGAGCTTAGTGAAATATAATTTTGACTAATGTGGCATGTATTTTATGGAAATTTGTATATATAGTTGTAACCAATCCGTGATTACTTTTTGATGTCTGTTTTAGAGAACATATGGACTCTTGATTTTTAATGGTACAATTAAAGATTAACATGTGAAATTTAAGTAGTGGGATTTTAAACTAGCCTTCAAATAAATGGTATCTGAAAATTAATATTTTTAGATGATTGTAAATTGTAGTTTTTCAATACATAAAATTTTATAATAGCAAAAAATTTCTCTACATTATTATTAATAAGTTCTATATTTTTTTAAAAAAACATTTTTTGACAAAAATGTTATGTTTTTTAAATAGGTATATCTATCCATGCCTACATAAAATTTTTATTTGTTATACACACTTCAAATTTTTAAAAACAACCAACAACTCAATTTTCAAGCCTGCTTTTAACTACTAATTACTTGTGCATGATTGTTACTATTTATTTATTGGAAAAAGTATATATCTTAATTCAAATAGAGATGCATCCCATATATTTTACGAGAAGGAAATTGACACTGGCTGAACAAAATTACACAAATACGAAGTGAAAGGCATTGTGAATGATATATGCACTTCATAAGTTCAGACAATACTTGTTGGCCACACCATTTATATTCTATACTGACCATATGACATTGAAGTTCTTGTTCAATAATTTGGTTTTGTAAGGCGCATTTGTTGCTAGATCTTTGTCTTCCAGGAGTTTGATTTCTATATTATAGTGAATCCTGGTAAAAGCAACTTGGGACCTGATAATATATCAAGGATAAACTCTAGACATGATGCACATAGTATAGAAGATATTGTGTCAGGTGCCCAATTATTTAGACTAAACCGTGCGCTAGCTAATTGAGAAGACATTCCAATTTTTTTGCACACTGGTATTGTGCTTGAATGTATTAAGACATTAGATAAAACACATCAAGCCAAAAAAAACGATTGATGTAAATGAATTTTAACTGGCAACAACAAACATATAAATAGTTGAAACATTGAAAGATGCGGACATACTTTTGCAAGATAATTTTAAGTATTCACATTAAAAGGAGTTAGTATATTTTGAAATACAAAAGTCAGTTCCAATGAACAACCTTTTAGATTTTCTGAGGAATTTATTGATGGAAGGTAGAGAGATGTTGAAGGAAGGAAAAACATGGTCTCTCCACTATGAATCAAATAAGGAACAAGCTCTCCCCCTGTGTGACCTACCCAACAGCTCTTAATTTTCCTTGTTCAAAAATGCCTTGAGGATCATTTATTTAGTTTAATATGTTTTTATACTCGAATATTTATATAATTTAAATATTACTCTAACATTTGGCATATTTTATTTTGAGTCTTTGTATCTACTATTTAAGGTAAACCTCTTATGGAAACAATCTCTTGCTCGTGTAGCTTACACCAGGTGGGTTCCTTACACTATGGGCATGGACAAGTATGTCATGTAATGAAATTTTCAAGTACAAGAGAATGGGACAACTATGCCATGCAATGAAATTTTCAAGTAGAGGAGAATGGGCTAACCTAACTATGTTGCTTCTGCTATCTGGATTCATATTTAAATGTTATCGGCTACCTCGCATATATGGTTATCGAGTGAAGCATTCAATAAGACGTGTGATCTCAAGTGTAGGGAAGTGCACATAACAATTTATGAATTGGAATGAGCAACTATTTGATGCTGATTCAAATGTATTTTTTTACCTACCTTTTTGAAATAACATGACATATATCTCGATTAGTGTTTGACATCGGTTTATGAAAGTGTGGTTTTGGTTGCGACTTATTGCTTTCTTCTCCATAGAATCCCTAATATATACAACTCAGCCAAGTGTTCCGTTTTATGTGTGAGATGGGTGTTTAGAGTAGGTCAGGGAAATCCATCAAAACATGCCAATGTTTTTCCCTTGTGTGTTTTTTTTAGACTGGATGCAATGCAAATTTCTTAGGCATAAAAGAGGAATCATGTTACAAACAAGTCAAGATGTATGTCTATGTATGGCACAATTGTTAACGACAAAGAAATAAGTATTTTATCAGTGTATAGGTTTATTCTTGTATAACATAAGTGGATATTGTGAAAGCAACACACAAGTTAGTTGTAGGAATGAATTAAAATAGTGAGCAAAACAGTCTCTTTCCACTAAATCGTCAAATTTGCCCAAGGAAAATAGTGTTCTCCTAAATGCAAAGTTGTAGTCATGGAGAACGAATTCCCTACACTCACAGTCGAGTCACTGGACAAGCTCCAGCTCTAACCATTCTCAAACTTCATGAATATGCATCTCCAACAATGTGAGAAGATGATTCTCAATCTGTCAGGTACTTTGTTCTAATAACGAGAACTTATAGGAGCCGAGAGTTGTCGATTTTCAACAAAAAGAAGAGTATTATGAGGTTCCCTAAGCTCCCTTGCTTCCACTGCATGTGTACTCATGTATAGAGGAGATGAAAGATGTTTCGAATTTCTCAATAATCTGGTGGACAAATTTAACAGTTGTTATATGACGCAAAAGTGATTTTATGACTAATTTATTTTGTGTGCACATTTAGCATTGAAACTGAGAATGTGTTCCAGACAATGAATTAAATATTATAAATAAAAAATCAATGTTGTGATTGTATTCATTCGATCTTCTCGAATGCATCTCTGAATCACTCGACTTTTAAAAAAGAAACCATGCCATCTCTTGATTATGTTTTCATGGCGTAGACTTGCAACCTTTGGAAGCAACCGTTAGTTGTAATTACAATTGTGTTGTTTTATGGATAATTTTAAACTAACAATTAAACATTTCATAAAAGTTGTATTTGTATATAATATTTCTAGGGATTTATTCATCGATTGAAATCATTAGGAAATGATCTCACTATTAAATAATGATGTGTGTAGCTTATGAAATTTGGTCCTAAAGAACTTTAGAATAATATTTTGATATTTATCTTAATGTCATTCCAATTACACATTCATTGACTAAACCTAGAGGGATCATGCTCAATCCCCACACTCAGAGTCCACTAGTTCATGATTTGTTCTTCAACTTAACACCTTTGGAATCAATACACCTTATAAATAACAACATTTTTCATACTCTCGGTAATTAGTCTCACGTCTCTTATCAAATTTCACGCTAACTCTGGACGAGTTCATCATTTGAGGATAAATTTGGTTGGTGATTTTTTTTGAGACTCGTGAAGCTATTTGAGTCCAACGAACATATATGTAATACTTGTAACTCTCACATTTTCAAATGCATGAGTTACCTTAGTCATCTTACGGTTGGTTGAGTGATAAGTCATTCACACAAGTCGCATTTATAAACATATGCACCCTAACCTATTAAGGGCATAGAGGGATCTCATATTGAATCACACACTAAGAAGGAATTTGAGATGAATCATTGAAGCATCTTTACCTTAGAGCACATTATGTTGAGCTTGAAGTCATTTATATGTGAAGATTGAAAGTGAAGTGTTCTTGCAAAGTATTGAAGACATAAAATTAGGGTTGTCTTATATGATTGCACACCACATATTAGGAGAGAGAACTACATAGGTATGATGCCTCTTTAGAGTAGCACTGTATAGGCAATTGTCAACGACACAAGGGGTGTTAGGGAAGTTTAACTCAAATTGCAAACTAACCCTTTTTTAGGTCACAATGGGAGAGAGGGAGCTTCATCACAAGAAGAAAATGTTTGTAGGCACAAAATTTTAATCATGTGAATCCAAACACATATCCCACATAAAAAGACATGTGCCAAAATTTAGTTCTAAGTCATAATAGTAGACAAAAAACTTGACAACCTTATGACACAATCTTTGGGTGAACCTATTCCAAGTAGGTGAACTTGTTCGTCACACAATTTCAAGCTCTTGGAATGTCTACACTTCTTTGCAATATTGTGCAAAGCATCATTTCCCAATTTCAAATCACTGACATATAGTTAGAGCTTGTATTGGGTGAATATGTTCTAAATCACTAACCCTAATTGTTATCATCTATTTCAAGAATTTTTGTTAAACATAAAAAAAAACCTCATATAATTTAGGATTGTTGTATTTATTGTTTTGAATTATATTTTACATATGTTTTAATATCTTAATAAGATTAAAACCCTAATTTTTGTATTGCATTTTGGTGAACCCACTTTATCTATCCATCGCCCTAACCTATGGCATTGTTCCTCACTCCTAGGGGTTCAAATTTTTATATCTAATTATGAACACCATACTTATTCTTTGGATCATTTTAAAAACCCTCATTTACATATTCCCATGACAAATATTGGGATTTCTAAGTGTAAGGCCAAACTAAAACTATTAATGCTTATTGCTATTGACCATAATAATATGCTACGTGACTATACTCTGCACATAATCGACCAAATCCATATGATAAATCTCATAAAGGATTCCTTAACCTCGTTTAAACCTACATCAAAAGCCATTTCTCAACTTGTTACACCTATAAAACCTTCTCCATAGTTGTCACAACGACCATGGACGAGTTATTTATTAAAGCCTCCTACTTTGATACTTAGTAAACTCCTCCAATATAACCTTGTCATTTTACCATCCCACAGTGGTTATTGGAAAATCTCAGCCATAAAATCCCAAGATCAATACTTGTTTATTTTGTAATTATCACTTATGTACAGGACATCCAACAAACAAATGCTTTTCATTATGATGAAATATTTAGGATCTCATTGATAATAACATCATTGCCATTTTAAAATGAACAATATGCTCGGGCTACATACCTATAACCCCATGAGTCTAAGAACACTAGTACCTTCCACACGGATGACATTCCTACCAAGAAGTGTGTACCCATAATTGTGTAGTATAACAAAACTAAGTTTTCTAATCTAATTATGATATATGTTATGTGTAAAGATTATCTAGAATTAGAAATACAGTAAATCACAAATTGTAGATTCATGTCATGATTACATATGGCAAATATGCAACCTCTTAAAAGTTAGATAAAACATGGGTTAGGGTTAGAAGATATTACACTAATTTATTGGTTGGGATGTAGTGATAATGATACGAGAGTGTCATTGAATTGCTCTAAAAATTTGGTAGTTTGAATTTGAGAGGAGGATGAAGTCGCTTATCTAAGTAGTTTGACTTTGTCTTTTGTGGACAATTTTTTTCATTTGCAGGGTTCAACTGAATCTCTCTTCTATTATTATAATCCTCTATATAGCTTCACTTCCTACATTTGAGATTTTACAATCAGAGTTGTGCATCAAATAAGGGTTTCTTCTTCTTCGAACAATAACTCTCCCCTTTGGAGACCTACAAAGGGGCGAGTCTCAATTGGGTTGAGTTTCCCCTATAATACCTATAAATAATACTTTAAAAAGGAATCAAAACCCTTATAGTTCCTTAACTAACGAATGTTTGTATGATGTGAAGAGTAATGTGTTTTAAGTAATGAAGATGCCAACAAGATCTTCGGACACACAACAATGATCTTTGGTGTAGAATGTAGCTTTATAAAATGGCTTAGGGGTAGCCCTACAAGGTGTATTGCAGGCATACGATTAGTTTATGTGCTTGAAAGAGGGTTTTAGTTATTGGGTGCTTTATTGTGATCTCCTACATAGTCCTAAAATGTGTGTGATAAGATACCCCTTAAATAGGTAGTTTAAGTGCCCTTTTGTAAGTGATTGTTGCGAAAGGTTTTTCCCACTTAATTGACATTATGCTACCTTGTGAACTTGAGAAAGTGAACATAACAATTTTAGAGGATAAAGTCGTTGGCTTGGGGGAAATCCTCAAAAATGACTTTATTTGTCTCGGTAAACTTCATCCTAGTAGATTGCAAATTGAATTTTATCAATGGCAAGATGGTGGCCAGATATTCGAAGATGTGTTATATCTTCAAAATGTAGGTTTTTGAATGGTTAAAGACAAGTAACAAGAGTGACCTAGTGGATGGGAGCGCTAATTGAGAAAATGCATGTAGGCGTAGACACTAAAATCTACACAAAATCATTATTACACCACGCTTTCAAAAAACTTTATGTATGTGGGTCTTGAATGATGAAACTAAGTCTTAGTACTGCAATTCCTTGTTTTACTTTTACATTGCTTGATTTATCCTATATTATGTGACTTACTTGATGATTTTAAAAGTTTTTATACTATGTCACAAAGATCTTTGCCCTTTGTTATTGTTTGTTTTACTTTTGGTGACTTTGGTCCATGACATTAAAGATTGGTCAAGAACACATGGTACAGTCAAGTGACTAAAATGTAAAATGTTGCCCCTTTTGAGTTATGGGTCCTTTCTTTTTGTTGTGTCTCTTCATTACCATTTCCTCTTTTGAATTTTATGTTTTTGGTCATCTTTGCGTACAACTAAGATTCGAATTTAAAATTGATAGATTCCTATATATACAAGTTCACCTTAAGCATTAATTATATAGGAAACACCTATTTAAGTGCCTTATATCAAGCCAAGAAAGTAAGATTACTATCTTTATACTACATATAAAAGAACATGATAACATAATTTTTTTACACATATGCATATAAGGGTTTGTGTGGAATTAAGGTAGCATTGCCTGTAGTCAGTGTGGAAGCACAAGGGAAAATCTAGGTTAATGGTTTTAGTTGAATGCACACTTGCTTAGCACACTAGGAGAACTAAATTGAGTTTGAAATGAGCAATGTTCAATGACTCATGAATGGATTGACCACTGAGGTCTAGATAACTCAAGCATCTATATCTTTTATTTTGATCTCATGAATTCTCAACATTCTTGTAGGAAGCTAGGTTTTTTTTGCAAGTACAAGTGCAAAAACTAGGGTTACATGTGACTATGTAGATCTCAAAGTGTGATGTGGGTAACGATGAAGTGACATAGAAAAAATTACAACTCTAACATCTACTGGTCCAAGATACTAGAATAGGGTCCATTTGTGGGATCCGTCTCAATCTTTTGTATGGTTTTACCCTTAGAGGGTTTTAATAAGAAACAATTGATCTAGGCACCTTCATAATTCTTTATACTTTCTAAATCGGGAAACCACACAATGATAGATCGATCTTAATAAGATAAGTCACATTTTAAACATTAGTTGTACCTCTAATTACTTTTAATTGGACATGATTACAAATAGCCTAATTTCCTTTATATAATTGTGAATGATTGTATTATTCTTGTCCCTGTAACATATAATATTCAGCCTTAAGTAAATTTATTATATTTATCTCTTGTAATTAAATTAGGGTTAAAAAATTATAGCGAACATGTCATTGTCAAACCCTTTACTTGGATTAGGGTTTAGCTTGTTTATTCAATAGTTAGGCCTTTGATTTAACAGAAGTTAAATCTTAATCAAAGGATTGTAATGAATCAGATATTTCAAGAACATGCAATATATCAACATATAATGATGAGAAAGTACAACTAATAAGAGGATGAGAGTGAATTAGTTGATATCTAGTTGTCTGGGTTGGTCTAATGGTGGAATAGGATCAGTTTGGACCGTTCATGCTTCGTCTAGAAAATAATGATCTAAAAGTTATGTTGAACAGTACCTCCCATAAGGGGACAAAATCACTTAGGCCCTAGTGTCTCAATTGGCCACTAGTGTCTTGGTAATCGGTGCAAATCTAGTTCTTTTAGTGTATGATAATGTCACCTTCACTTTACTCTATGTCACATCCACTTTATTGTAGGGTTCTCTCGTCGCACCTGGAAATACAAAATAAACCCTAACTAATTGCACAAGACTCAAGCACACATTAGACTAAATAAAATATACATATGTTTGAGTCAGATTGTCCTTGACAGTCAACCCAATGTGATTGTCACTAAGTGTCGTGTGTGTGATAGAAATTGTTTCCCTTGAAACTAGGTTGTCTTTGTGCAAGTTGCACTAAGATAGGGAGCTACAACTACTTTTCCCCCGAGATAATGTGTGTCACGAAATTAAGAAATTTTCCCTTCCTATGTATTGAATGATGTAGCCCAAAGGCACTCCTTAAGTCGCTCATTTTTCCCCAAGTACTAGATAGAGAATAATATCCCAATGCCCCGTAGAATAATTAGTAAGTTGTGTGTATATCTGATTTATTTTCTTAAATTTCAACATTAACAACACCAGAAGCTGACCCAAAGTGATCAATACAAGTTTGAATAAGATGAACAAGTTGTGTGTAATTTTAAAATGTAAGAACACAAGAGAATGGAAGGAGGCACCCACATGGGGATAATAATGTTGATTGGTATTGTGTCTTATTGGGTGCTTATTTTCAAAAAGTTCCAAAGATAAATCATGACATGCTAAGTTGAGTAAAAATTGTGTGATGTCCAAAAGTAGTAGGATAATTCCAAAAAAGTAGAGTATGGAAGCATGGAAAGGTAAAACGATGTCAATGTAAAGCATAATAAGTGTTATCAATGTTTAGTTTTATTGCTTAGGAATCATGAATATAACGACATACTAGAGGCATAATGTAATAGTGATGAGTGCACAATTTTGTGTCTATAGCCTTATCATCTCCAAATTTTAGGGTTTTTGTTGGGATAAATATGGCTTATCATAATGCTTTGGAAAACCATGAGGGCTACCATCCGTTTAACCAAGTCCAAACCACTTATGGGTTTTAAAATAAGGTTCTATTTGTACTATACCCTAGTGTTTTTCTTTCCACAACTTGTTTTCTATTTGATGTGGATTATGGTGATTATGATATATCATCTTTCATTTTCCTTGTCCCATGACATCCACCTTGATTTGCTACTCCTTCTACAACATTGGTTGCTAGCACACCTACTAAAGTCTCCTTGGCTAGCTCTCTACCCATCTCAGAGGAACCTCATAAGAACTTTTATAAGGAGGGCTTGTTTAACTAGAGAAACACTACTATCTTAGTGGAGCCATAGTCTTATGATGACCTTTTTTTTAACATGCATATAATGATAGTGATTCGATTAGTGGAGATCAAGTTCCAGACTTATGTATTCCTTATAAATCACCTAGTTCTCATAGCCATGTACTATCTCATGACATAGAACCAACTAAGGGTGTATATAACTCCATTTCAAATGATTGTGTCTTCTCTAGTACATGGGCATGTCCTATGCAACTTACCAATACAAATATTGCTATTTTTATCCTTGATTTTTATATAGATGATAATAGTGATGATGAGAATTGTAATGCCACTAAAAATAACCCACTTGAGACCCAAGAACAACCTAGGATTGGTTAGGAAAATTATGGAATAATTTTTTTTGTTTAAAAGAGTTTACAACCAGGTTACAAGACAACAGTTGTCATTAATAGGTTCCAGAACAATTCTAATCCATAGAATATACTTTTTTTTTATTAGAAATTATTAGAGGTCACAAGGTCCAAAATTTAGGGTTAGAAAGTTCAATTAGGTTCAGAGGGTAATTTCTCACCATACCCACTCTCTAACAGGCTTAAAGATTCAACTTACTTTTTCTCAAACTTAACACATTCAAATTTTCCCTAAAACATATCCATTAGATAGGAAATTTCCTCACCTTTTCGGTGATATAAAGAAGTCCTAACTCCACATATTTCTCAAGTTATGGGCCGGTGGGCCTTGGGGTGAAAATTTTCCCCAAGAGTGGGCCTGTGGGCCTAGGGGAGAAGATTTGCCCCAAGGGTGGGTCTGCGGGCCGCGAGGAGAAAATTTGCCCCAATGGCGGGTTTGCGGGCCACGGGGAAAATTATTTCCCAGAGGAGAAGTCAGGTCGACGGGGCCACGAGAGGCATTTGGAAAAAATTCTCGCGCGGGGTGAAAAACCAACATTGCGCCCGCAAGTTTGCAAGGGACACATGGCGCCTCCTCAGCTGACATGGGGAAAGCGGGGCGGTGGAGATGAAAAAATTTTAACGCCCCAAAGGCAAAAGGGGTAAAATTCACCAGCGCCTCTGTCAACGCCTCGCGAGGCCACGTGGCAGCTCCTGATTGGCTGCAGGGCGGCGGAGAAACTTTAGAAAATTTTCCCAAAATTTTTTGAAAACAAAAAGAATAAAAAAGAACCCGCTCCTCCACCGATGCCTCGCGACGCCATGTGGCAGCTCCTAATTGGCTGTGGAGCAGCAGAGAAACTTTAGAAAATTTTCCTCAAATTTTTTTGAAGTGCTAAGTAAAAAAAGATCCACCCCTCCACTAATGCCTCGTGGTGGCACATGGCAACCTTTGATTGGCTGCGGGGCATTAGGGTGGTGGGAAAAATTAGGAACATTTTCCCAAAAAAATTCTAAAATGTTAAGGGAAAAATTCGGGCCCACCAAGGAAATTTTTACTTTTTTTTTTTTACGCCAAGTGAAAGAAAAACTTCAGAAGGCCATAACTTTTAGCTCAGTTTTAGGAAAACAAGGACTTTATGGAAAGATCTCGACGTCCTCTATACTAAGAAGTTATAAAATTTGGATTTTGATAAATTTTAAGGGGTCGATTTCAAGAAAATGATCTGTAGGATTTTACAGTGCAAACTGGTAAAAATTAAATTATAAAATTTGTTCAATTTGATCTTCTTCCTCTCTCAACATGTCAAATAGACATGGAGAATTATTCTTAGGTGGTTTTAGGATAATTTTGCGAGGTAGATCTATTTGATTGAGTTCCAATTTGAAATTTTACAACTTTCACAGCAAAACGATTGTGAAAGCTTTGAACTTGGTTTTGCTCAGTTTTGAAAGATTTCTTTTAAGTATTTTTGTCTTACTAAACTCATTTATATCCTAGCATGTTCAATTTTAATGTTTCATTATTATTTCTTGACTACAGGTTCGGTTTGTTCATTTATGATAAAAGTTATAGAGTTTAACATGAAGCAAAAGTGGAAACAACAACAGTTAGCTCAGTGGTTCTGATTTTACTTATCCTAACAAATGAATTAATTTCATGTTAGTTTTAGAATAGTTTCATTCCTTTCAATCAAATGATAAAGACAAGAATGTAACTTTTATTCTTTTCAAACCATGCACTTCATAAAATAGAGTACTTTATTTCCTTCATACGCATTTCTTTCTTTCAAACAGAGATTTCAATTACATTTAAAGATCAAATTCAATACCACAGTGTAATTTAAGAAAGGTAATACATCATTTATTGATTCCAAAAGACAACTTTGTAACATCCTTCTTTTATTCTTTGAATGTAATTTCTTTCACATTCTTTCAAAACAACTACAAATTTTATCTCTTTTACATTTCACTTTATAACTTTCATGACCAACACAACATATTTCTATTATAAAACATTTACAAGTTCATCCACTTCAAGTGGAACAGGTTACAATAAATTTATCTCAACAAGGAACTGTCTAACAGTCTTTATCTCAACTCTAAAACAACAACATGCATATTTCTCGTTCTTCCAAAATTATGATCACAACAAGAGTAGGGGAAAGGCAACTCTCTCCACCCAACCAAGAAATCTAATGAAGAGGAGAATACATCCTTTTTCGTTGGCCCCCGAAGCCCTAACCATAATGCAATAAAAGATGTGATCCAAATCATGGACAATAATAGGCTTCCACAAACACACAAGCAACATTTTCACATTAAAAACACAGTCCAAACTAGAATGTAGTTTACAACTACATTAAAGCATGAAAAATATTATTGAGGCTTCATTAAAGCAATCCAAAGGAGCAGGAACTATCGCGGAAGCTTCTTACGCCTCCCAAAAGGGGAAATGGGTATCATCACCTGAATTACAAACCGCCAAAATACAGCATATCAAAACCTTTACATTCCTTATGCCTCCCCTAAGTACCTCTTATTCCTCACATTTCCTTATGCCTCCCCTACCTCTTATGGCACCCCATAACGAGTAAAGAAATGCAAGTTCTTTATTTGTGAAGGTGAAACACAAATCCCAACTCCCTCCACCCTTATACCTCCCTAAAACACACTTTTTCCTCCCACAAAATCAACCCCATAGTCTTCTCCTACACCATTCCTAGGCCATCTACATAACAGCCCACAAACATGCCAAAACATTCACACATTAACATTTACATTCATAAAATAAGATCATTTCAAGATCCAAGCTCTTACCTCTCCGTGATGGAGTTTTCCAAGTTCCAAACAATAGTTATTTGCAAAGCAAACAATCCAAAAATCCACCAACCAACAAGCATGCAACAATATTCAAGCTTCTCCAATAGCAAGAGGTCCCAAAACAATAAGGAATTCACCCAAGAATAAAGTCTCCAAAGTGAAGCAACCCAAAATAAGGCAAGGATAATTCATATTTTATAGAAGAGGGAAGAGAAGAGGATGAGGAGGATCCATGTAGGATGCCACATCACACATCATCAACCCCAACCCCAAAAGTCAAATTCATTCTCCAATGCATAATAAATAGGTGGGTGAATAATATGACAATTTACTTACACACTCAAATCCAACACACAGCCCAAAGGATTGAAATTAAAACATGTAAGAAAAGTGCAATTAAAACCTACAATTTGTCTTCCCAAAATGCATTATTAAAGTCTACATTTTAACTCCCAAACCATTAGGTATGGTTGGTAAATTAATTTAAGAGGTATGGGACAAGTTTAACTTGTCCCACAAGCCTCCAAAATCAGCCTCCAAGTAAAAATTCGAATTTCTAAGAAGGTGGAGTGTTTCACACTCAAAAATTAACTTACAAATCACTTACACATCTCTTACAACTTTAATTCAAGGCCAACAACTCTATTAATTAATTTATTATGACATATTTCAATTAATTAAACTAACAACATGATTACTCACAATATTTACACACCATTTAACAATTAATGAAAGGGGGTAAATGCACCACAAAATAAACACATGCAAACATTAACAAAGGGACCAAATAAAAGAAATACATAAAACCCCTTGGTCACATTTAAAGGTGATCCCTCCCCGTGGGAGTCCCTAACAAAACAAACACACACAAACAATACAAGTTGCCATGGTGGCCTTGTTGAATTCATCTAGAATTCCAAAGTGGTTGGTCTCCAATCCCCCGATGTTTGTTGTGATATTTTAACCTGCAAAACACAATACCTCATTTGGCCTCGTGGCCATACAAGAACATCCAAATGAGTATTAATATAATTTCAAAATCATCAATATATATATATATATATATATATAGATATATATATATATATATATATATATATATATAGATATATATATATATATATATATATATATATATATATATATGAATCACAACAACACCCAGACACTCAACAATATCATTACAATTTCATCAACAACTATATCATCATCAATTTTAATTCAATTTTTATTTTCTAGGTCTACTCAAAATATCTCAATATCACATGTCCGAACAACATCTATAATGTAACCATGTCAGATAGTATATCAACATCAATATATAACATGTCTCTAATAACCATCATGCATCGTATATGAATCATAATCAGCAATAATCCATGATCTAACATCTAATCATCGTATTAAATCAAACTATAACAATGTCCATGGTACAGTCAACAATGTCATGATCAGTATAAAAAAGGTGTTAAAGGGAAGTGGGCACTACAAGAATTCTTCTACTTACATAGATGGTGATGCACATAGTGATTGTGATATTCCATGTGATGACGAGGTTACTAGCTTACATGATGTTCCTATTTCTAATAATATTCACTATGATGATTTTATTTATGTTGAAGTTGTTATTCCTAATAATATTTTTCTTTTTTAGTGATGTTGCTATTCTTAATGATGTTTATATGCATGATTATGTTCCTATTTGTGTTTCTTGAAATTCTAATATTGTTACACATGTCTTTATTATTTCTCTTGTATGCAAAAATTGTATTATTACTAGTGTTATTTCATGCCTCTTATACAAGAAATTGGTGTGAATACTAGTATACCTTCTATATGTCTTGATTATTGTACCCATGACCCTTCCTCGTGTGTTGTTCCCAGTGTCATTTATTATACAAAGTTTCTTTTTATTCAACGTATTCCTGAACACCTACTTGGCACCAATTACATTCTTATATTTTGTCTAGGAATAACTTCTCATGTCTCATTATTTTCAATTTGATTCTATTCTTCTTCCATAACATTGATCTAATGTTTTTCATTGCTAATAAAGAGAAGTTTACTTGTTTAGGTGTACTTACTATTCTTCTTTTGGTTTGTACTACAACATCCTTATCGCCAAGAATTAGAATTTTTACATGATTTTTTTGGACAACTCTTGATGGTGCCTTAGTATCTCCCCGTTCCACTTCTTCTTATTTTTATACTCCTACTACTTCTTCTTCTTCTTCTTTGAAGTATAATCCCTCTAAATGATCATTTTTTTATGCACTTACTTTCTGAGGCCTTGATTCAACCATCTTTACACTGGCACTTTCTACGATTATTTGCAGCATGTTATTATAACATCTATAAGCTTTACTTTTTGAAGAATATATAAGAAAAATACCTTCATCTGGTCTTGAGTAGAACTCTCCCAAGTCTTCTTCATCTCTCTTAATGAAGCATTTGTACCAAAAAGCTTTGAAATATTTGATTAATGTTGGTCTACCCTTCCCTAATTCATAACAGTTTTTGTTATTGTTTACTCTAATTTATCGTTTGTTTAAAATATATATTTCATTGTTAAACGTTTCTCTCAAAAACTTGTCTGGTACTTTAGATTCATTTAACATTATTCTAGCCATTTCTTGAACAGTTCAATTCTTTCTTTTTATAATTCCATTTTGATGTAACCCTCATAAATGGTTTGAATTTTATCCTAGATGTCCTTCATTGAATAACAATGCATTACTTTGACAAATTGTGATTCTGATAAGCCACACAAATTTAGGTTAATGACTGTTGCATTATTTTCACTAGTCTTCTTTCTAGATATATTTTTATTACTATTGCTTGCCATATATCAAAACCAAGGGCCATTATATATGTTCGCATCCTCATGCTCCAGAATGCATAGTTTTTTCTGTCAAACAATGAAGCCTTGTTTGCGGAGAAACCTTCTTGAACACAATGACTAGCCATGTGTGCTTTCGAGATCTACCTTCTAGCGGTTTAGACTATATACGAAGGAACCGACTCTAATACCAATTGTTTGGCACACACTTATACTGGGAGATGGGGGGTGAATCAGTATAAGATAAACTTTTACTTATTAAAATTTAGATCCACAATTAAAGCATTCAAAAACATTCAAATAACATAACAAAGTGCAACACGAGATTTACGCGGAAAACCCTCTATTGGGAAAAACCACAAAATAAGACTGCTTAGATCTACCGTCCAAATCCAACCCAAAATTAAATGCTTTTAAATGTTCGGAGGCATCAACCTATTAGAGACACCAATCCCAAGCCAAGCATCAACTTAGCAAATTTGTGAGCACCAGCGCACTAGAGATGCCAATCCCCAATTTTGTGAGGCACTGAGCTCGAAAATATAACTTTCCACCTTATGTAGTTGTTTCTTCAGCTGGATGACGGTTATTTTGCTTCTCTTCTTCTTCTCTCAATGATATCTCTCCTTCGTAAGAAAAAATCATTCATAAAAATCTAGTCAAGTCATAAAATATGTTCTTCACTCACGTTTCTTATTCTTTAATGATTTATCAAATTCATTTTACTTGTTTTTTTCTTCATTCCCTCATCTACCTTTTATAGCCCTTTGATACTTCTTCACGAAGGGATATGACTTTTCAATGGACACATTTTTTTCAAAAAGAGATGACCCTTAGTTTTTAAAACCGTTGGGCGCCAAAATGAATTCTTTTAACTTGGACGACTTTTCCCAAACATGAGCGCCAAAATGGGGGGCCTAAAAAGTATTTCTCTCAGGCCCTCTAATTAAATGTCATACCTTAAATAAATAACTACCCTTTAATAGATGAATCACCGATCTTTACTGAATAAATAAATCACTGGTATATAATGTGATTGTTGCACATTACATTCACAATTATTATATTAAATATAATCACTGTATATTAAATCTAATCAATGCAAATTTAATTTGATCCCTGTAATTGTTCTGCATTATCTATTTACATTCCGTGTTATTATATTAAATTTGATCATTGTACATTCTCCTCTAACATTAATGACTTTTGTTAACACCAATGACCCCGCATTCTCTTGTGACATCAACAACCCCTTTGACATCAATGAAAATATATTTAAAAAAAAAGTGATAAACGAGGATTTAAAAAAGATAACAAATAATGTGGCATTTCAAATTTGAGAATAGGTGGTAAAAAGATAGAAGCACCCAAAGGGGACAGTAGCACCCAGGCCCTCCTGTCCCTAATGGGCGGTACTATCTGGAATGCTCAGAGGATATAATCATAAATAGAAAGTTGGTCACATGTTTTCCAATGTCCAAAAGTAAAGTATTCATTCGAGAAAAATAAATGATAAGAGAATGAAAAGGATAAATCAATGTAAAAGCAAAAACAAGTGTTGTTAATGTCTAGTTTTCTTGCTTAAGAACCATGCATATAATGACATACTTAGAGGCGTGATGTAAATAATAAGTGCATGATTTTGTGTGTACACTATACTCCTTCACACTAATTTATGTTTGTCGCACATTTTATAACTATTTGAACAAGCTGAGAAGGTGGTTCATGGGAAAGAATTTCACCTCAAGCTTTGCTACCAAATCATCTCATGTTGATCTGTGCTTTACCTCTTTGTACTCTATCTATGTAGATATGCCCACCAAATAGATGTACGACCCTTCAACTTCATGCAATATTTTTTGAATCTTTTGGGATATTCTATGTCCTCATATATAAAATTATTCTCAAGTTCCGTTCTCCAATCAATGAGTTATTTTTCTTTCTAATTTCTAGAATAACTTGGGTTATCCAATTTTGGCTTAATCCCCATCTTGCCAATCACGCTTAAAATTTTGTATTTGTGTTCCTTAACTTGCACATCTTCATGCTCATTCGTGGCTTGTACTCTTTATTGCATTATTTATGCCTCATTATCACTTTGATCTTACATAAAAAATACCTCCGTGTTATGCGACTTCTATTACCTTTGAATGATACTGCATAGTTCTCGTTAGTTTGACCAAGTCCTTAAGTCTCGTGTTTTAGTCTTTTCCACCCCATACAACATTTATCCTATGTGTCATCATGCCTCCTCAAAATGTGAAATCTACAACCTTCATAACTTTCATACCTTCCATAAAAGAATCTTCTTGCTGGAATATGTTTGCTATGATTTTCTACCCACACCTGCGAAAGCAAAAAAATTCCAATGTTTGTTGTGTAATCCTCACACCTTCTACCAACAATCATTTGTTGGAAGATGTCCACAAGTTTTTTTAACCCACGCTATAAAATGTGGAAAATCACCATTATCCATCATACCTCATTTTGTAAGGAAGTAAAACCTTGGTCTGATACCAAATGACATAGACGTGGTTTAGGTGAAAACTTGCATTAAACCAAACAACCCTTAGAGCAGGGATAAAATTTGATGGGCTAGTCGAAATGTTAATGTGAAGGGTATATTTTCAACCAAACCTTCCACAGTTAAAAGTAGTAAAAAAATTTACATTTTGTATGACAAAGTAAATCAAGTGCACACATCACAAAAATAAATAATTTTTTTAAAAGAAGGATTATATTTAAGTATAAAATATCATAGGTATGTGTATTTTGGTTACAATCAATTATAAGATACTTTATACAGTAAGTCCAAACCGCTATTAAATATCTTAAGAGTCAATAAAATGTACATATTAGTTTACATGAATTGTGTCTATGAAATGTGTGATTGTTCCAAATTGGTAAAGGGACAGTGAACATGATTGTGAACCACCGCGAATGGCAACATTAACATTGTGCATTGCAATATGTTTATGGTACTTAGTAGCACAATACCATTTATGGACATTTTGCCTCTCATTTCTTCTAGTTATTGGTTTATGTTGTCGGTATATATAAGTGTTAAAACCACTTCCACATAACTAACTAGTTTAGCATCTTAGAATAATTATCCATGCAATGCCCCCCGGTTGTAAGTGATTCTAAATATTAGTTAAATATATTATTTCTCAATGTGAGTGCTTGTTTTTCTTTTGAATGTTGATACACCGTTTGTTCCCTCCTACAGTAGGATATGATTCCCTATCTTATATCCTTGGATTCAATGAATTTATACATATTTTCTTGTGAGCACCGTTTTGCTTATGAAAAACCATAAATGTAGAAATAAACAATAAATGGAAAAAGATTTATAATCTTTAATTAAATTGGGCTTGTGGGGGGGAGGCAAGGAATAGTTTACAAGGCCACGAGAGTATATGGCTGTAGCTATAAAATTTATTGGTATGCAGGGATATTTAAATCTTGTAGTGGCACTAGAAGAGGTGTGTAAGATTAAACTAAACCTAAAAATGTGCATTATTTTGGGAATTCTAATCAAAGTGTTTTAAAGAAAGTATTACTAAGTATTTTTGAATTTCTTACATTAGAATTTTAAGAAATTTCTTACATTAGCACATTAATATACAAAAATATTGAAATGTATAAATTCAGTCTAACAAACCTTATGCTCAAACAATCCTAGATCTCATCAAATCTACCCCGTTCTCCTCCTTTCATGTTTCAACTGTCATTTTTCTCTGTAAATTCAAACATAATTTTTTGGGCATTGAATTTGTGGCAATAAAATTTAAAAGAAGAATTTTATTTAGTACTTCTTATAGCTTCGTTAGCCAACCATGTTGGCAAATCTTTATTTAAGAAACCTCGAACCACTCAACTTTACTTGTTTTATTGATGGGCATTTATTGCTTTGAGTTTATCTAAATGGTTCTGTCACATGATGAACTATATCAACCGTAAGGTAGTTAGTAAAATATTATGCATATGATTAAAATAAATATGGGTAAGGCGCAATCTAAATTATTATTTGTATTCTTAAGTGATAGTGGTCTTGTGAGTCGTGAGCCCATGACGTTATCTATGTAGTAACCCAACACATTGTAATCAAATTTTCCAAATAACATTTAATACTTTTGATTTCGGTAAATAGTCAATTGGTAATTTGTTGGTGAGAAAAATTTGTCGGGGACAAATTGGTGGGTTTCTTTGCCAACGCTCTGGGAGTCTAAGTCCCTCTACTTAAACGATGTAGCTCCCATATATGCATGCATGAGTAAAGTGATTTTTCTCCAGTTTGGCCTTGCAGTCGGGGATCGAACAGGGGCACTCCACTAAGCTTGCGGAAAAAGCTTGCAGATATCTGCAAGGGGAGAAATTTTCTAGGAGAGCAGGAAAGGGAGTGAGGATGTTAGGTAAGGGGAACTAATGCTGGAAAGTAGAAAATCAGAGTCTTGCGTATACTAGTTAGAAATTTCTTCACATGCACTAAAAATTAGAGATGAAACAACTCTGCAAATAGCAACAAGACCAATTATAATTTAATGAGCAAAAAGTATCAATAAATTCCTCAAGTCAAAAGAGGGCTAGAAACTCCTTCTTCTTATATTGATGCTTAAACATAAAGTTGTACATAACATAGAGAATGGAATAAATTTGAGAGTAAGGAGAGAATGGAAGAAATTTGTCTATCTCTTTGTCTTTCTCTTCATAGGGATCTCTCCCTCATGAATTCACAAAAAACAACTCAAAAGTCTAACAAGACCCTCAAATGAGGAGTCCTTGCTACAATTTATAGAAAAGGATAAGGTAACTCTTTAACTTCCCAGTGGCTTTTCATATGCCATATATTGACTTTAGGTTGTTCATATTCCTATTAAATATTTAAGTCCCTTTTATAAAAACAAGGTGACTTAAATGTTTACATCATATTTCTAAAGTCACTTAAAGACATATCAAAAAGTGCAAACCCCAACGTGCAAACTTAGAACATTAAAGAGAGAGAGAGAGAGAGAGAGAGACAGTTGGGGAGAGTAAAAGAAGGGAGAGAAGGAGGAGGATAGAATGAAGAAGGAGGAAAGAAGAAGAAGGATCATGCGGAAGAATGAGTTGCTCCAGTCGGACTTGATCTCGCTCCCTGACTGTTCTCCATCTCGTGTTGTTGAGAAGATCTTCGGTTCTCAAAATTCTTTGTTGAAATGATCCACTATAGGTTCCACCTTGTCAGTGTGAGGAATGCGCACACAAATTAGAGTCTCAAGGTATCCACCCATTAGACACACCATTGATATCTTTGCACTTTCTGAAGCCATGATGGATGCTTTCTCTATAATGTGTGCAATGGCGGCCCAAATTTTTTAGAGGAATTCCAAGGTATCCTTAGTGAAGGACAATGGGTTACCCACCCATTTCTTGACATATTATTCGAAAGGTCTGATAAACTCATCAGCAGTTGTGTGTTCGCTTATTGTAGGTACTCCAAGTTTCTAAACTTTTTGATTTATACTATCCTATAGCTTGTATGTTTATTCTTTTTTCTCCTCTAGTTCTGTGAAAACCCGATTGATTTCTTAAAATCTAATTGCCAAGGCCCTCGCCCATATACATGTCAAGTCTTCTGCAAGAGTTTCAAAAACCTTGTTTTCAATCAACTCCTGATGATGGGTGATACTCATCTCACTCACTACTAGTCCCAGAGGTTCCCAGTAATCTCTTTCTTTCTCCACATCCTTTTTTAGTGCTCGCGTCCTGTTAGATGTTGCACACATGTATGCAAAGACATTGACTGCCTCTTGGAGTGTTGACTTCCTTTTTGGAGATTGAGTCGATCAATTCATTGTTTTCTCACCCTTGCATTATGAGCTCATGCATTCTTCTGATGGATTCTAGATCGAAGCTACTGATGGGTGCCACTTTCTTAATAGGAAGTGTTGTAGTGCTTAGTTCCACTAGGTGTTGCACATAAGATGAAAGAGTTCATACTTGTTCCTCTAGTACCTAAATATTCTCTTTATATTCTTTATTCCTTGCCACCATGTGAGTAGAATATTGTTGAAATATGTGAAAATATCCCTCATGAGTAGCTGGTCCCAATTACATCGTGCTCATCTCATAGTCAACTAGTGTCATCTCATCCACTGGCTTGATTACATTTGGCTGAGCTACTTCAATGTACAAATTACCTATCTCCCCACTATAGAATCATGAGGTCGTATGTGCGATCTTTCTTGACATTTTTTCTTTAGCCAATGAGACAATTGCAGATAGATCAGAGGGTTACTACTTGTTGCAAAGTGCAAGTGTCAGGGATGACCATTTCTGCATCCACAGAAATATCTCATCGGATTCAAGCTCAATGATGGGTGCACCAACAATTCCCTGTTCTGATGGGGGAGGAAATTATTGAATGAGAGGAGGTGTTAGTATGTCAACAATAGGAAAGACCTCTTGCAATGGTTCAAAGACTGGATCGTGAGTCATATACTTCTTGTTCTCTTGTGCCTCTGCTACTGGATTCTTCTATTTGCATTACTGAGATCACATCTTCCTCCTTACAGCGACGTCAATTGAGCCTTCTCCTACCCTATCTTTCTTGGGTGTCTTCTCATGGGGAGAAGTTTCTAATTCCATGGCCTTCCCTTTTGAACTTGCTTAAGAGTGTCTTAGAACTGGGAGTCACCTCCACCACTTTTGAAGATGAATGATGTGAAGCTTTTATTTTGGCTTGGAGAAATTCCTTGTGACTGGATGATCATAGTCTCTCTTCTTCTGAAACCAGTTCCTCATTCTTCTGACCACCTTTTCAGTTCCTCTCCAGTATATCTCCTGATTCACAAACATGCCAGTTGATTTTAGGCATTGGAGACATCTTGATTGTTGTGTACTTAGGATTGTACATCTCTGTCCCATCATCATTGCAAGATGTCTTCATACCAAGAGAACTTGAATTTCTTCATCTCACTAATTTTCATCCTCATGTGGTCCTTTTCATGTACTTTGAACTCGTCAATACAATTGGCCCAAGTAGTCCTTGACTTCTGGCTCATGTTTCAGTTTTGGGACATAGAATGAGTCGGTATCATTCTCGGATGTCAAAGTTGGGTCGGGCGATGTAGGAATTCAAATTCAGATGTGTGAAAGCGGCCTCTAGGTGAGATGCGTTGTTTGAGATTCTTACATGTGAACATCCCTAGAGATATAAGGAATGAAATCAATTTCTTTCTCTTGCTTCTGAGCTTGGTATTCACTTGAGCGATCTGTCTACATAGCTCAAACAATATAATATGGTCATTAGGGTACTTAGGCACCTTTCAACGGAGCTTTGTCGAAGCTAGTGACTCGTATGTAGGAGAAGGTTGAGAATCTTATGAAGTATGAGCCATATTCCTTAATTAGGGATGCCACTTTGTTGTGACATCCTAGCTTTGAGATCACCCTTCTAAGCTTCGAACCACGTACATAGTTGTGAATGCAATTATTTCTACAATTGAGCTGAAGTTTAAAGCAAGAAACATACCAACTAGAAATAGCTTCCTAACCTAGCTAAAGCAATGTAGAAATGTGAGACCATCATGATGAATGAAATGAGCTAACCATCATGATAGACCAAATAAGCAAGTCCTGGAACTTCTTAACATGGGCACCTAAATTTGAAATGATCAAATTGTCACTAATGTAATTTAATGAACTCTATTGTTTTCCATTAATTACCTAATTTAACAATAAAAATGGACCTAAGTAGTCCAATGGCAATCAAATTATATTTGTTTTCTTCTGATCCTTCAATGGATGCTTGGGTGTGAGGCTTAGCATCTTTAAGAATGGAAGACTCACAGGGCTCAAGAGTGACAAAAGGCTATTAGTATGAAACTATGTGCTTACTTTTGTCATCTTGAGAGATTTAGGTGCAAGGTGTAGAAGTAGAGGGAGGGTTGTTTCCCACTATAGCCCAAAGGATAAAGGATTCAACACATCCTCAGGTGAATGTGGGACTAATGGAGATGTAGAGTTAGTTATGGATAAGGGGGGTTTATGATGGGGTTGACTTAACATTTCAGGAGGATTTAGTTTGTCCTCTGGTGGCTCATAGTGGTGTGAAAGCCAAGGGTGTAGTGCTTAATTAGATCAAGGATGATTAATTAACCCACATGTGCAATACTTTCTATAAGCTTCCCTCTAGATGGATATTAGTGTGATTTGGACCATTAGGAGGGAATTGAAATCCATATAGGAGACATCAGTGATTTATCTGATTTCAATGAGAAGAGAGTTTGCTAATTGATTAATAATAATTAATTAGACTAGATATAAGGTGTTGACTTAACGAACTTGGTCGTTAATTCAGGGTATGTGTTGGAATAGATGACTTACTATTAATTAGTGTAATGCAATCAATTAACGACAATGGAAGAGAAGATTGGGCGCTCGAATTGACAATATGTGATAACTCAATTCTGCGGGAAATGTTCCCTCTACCTTCTAGCGTAATTTAGGTATTTTTAGCAATTGCTCTGGTGTAACTTACTAGGTGTCTACAATAGTGAACACATCGTTGGACGCGAGTGACCCTTGCAATGTTTCTATCCTCCATTACCAATCCTTGGAATTTTCTCATGCAGGTGACTTACCCAAAATAATAGTCCCCTGTGTAGAAATCCTGCTATTTTTAGAAGTGAGCTTCTAGTGGTTAGATTGTGGACAAAGTTTTCATATGGGTTTTTTTTCCCAATAGTACCCCTTTGAAATTGTACATACCTGATCAAGAGTTTGAGATTTTAAAGTTGTCTCGCCGAGGTTGTCTCGCCTTAAAATGGACACGACAATCATTAATGGAGATTAAAAGTTGTAGGTATGGTTTTCTCCTATTTGCAAAAATGTTTTTTTTTGTGGGTTTATGGTTTCAGTTTCACCAGTGCCCATTTCTTTTGAACGGATTGTTGGTTTTGTAGGAAATGCTTAAGTATTTGTCTTCGTTAGCCGAAAGAGAGATTTCTTGCATATGGTAGATTTAATGTAAACATTGCAGATGTGCTTTGAATTTCAGATGTGAATTCTGTAGAGTTTGTTGAGCATAACACAACAAATTTGGGTATTCGTATTCATGCACTGGTAATAAAGATATGTTTGCAAGTGATTCTTGGTCGTAGCCGGCAATTGGGTTTTCACGATTAATTTTCTTGTTTCTTTGTGTTGTGTTCTTTTATCCTTCAGCACTTTCAATTTGAGATCTGTAATATTTCTACATATTCAGGATTTACGGTTGGATTCTATGTGGGTTATTCCACAGTGAATGGTGAATTATCACTTATTCCCTAACACAGAGCTTGGCAAGGTATAGACTGTAAGAAGAAATGTGCGGGAAATAAAGCTAAGTTTTCAACTTTAACCATTGCAGAAAAATATCATCGTTGATGGGATCTTTTTTATTTACCTTGATGTCCTTCTATTAAGGGATGAAAGGGACATCAAAAGGCCCATCTAGCCTTGGAAGTCTGTCACACTTGCTTCACCCATAACTCTACGGAGGAGATTGTTTGGCATCAGAACTAGCTTCCTGGGACTCAAGTTTTCGTAGAGGAACCTTAGGCATTCTGGGGGATAGTTTTCTTCATTTTTTGTCCCTATGAGTTCTTTGCTACTCCTTGGACATAAGGGTCATCATTTTCCCACATGCACGATTCGATACTTGTTGAGATGATGACCATGTGAGGGGATGCTCAGTATCTATAGACCTGAGAGCTGAACTAGCGATCCTAGGGCTGTGTGACCGCCAGGGTTATAGGGATTGTCATCTCAGATTTTCGTGTCCCCTCATGTCCCTTTAGCTCAAGGGACAAAAGGGACATCAACTAACTCGAGGCTCTAGAGCTGACACTGTGTGTCCTGCATTGAACAAACTTTGACTAACTGGTCTTGAACTCTTACCTTGGTCTAACTTCGAACAATGCGATAGTCTTGAGATCCCGAGGAATCCATTTGCAAGAATTATTGTTATCCATCATACTCATTAAAAAGGCCTTGTGAATCCAATGCTTCTGAGGTATCCACTTCGATTCCTCCATTTAAGACCAGAAAACCTAGAATTTTATTTTTAGTATCCCTGACTGAAAAATAAAGTCCTAGATTAAACCTATTAGAGTGTTGTGAAAAATATGATTTCACCATCTTATCTCCCTACGTTCCTGAATTCCTTTGGATCAACTATGTCTATTTTTAGCTCCTAACTCCTCCAGGGCCCACTTAATCATTTCTTAGAAGCCAATAAATTTTGTTGTGCACTACCTAAGCCTATGAACCTGTATTTTTGACCTCCAAACTGCCCCAACTCCTTCGCAGGTTCTTTGTCCTGATCTTCCCGAAATAGCATTCCATGATGTATTAGACCTACTAAATTCATTTTAGAAATTTGGATTCTGGAAGTCAGTTTGATGTGGAATGAAGTTTATTGCGATATGGGTTTTTAAGGCTTGGTGTTAAATATTGTCCCTCTGAAATTTTGGCTCTACCTGCTCAAAACTCTAGGAAAATTATGTAATGAAATTACTAGTATAATTCAGATTATGAGCAACAATAGAACACAAAATAACACAATATTTCAGAATAATGATCTCAATATGCAATTAGAATAGCTTCACCACTTCGAGGGGGCAACCTCCAAACCATATAATAAGACTCAAATGCTCAAATGATAATGAACTACTACCTACAATACCCTATATATACTATTCATATGTTATGGCCATCACCAAGGCTGACCTATTAAGCATGAGAAAGTATAAATGATTTAATAAAATGATATGGTAAGCCACAAGTCGGCTACTCATATCCTAATACAAGCAATAGGTTAAGGGCGTAACATGCCCTTCCCCTTCAAACCAACGTTGTCCTCAACGTTGAATAATCCTGGATGTTGCTACAGAAAACCTTCATCCTCCTAGGTTGCATCTTCTATGCTCAGATTCTTCCACTTGATCAGATATTCCTTAATGTCTCTGGTTCTCAGCCTCTTAGTACGTGTTTGCAGAATCTTCTCTAGCTCCAAAATGATTCTTCCTTCCTCATCAAGTTCTGGTAAATTTTTCTGGGCTTTAAATTTATTTCCAATAACCTTCTTCAGGCATGAAACATGGAATATCTGGGTGTATGTGTATAGATGGAGGCAACTCTAGTTTATAAGCAACACTGTCTAATTTTCTATAGAACCTGATAAGGGCCATAATCTTTAGGAGCAAGTTTGTTATCCTTTTTCTGTTGCTTTAGGGACATCTGTTTGTAACACTGGAGACATACAAAAACCCAGTCACCAATTTCAAAATGTCTTTCACTACGGTGTTGATCTGCTTGTTGTTTCATCCTGTTTTGTGCTAATGCTAAATTCTCCTTCAAACTAGCCAAAACTTGTTGTTGATGTTGAATGTGTTCCTCAACATCTCTTACCTTAGTTTGCACCCTCAAGGAGGAAGTGATAGAAGGTGGATGGTAACCATATAATGCTAAAAATGGGGTCATTTGAGAAGAGGTATGAAAAGATGTGTTATACCACCATTCTGCAAGTGGTAGCCATTTAATCCACCTTTCCTGCTTATTTGATACAAAACAACGTAGATACCCCTCTAAGCATTTGTTGACCACTTCTGTTTGCCCATCAGTTTGAGGATGATAAGATGAACTGTGAGCTAGCTGAGTACCCAAACATGAAAATAATTCCGTCCAAAAATTACTTGTGAAAATAGGATCATGATCACTTACAATTATCTTTGGGGTTCCATGTAGCCTTTGAACTATCTTAAAAAAATAGCTGCGACTATACTGGCTGCAAATGGATGTGATAGGGCACAAAAATGGGCATATTTTGTGAGCCTATCCACAATCACAAAAATAACATTCTTACCCTCTCAACAAGGCAATCCGGTGATGAAATCCATGGAGACCTCCTCCCATCTTTGGCTAGGAATTGGTAAGGGTTGCAAAAGACCTGGTGTCTTAATTGTTTCCCCTTTGTTCTGTTGGCACACTAAACACTCTGATACAAACTTTGTACATCCCCCTTGAGTCCTTCCCAAAAGAATTCTCTTTTTATTCTATGATATGTCTTCAAAAACACAGAGTGTCCTCCAACAGTTGAGGCTTGTAGCTCTGCAAGAATCTTATGCTTCAACTCAGAATCTTTACTCAAGTATAACATGTCCTTGTACCATAGGGCATTACCTTTCCACTCAATTTTGTTAGATGTCATAGATCCTTTCTTGATATTCTGTATTAGAGATTGTGTATCCTTGTCTTGATCCCATTCCAATCTTGCTTCATCCACCCAATCGACCGTCAACATGGACATTCCACATAGTAAGGCATCTGCGGATGTATCCCTTTTGGACAACGCATCAGCTACTACATTTTCTTTACCCTTTTTGTATACGATTTCAAAATCATAACCCAACATTTTTGTTACCCACTTTTGTTGTTCCTCAGATGATAACCTTTGCTCCAAAAAGTATTTGAGACTATCATGATCAATTTTTACCTTGAAGTGTCTACCCATGAGATAGGGCCTCCATTGCTTGACCGCATGAAGAATAGCCATCATTTCTTTCTCGTAGACAAGTTTGAGCAAGGTCTTTTCCTTTGAATTGGTGACTCTCAAATGCAATTGGTCTTCCTTCCTGCATTAGAACTGCTCCCAATCCTGATCTCGAAGCGTCACATTCAACAATGAAGGTTTTTTGAGAAGTTGGGAGTAGCCAAAACTAGGGTGATGTACATGGCTTCCTCGTCAGCTGCTCAAAGGATTTAGTGGCTACATCTGTCCAATGGAAGGCATCCTTCTTTAGCAATGCAGTGAGTGGGGTTGATATTTTACCATATCCCTGCACAAATCATCTGTAGTACCCTGTTAGTCCTAGGAACCCATGAAGATTTTTTAGAGTTTTGGGCCTTGACCATTCCACCATAGCTTTGATCTTCTAAGGATCACCTTTGACACCTTCATGGGATACAATGTGACCCAAGTACTCTACCTCTTGTACACCAAAAGAACATTTGGATTGCTTTGCATAGAGAGTATGTTTCTCCAAAACTTCCAACACTTTATTTACATGTTGTAAGTGTTCTTCCCATGTCTTACTGTAAATCAATATGTCATCAAAGAAAACTAATACAAATTTCCTTAAAAATGGCCTAAAAATAGTGTTCATCAGGCTTTGAAAAGTTGAAGGTTGCATTTTTAAGACCAAAAGGCATTACCAAAAACTCATAATGGCCCTCGTGAGTCCTGAAATCCATTTTATGAACATCTTCCTCTTTTATTCTAATTTGATGGTACCCCGAACGAAGATCTAATTTTGTGAAATAAATAGCACCATGCAATTCATCAAGTAAATCAATTACTGGAATAGGAAACTTATCTTTGATGGTGTACTTGTTGAGTTCTCGGTAATCTAGACACATCCTCCATGTTTCATCCTTCTTATGTACTATGACCACTGGTGAAGAATATGCACTCTGGTTATGCTTGATGATACAATGCCTTCAACATTTCCTCAACCATTTTCTCGATCTCACTTTTCTGGGAATATGGGTATCTGTATGGTCTGATGTTAGGTGTTTGGCTCCCTGGAATCAACTGAATGGCATGATCATTATCCCTAACTGGCGGTAGTCCCTATGGAATTGCATCAAAAACAGATGAGTGAGGATCAACAATCTTCTGAAGATCGGGTGACATTAAAGCCTTTATATTTTGTACTTCTATGGAAAATAACTTTGTTGTAAATCTATAATGAAATTACTAGTATAATTCAGATTATGAGCAGCAATAAAACACTAAATAACACAATATTTCAGAATAATGATCTCAATATGCAATTATAATAGTTTCGCCACTTCGAGGGGGCAACCTCCAAACCATATAATAAGACTCAAATACTCAAATGATAATGAACTACTACCTACAATCCCCTATATTTACTATTCATATGTTATGGACATCACCAAGTCTGACCTATTAAGCATGATAAAGTATAAATGATATAATAAAATGATATGGTAAGCCACAAGTCGGTTACTCATATCCTAATACAAGCAATAGGTTAAGGGCGTAGAATGCCCTTCCCCTTCAAACCAACGTTGTCCTCTATGTTGAATAATCCTGGATGTTTCTGTAGAAAACCTTCATCGTCCCAGGTTGCATCTTCTATGCTCAAATTCTTCCACTTGATTAGATATTCCTTAATGTCTCTGGTTCTCAGCCTCTTAGTATGTGTTAGGAGAATCTTCTCTGGCTCCAAAATGATTCTTCCTTCCTCATCAAGTTCTAGAAACTCTTTATGGGCTTTAAATTTCTTGCCAATAACCTTCTTCAGGCATGAAACATGGAATATTGGGTGTATGTGTGAAGATGGAGGCAACTCTAGTTTATAAGCAACACTGCCAATTTTCTGTAGAACTTGATAAGGGCCATAATATTTAGGAGCAAGTTTGTTGTCCTTTTTTTGTTGCTTTAGGGACATCTGTTCACAAGGTTGGAGACATACAAAAAATCAATCACCAATTCAAAATGTCTTTCACTACGGTGTTGATCTACTTGTTTCATCCTGTTTTGTGTTAATGCTAAATTATCCTTCACAGTAGCCAAAACCTATTGTTGATGTTGAATGTGTTCCTCAACATCTCTTACCTTAGTTTGCGCCCTCAAGGAGGAAGTGATAGAAGGTGGATGGTAACCATATAATGCTAAAAATGGGGTCATTTGAGAAGAGGTATGAAAAGATGTCTTACACCACCATTCTGCAAGTGGTAGCCATTTAATCCACCTTTCCTGCTTATCTGATACAAAATAACGTAGATACCCCTCTAAGCATTTGCTGACCACTTTCGTTTGCCCACTAGTTTGAGGATGATAAGATGAGATGTGAGCTAGTTGAGTACCCAAACATGAAAATAATTCTATCCGAAAATTACTTGTGAAAATAGGATCATCATCACTTATAATTATCTTTGGGGTTCCATGTAGCCTTTGAACTATCTCCAAAAAAATAGCTGCGACTGTACTAACTGCAAATGGATGTGATAGGGCACAAAAATGGGCATATTTTGTGAGCCTATCCGCAATCACAAAAATAACATTCTTACCTTCTCAACAAGGCCATCCGATGATGAAATCCGTGGAGACCTCCTCCCATATCTGGCTAGGAATTGGTAAGGGTTGAAACATAGCTGGTGTCTTAATTGTGTCCCCTTTGTTCTATTGGCACACTAAACACTCTGATACAAACTTTTGTACATCCCCCTTGAGTCCTTCTCAAAAGAATTCTCTTTTTATTCTATGATACGTCTTCAAAAACCTAGAGTGTCCTCTAACAGGCGAGGCATGTAGCTCTACAAGAATCTTATGCTTCAACTCAGAATCTTTACTCAAGTATAACCTATCCTTGTACCATAGGGCATTACCTTTCCCCTCGAACTTGATAGATGTCATAGATCCTTGCTTGATATTTTGTATTAGAGATTGTGTATCCTTGTCTAGATCACATTCCAATCTTGCTTCATCCACTCAATCGGCCGTCAACATGGACATTCCACATTGTAAGGCGTTTGCGGATGTATCCCTTCAGGAAAACGCATCAACTACTACATTTTCTTTACCGTTTTTGTATATGATTTCAAAATCATAACCCAACATTTTTGTTACCCACTTTTGTTGTTCCTTAGATGATAACCTTTGATCCAAAAAGTATTTGAGACTATCATGATCAATTTTTACCTTGAAGTGTCTACCCATGAGATAGGGCCTCCATTTCTTGACTGCATGAAGAATAGCCATCATTTCTTTCTCATAGACATGCTTGAGTAGATATTTTTCTTTTAATTGGTGACTCTCAAATGCAATTGGTCTTCCTTCTTGCATTAGAACTGCTCACAATCCTGATCTTGAAGCGTCACATTCAACAATGAAGGTTTTTGAGAAGTTGGGAGTAGCCAAAACTAGGGTGCTGCACAAGGCTTCCTTCAATTGCTCAAAGGTTTTAGTGGTTACGTCTGTCTAATGGAAGACATCCTTCTTTAGCAATGCAGTGAGTGGGGTTGTTATTCTACCATATCCCTGCACAAATCTTCTTTAGTACCCTGTTATTCCTAGGAACCCATGAAGATTTTTGAGAGTTTTGGGCCTTGGCCATTCCACCATAGCTTTGATCTTCTGAGGATCAAATTTGACGCCTTCATGGGATACAATGTGATCCAAGTACTCCACCTCTTGTACACCAAAAGAACATTTGGATGGCTTTGTATAGACAGTATGTTTCTCCAAAACTTCCAACACTTTATTTACATGTGTTAAGTGTTCTTCCTGTGTCTTACTATAAATCAATATGTCATCAAAAAAAACTAATACAAATTTCCTTTTAAATGGCCTGAAAACAATGTTCATCAAGCTTTGAAAGGTTGAAGGTGCATTTGTAAGACCAAAAGGCATTACCAAAAACTCATAATGGCCCTCACGAGTCTTGAAAGCCATTTTATGAACATCTTCCTATTTTATTCTAATTTGATGGTACCCCAAACGAATATCTAATTTTGTGAAATAAATAGCACCATGTTATGGCCGTCACCAAGGCCAACCTATTAAGCATGATAAAGTATAAATGATATGGTAAGCCACAATTCGGCTACTCATATCCTAATACAAGCAATAGGTTAAGGGCGTAGCAAAATCCATCTACTCCTTTTCTGAGAACGTTCTGCATCTGATGAGAGCTCATAATTTGTGGAGACTTAGCTATCATCCCATTCAATTGTATTGTCCTTCCATCTAAATGAAATCACATGAACAATTCTTAGAAATTCATCTCTACAGTACCTAAGGTTGTGAGCCACTGGACACTATACGATGGAAAAGTGACATGTGAGCATGGGAATCTACAAGTAACTCTTCCTCGCACCCGACCTCACAAGGTCGTGCCGAGACAACCGATGGGGATGGAATACCCGTGGGGTGTAGATAAACTAGTTAGGTAATCTTATGTCTTCAACACGCAATAAAAGGATATGTGAATCTAAGGCAAAGAAGGCCCTCCTAACCTGAATCGGTGTGATAGATCGTTCAGTGAGGATAGCTGCTCGAAGGATCCAATCAATATTGAGCTCTGTCGTGATCCGATCTATGGGTTGTGGGATACGTGGAAGATGACCTATGTGTGCTTCGTATACATCTCCCGACAAGGTCATGAAAATGGAATGGCTAAATGTGTAGTGGATCTTTTGGTGTTTTATGGACGATTCTCTGGTCTAGTCTAGAAATATTTAGCTTGGTTAGCTACTGCGTTTAATAATGATAGTTGTGTGATGATGTCTGGTGGAAGTGGAGAAGACATAAACACCACCGTTCATAAGCTGGTGTCAATATTTGATTGATTTGTAGGCCCTCTGGGTTGTGGGACCTGTGGATCACAACTGTAAGTTCGTGGTTGTTGTGAACCTCTTATGGTCATATGAAGAGTCAACCCTTGATTCTGAATATCTAGTAATCATATGCCTTTTTGGCCTCTACGTTTAGAACTAGAAGTTGCACAATTTTATCATAGTACCTAACAGGTGTTTTGGCAACTTGAATACATAAGCTAGTGTCTATATCAACGAGGAGGTCTCCTGCGTCTGTCAGTGGGACTAGTGGATCACAACCGAATGTTTGCTCTCTTTCAGGTCCTTCTACAGTCATACGGATATCTATCAAGGTAGTCTATAATTTGGCTGATTTGACCAGAACGTGTGTGCTTTGTCATCTTCTATGTTTAATCCTTTTAGCTGTGTGTTGATTTCTTATAGGTCTGTTGTTGTTCGGAAGACCTGAATTCTAAGATTTTGGTCTATGTCAGTTAATGCTACAACAAGATTGGGTTGAGGCACGATTGGCTCAAAAACGTATTCCCTAGGTTCCCTAGGTCCCGTGATTGTCATACAAGATCATATAAACCTAACTGAAACAAAATAAACTAATTATGCAAGATATATCTACAACATATATATATATATATATATATATATATATATATATATATATATATATATATATATGATTAGTTGTCATTTTCTGAATATATTAGATTAGTTTCTCTTTCAATTATATTCAAAATTCTATCAAAAATACCAAAAAAAATAGAGGAATATATATAATTGATAGAATATATATATATTCCTCTATTTTTTTTGGTATTTTTGATAGAATTTTGAATATAATTGAAAGAGAAACTAATCTAATATATTCAGAAAATGACAACTAATCTAATAACAAAATTAAAACAAGCAAGATAGCCCGGTGTAGCTACTTGCCTGTGTAGTTGTGAGTTTATCCTAAATAACTAGATAGCTGATTAACTTAATTGAAAGATTCTCGATCCTACCTCAGAAGTGAGGAATGAATAATGGTTTCTAAGAAACTATCAATCCCCATAGCTTCCCCGGCAATATCGAAAATGAAATTTAACTGAAATGAAATATTTCACTACTCTATTTGATATATTTTAACTAGAACTTTGACAAATAAAACCTGGAATTTGCAGAACAGTGGCAAATCCAATAGTGTATGATTTTGTCACCTCAGAATGATCTCCTCGTTCCTTTGTGTTCACGTGAATCTAGAAGAGCGTGTATATGCTAGCATCAACAGAAAAGTTATTTTGAACAACGACAGCTTTGGATTTAGATTGAATATAATGCGAGTAGGAGAGGGACAATGCAAGTGCCAGAGCTTGGCATATGCAATTCCTAGCGGGATTTATTACAGGAATACAACACGAGTGTACCGAGAGATTCTAGAATTTACCTTCTGTGAAGAACACAACCTGCAACTCTAATGAATACAATCTATAACTGACACTGCTCTACTCTAAACTAATTTGTGTGAACAACAATGAACAAGGCTGAAGCAAGGAGATCGAATGGCTTCTAATAGCAAAGGAAAACTAGCATGGATGCAAAACATGAAAACAAAATGAATTCTAAGCAAGAAATTGAAAGACTAAACAATGGAAATGAGAAGTTGAGGGGCCATTTGCTTGAAAACAAGCTGGCTATTTATAGATTTCACATTCGGCAAAAGGTAATTCCTATTAGAACTCTTTTACCATTAAACAATGAAGAAACACTATTCTAGAGAACATAAAACATTAATGCAAGCTAAGGCGGTTGAGAAAAGCGTGTAAATGTTGAAAAATTACACAAGTCACAATCAAAAGAACATGCTGGAAAAATGCGTGAAGGACCACCACCCTGAGCAGGGCGGCGGTTTCGTCACTTAAGGTCAAAAATCTTAGAAAAAGAAAGGGAGAGGATAAAGTGAAGTACACAAAGCTTAGACAAGATGTTTGGGATGCTAACATACACTTGGCGAGCTTTCTTGAATTCCGAACACCTTGTGAGGCGACCTGTATCATCATTGGGGCATGTGTAACATCGTTCCGGCGGTAAAGTACCCTACAATTTTGGGTACGTATAGACACCCAAAACAATATTTGCCCCTCCCGTAGAAATAACAAACATAGGTGAGTCTAACATGTAGTCTCCCATGGAAAGCTTGATACTATGGCACTTTCCTGTGTACTTGACTGTCCCACCATCCGCAATCATAACTTGCATTTATGGAGCTGGGTAAATAAAACAATGGAGGCAGGTAGCTAACTTACTATTTATGAAGTTATGAGTACTCCCCGAGTCAATCAACACCGTCACCTTCTATTTTTTGAGATAGTCGATAACCTTGAGTGTTTGAGGAGTACTAATACCTGATAATGCATGACAAGAAATTGTAGGTTGGTGATCCTCTACTTCATCGTCTACTGGTTCCTTAGTCTCTCCTATAATTTCAACTTCCTCATCATCCTCATTACCTCCGTCAATGTAGAACAACTTCTTCTCAGCACATTTGTGTCTCGGTCCATATTTGCTATCACAGTTAAAACATAATCCTTTTGCTCTCTTTTCTTCCATTTGTTGAGGAGTCAGTCTAATTGGCCTAGCAAATGAAGGGGAAGAGATACTATGGTCTCTGGTGTTAATGAAATGTGGCCTCCTTTTACAAATAAATTTTTCCTCGGCTCAACGTGTCATGATAATAGAACCAGAAAGCTTGAGTGGATTAAACATACGTACCTTATGCTCGATGTGGACTTTAAGACCCCCAAGAAACAGGTCATTTAGATTCTCTTTTTGAATATTCTCCACCCTTAAGGATAGGTTTTGGAATTGATGCACATAATCTTTGACTGATCCTGTTTACCATAACTTTGCTAATTGACTTAAGTAGTTCTTTGAAACACTGGAACTATAGTGCAATTGTAACTCCTTGGTAAAAACTGTCCAAGTGACACCGAGACCATTCTTCTGCCTTTGAGCACATAACCATCGATACCAAACAAATTAGTCTGGTTCAAGATATAGGGATGCCAATTTCACCTTTTGTCCTGATGGTGTTTGATGTAACTCAAAGAAGTTCTCCATTTGATTTATCCAATTCAGGGGATCTTTATCATCAAATTTGCACATATCCACTTTCGACATCATGTTCCGTGGTTGCGAATAAGTTGGATTCTGATTGGGCTGGAAAAATATTCCAACATGGTTATTTTGTCCATGATTTTGAACTGAAGATCCTCCTTGGTTGATATGGGGTGGATTTGGGCCATACTGTTTACCCTTTACATGTTACATGATATCATCCAACCATTGATTGATTTGTTCTGTCTCCTTTAAAGGCCATCTCAGATTATACATTTCGTAGCTCATACTCAAGTTGTCTCACCTTATGATCAACTAAGGTAAACCCTAGTGCTGAGGAATATGTATTTACCCCTTCTGACTCCATCTCTTCAATCACTACCCCATCTTTATCTTGGGTTTTACCCAGAGTAACTAGATTCTTTTTTGCTCTTGTAGAAGGCCCCGTTATGATGTCAAACCTTAGGGTTTAGGTTTTTGATACAAATTCGGCTGAACAGGAAAAAACATAGAGAAGATACTAATACTATTTTTTTGATATCTTTTCGAAAATGTAAAGAACTTGAAAACATTCGACAATTTGCACCCTAGGGAGCGATTTTATAAAAAAACCCTAAATTTGTAAAATTTTTACAAAATAAATACAAAAAGTCTGAAATTTTCAGGGAACCTTACTTGAAATGTTTCACAACTTTGGTTAAAATATCTCCCACCAATTATCTTTGGTTCACAATATATGGTGGAAACAAAAAATTAGGGTTTTTTCCCCTAATTTTGGCCCAGATCGCAGCTCTGATACCACTTGTAATGAAATTACTTGTATGATTCAGATTATGAGAAACAATAGAACACTAAATAACACAATATTTTAGAATAATGACCTCAATATGCAATTAGAATAGCTTCGCCACTTCGAGGGGGTAACCTCTAAACCATATAATAAGACTCAAATGCTCTTGAAATGATAATAAACTACTACCTACAATCCCCTATATATACTATTCATGTGCTATGGCCATCACCAAGGCTGACCTATTAAGCATGAGAAAGTATAAATGATATAATAAAATGATATGGCGAGCCACAAGTCGGCTACTCGTATCCTAATACAAGTAATAGGTTAAGGGCGTAACATAAAATCACCGAGGGGGGTTCACTTGAATTTCCTAATTCACCTAGGGGAGTAATTTAACATCAACTGGGAGGTCATTGGACTGATCAGGTAGACCTGAGGTGCCTCGGAAGGGTAAAAATTAAAATTTTTGACACAGGGGTATCGTTGTCATGCTCGAAAATTATCAAATTTCTTGTTGCATATTTGCATGAAAACATAATTATAACTTTTAAATCTTAAAATGTGAATTTATGTAGAAAATTATGACACTATTTTTATTACTCGTAATAATATTTCTTGAGATTTAGCGATTAGCTGTAATTTTAAATGTTGTTAGTTGATGAGTGAGTGGTGTCAGACATGGAAGGTTATTTTTAGAAATAACTCTTTTTTTTTCCATTTTTCATAAATATTTCCACTTCCATCGTCTAATTTTATTTTTATATTTTATTGTTTTTAATGGATTTTTTTTGTCACACTTCTACGATGGTTTAAAACCCTATGGAAGGACTAGGATGGGTGCAATTTTGAACCCTCCCTTAAAGTATCATATAGAAATATATAAGAGATATATGAACATGAATTGCACATAAACATCATACATGTAACAACAATTCAGTAGAAACAATAGTAGACAAAAAATAACAATATCTGCGAAACGACCAGTTCCTACCTTTAAATTGTAATTGTAGATTGCAAAATTTGAGGATGTAAAGATGAGTAGATTGTAATAGGCTAGAATGTGGTTTGTCTAGAATACTAAAGAAATCTTTGTAGAGTCCAGAACATGTGAAATGTTCAAATATTAAATGGAAATGAGAAACCTTGAAAACTAAGTTACACGAAAGTAACCAATCCAATCAATGTCATCGCTTGTGTGTCCTAGATCAATAAATATAACAAGACAGTAGAGCTCAAATTCATCCTTGAACTTGTATTTTTTTGGTAACTAAAATAACGACTTACTATTTGATGTCTCAAGTGTATTTTAATGCCTCGTTTGACTTAAGTCTTTACATAGTCTTGTACATAGCTTGCTCATAGATTACAGGTTACAGGTAGTTCTTATTCAAACTTTGTACCCAAGCTGGACATCAAGTGTTGGATATCTATCAGGTCATGGTCGCGGATTTTTTTTTGAAATGTAAGGCTAGCATACTTCTGTTTGCAGTGTTATAGCGTAATTAATATATTTTTTCGTACAATTGTTAGTTGGTTTATTAATTTGGTTGTGCTCATTTATACAATCAAATCGGTGCATGTATAAGGATGTTTATGTGTCTTATGTATTTTGCTTATACAAATTCCAGGCTCATACACCTACACAAACTAGTGTGGTCTAGTTTAAAGTATTTATGTTCTTTAGATACCTTGGATGGGGATTTTATTTAGTGAGATAGTTATGCCTTCAAATATTTTAATACTCGTTATGCCATATCTTAAATGGTTGATATATTAAAAATGGTTGAGAAGATTTGATCATGGAAATGGAATATTGTATACAAATGTAAATAGTCACCAATATCAGGCCCACACAAAACAACAGATTCAAGTTTAATTTCTTGCAAAGCTTGGAGTCTTAATTTTACTTTGGATTTGACGCTAGAAAGCTTACTCTAATAATGTTCAACAATTAATCATGTTTTATCAAGATGCATATAGATATGAACATTGACACATACCAAGAATTTCTTTAAAAAATAGAGATCAAATTCTTTGATATTGGATAGCTTGTATTACATGATTGCAATGCATTTTAGTTAGTATGCATATGTTACAATATTCATCCCATTGGTATATCAGTTTACTATTGAAGAGCCCCTTATTTCTAAAATATAATGCAATTGCAAGTATGAATCAAGATTGGCATTTGCTTGTAAAGCAAGATATATTTAGTAACCAGCGAAATGAGCAATTCGATTATTTAAGATCATAGTCTTGAAAAGTCGCACTTCTAGTATCAATATATGGAGAATCTCTACTTAGGAAAGGCTTTTTTCTCAACATGTTTAAATGAGGATCACATTGCATAAGCCTTTCATAGTACCTCCTAAGCAATCCTTGCAGACACTAAAGGAAATGTCTCCTGTAATTCCATAGAAATGGCTTTGAAATGGTTAGTAGAAAAGAGGATATAATTAGTTTTTCATATTTGTTAACATTTCTTTGTTGATTTAATCAGTAATTAGTTTAAATTGTAGTTGTAGATTGTAATAATTGAAGATGTAAAGATGAGTAGATTGTAATAGGTGAGAATATGGTTTGTCTAGAATACTAAGGAAAACCTTGTAAACTCCAAAATACGTGAAATGTTCAAATATTCAACATGGGGACTATAAACATTGAAGCAACTTGCAATTGCCGAGCAAAATACATGATTTTGCTCTCTCTTACAAACTCAGAGCCAAAGAAACTTGTTCCAAGATTTTCAATTCACCAAAGTGTCACCAATCCAATCAACACCTATGCTTTTGTGTACTTATTTCAAATTTTATCCTCTATGAACACAAATACAAACATAAACTTGGTGATTTAGCTTGTGGCCCACAAACATTTTTTGTGTTGTGTGATCTCTATTATATTTCTGCATATTATTATTATATTTGCCATATTTCTGTATTTTGGATATTTGTATGCTAACAAGTGCGATGAGGGCAACCCCAAAGACCATACTCAGGATCTGGCCCAAGAAACCTAGTGAATTTTTGTGGCAGTCTAACTATGGTATCTTCTTCCTGATTCATCATCAACATTTTATCATGGGATGGAAATCTTTGTGAAGCCAACTGGTGACCTTCATTTTGCAGCCTCTATGGCATCCTGACAGCAGGCATAAACAAATTTTATAATCATTATTAGTTGGTGTCATTTTAGTTGGGTTCTGTGTATGTGGACCTTGTTTTCAAGTAGGTATTTTGCTGGTATTGGAGTAACGAGGTTAAATATGACCTACTATACAGGCTCTGGCCATGCAGTAAATTTTTGGTTTACTAGGAAGAATGCTAGTTTTGCTTAACAATTTTTCAAAATGGCCTCTATGGTCTGTGGTTTATATTGGTGGGTCCAATCATCTAGCCTCTGTGACCAAGATACACTATATGATTTGTACCATGTTTTGAAGAACTCAACTTAGAATTAAATTGTGTTTTTCTTTCCATTCATAAAAATTGTGTTTCTGTTGTTTCATGAAATCAATTACATGAATAACAAAATAGAAAATTGAGTAGAAAAATTCATCAACAAAGCATGTTTCTCACAAGATGCCTTCCAACAGCCCAAAGCACATCACTGTATCACAACAGTCCAAATGTAACATTTTTACATTTCAGAAGTTGCACAAATCAAGAGGCCATCAATTAATATAGAACAAAAAAGAAAAAATATTTGATTTTTCATAATTAGACAAACCACCTTCAAGGAATATTGTCAAAAATGCTTACTCTAGAAGGCTTCAAAGCAGGTAGTGGGCGGACTGTAGGAGTTCCTCTTTGACCAGTGACTAGGGCTGTCATGTCTTTTTCCAGTGAGGGAAAGAGAGGGGTACCAGGTGGTGTGAGAAGCCCGTGTGAAAGAAGTTAGACAAGTTTAAAGAATACATTAGTGTAAATATACATTACGATGCATGAAAAAAGTGTATCTTCCAACGTAAATGCACACCATAATTGAAACATGCCTTCTGGGACGAAAAACAAATTGAAGATACATAACATGATTAAAACCATTTATGTTCTTTCTCATGGAAGAGCATTATCTGGTGTCCTATGTGAGACGGGAAACAAAAAAAAAACATTTTCAAATTGAGAAAGGGGGTGCCAAGTTTCAGAGGCAGAGAACATTTTTTAGGCTTTTTCAGAACAATGCAAGCATAATAAGTTCTAACTATTATTCTACAAAAGATTTTTAAGTCATTCTGTAGATTCAATATAGAAAGTCAACAACAAAATTTGTTCGTGTAGGTTAACATCCTTGATTGGAACGAACCTTTAGTTATAGTAGAAGACATCAATCAGTGGAAATATAAAATATAAAATAGACATCAAAAAATCAGTGAAACACATCAGCAACAAACTGATTGACCAAAAGTCCATCCAAATGGAGAGCTCATATCAATGGATAAATGTTGAAATAGGTATTGGATAAAGGAGAAAAAAAGTATTTGAGATTTTTGAAATTTGTTTTGGTTTAGCCCTCTGTGTTTCGGTGACTTAGATATACCAATTTCTTAAGAAAGAGATTTTGGAACATGACCAACCACGACTATTTTGTTGTTGTGATCATGGGCGATGATCAGTAAGTATGAGTTATGACCAAAATTACAATTTTATCAGTCATTGTGTATGGAATAACAATTAACAATCCTCATTTCAGTTTTAAGACTTGGACAAACCATATTTCAAACCTTAAACCTGTTGCGTGCTCTCTCACTGAAATACAACGCCTTTGCAGATTTGAGTTGTACGGGACCGTGGATTAAATTTTCAAAAAAATTAGCTATATGTAATGGTTGGGAGCAATTTTTCGAATGGGTTGAACTTGGGTGGTAAAAGTACATGGTACGTTCAAGTTAAAGCCCTATGTTGAAATCCCCATGTTTGTTCCAGCCTCTGTTATTTTTGAAATCCGGAAGAACTAAGAATTTGTTTTTTAAAACATAAATTTTTAGGTTTATGAAAGTTCTAGAATTTGGGAGAACATAAATTCAAAAATTTAATTGAAATCTTCAACAATCAACTTTTAAAGTTGAAATAAATGCAGATAATAAATAATTCACCGAGTGAAATCAATTTTAAAGCTAATTTGTTGATATTATGTCACATCATTCTTATTGCATGTTCTTTTTTAATAAATGTTAGCACACATGTAACCTTGAAAAAATTCACATTAAAATTTGTAATTTTTTTGACTGGAATAAGGCTCAAAATTTTTGATTTCATTAAAAAGTAACTAATCAAAATGAAATAAATTTGTCAACTCTATAATTTTTATATAGAAAATTGTTAAATAAACAAGAGCCGCAAGGCGGCCAGTTCCTGCCATGTATGCTGCAAGTAGTTTGATATAAATTTGATTAATTGGTTAGACGATTTATTGCTTAAGAGCTGGAAGGGCATAAGAAAAATGGACCTTGGAAGTTGTAAAATGTTGTTGTAGGTTTCAAGGCAATTTACCTATTTGAAGCTTTTAAGTACTGCAAAACAAATATTGTAGGCTTCTCTAATGATCTTTCTAAAAATTGCAATCATAATAATATATTTTGGATATGGTATACTAATCACTTGAACATCGAAATAGGTGGCATAACAATTTAGCATATATATGCAGTATACTTTTATAATGTTTGGAGTAGACACAAAAATTTAATTAATATGTTTATAATTAATATTTTTACAAATAATTATTTTTAAAACCACCAAAATTTATAAGTATACTTTTAAATAATGAAAAGTATAAAACATATATTTATAAATTTTATTAATAAAGTAATATGTATTATATTTATTTTAAATAAGTTGTGTTTGTTATAAACATATAAACATATCATCAAAATAGTTAATAGTATTTATGTATAATTAATATACATATATAATATTATTACTAATATAATGTAATTATTGATTATATAAATATATGTTTATTATATATATATTTTAAATATGGAATTTAATATTGTTAGGTGTTTGTGTGTGTTTATAATTATTTATAATAACTTAAATAAAATAATCAATATGATTATACTAATAATTGTAAAATTATGTTTTATTTATGTATTATACTATTATCTTATAATTAATATGTATTATTGAATGTGGATATTGTATTCCTAATGTATAATTAATAATGTTTATTTATTTTTTATTATTTTAAAATGTTAGCAAATTGCTTTGGCATAGACTAAAAATAGTGGACATTATGTATTGAATTGAATTAATGATTCTCATAAATAGTATCAACATATGATATAATGATAGGACACTTGTCACTTTAAATTTTATCATCTTAAAATGTTATAAAATTGTTTTGGCAATAAGACTCAAAAATAGTTACATCACCCTTGAACACCAATCAATTGGCTAGAAAAATAAATATGTTAATTTAAAAAATGTTTAAAATTAGTCAAAACTTTAAAATATGACAAAGCTAAAAAAAATAAAAACTTTTTATTAACCACTTTTGAAAAATTAATATGCTACATTGAAATGTATAGTATTCCTGCGGGAGGCAGGGACTAATAGTAATAACCAATGAAAATGAAACAAATTTGTCTTGGAGATAATTTTTATATAGAAAATTGTTAAATAAATAAATTTAAACATTAAAAAATACAAACAATCGTTAAAAAATACATGTTTTTAATTGGTTCCCAATTAAATTGTTAATCGATTCAAGTGATTCGTACCTGCCCCTAAAAAGAAGTAAAACCCAAAATTGATTGCTATCTTTCATACCTTTATATTTCTGTAACTGAAATGCGTATTTCCGGAAGACAGGTTAATGTTATCCTAGCCTGTACAATACAGTCAAAACCCCTAAAAGAGGTCGGGAGGGGTTTGATCGCGTTCTTAATAGAGTTAGCCCAGAGTCGTACAGGACGCCGAGACGCATGAGGGTTTAGAGCCGGGAGGAGGAAATGGGAGTTGTTCGTTTGAGACTGGCGAGGTTTGGATGCGCCAACAGGCCTTTCTATCGTGTTGTGGCGGCCGACAGTAGGGCTAAACGCGATGGAAAACATCTTGAAATTCTGGGCTATTACAATCCTCTCCCAGGTTTGCTTGAATCCTACCTCCTCTCTTGTTTCTTGTTTCTTGTTACTCTTAAACTCGACTTTGGATCCTTACCCTCAATTGTGACGATTATCAGTGAAGGACGGAGGGAAGCGCATGGGTATTAATTTTGAAAGAACCAAGTATGTATATTCTTGAGAGTAGTAGTATGTCTTCATTCTTTTTTGCTTTACCGACTTCAATGCTCCCTACTTGTTTACAGGCAACTCTTTTGACGCAAATACAACTTAAATCTTTGCATTTTTTATAACACTTTTTCATTAGATGTGGACACGCTTTTTGTTATTCGCAGATTTGATTTTTTTTGTATGGCTGAAAAATGACATCGTTTTTGTTAATCTAATGATAAATACCATTTTGAATCAACTCCATTTCTCCAGGGGAAGTACTGTTTACATACAAGCCTGAAGGGAAAAATTATGTATAAAATTTAGAACATAATGCTATTAGTCAATTACACAGATTTATAATGCTGCCCGTTCATTTACTTGTTGCTTTATCCTTTTTGTCCTACCATTTGTTTGATCGTGCGTTCCTTCACCAATGCTTAATTTTGGGGTTAGCTGTGGAATCTTAAATGGAATTTCCTATCAGATTGCTCTAATTGAGCAGACAAACCCTAGAATGTGGCTATCTAAGCCCGAGCCTTCAAATTAGTTGCAAAGCCATGCTATCGAGACTTCAAATTAGTTGCAAAGCCATGATACCGAGACTTCAAATTAGTTGCAAAACCCGTTTCTTTGTGGTTGTAGTTTCTCTTAATTTGGGCTATTTGGCTAGCCTCTTACATAAGTATAAGCCTGTTCATCAATCATACAAAACATTGTGAAGTGCGTAGCTACCGGGCAGAGGTATTGGTCAAATATTAAGCGACCTCTCACCTACGGGTTTCAATGCTCACATTCGCCTCAAAACGTTTACACCCCTGGTGCCAATGTTCATGCCAAAGTGAGAAAACCAAACATTATTTTTTACATTAGCCCGTAAACTTTTAGTTAGTTTTTTTTTGGGTTCCATGCACGTTGACTGTGACTTTGATCTCAATAGTCCTCCAAAACACCTTAAAAATATTACACTTTTACTAGTTAATTTTATATCCTTCGATTGTTTTCATGTTTTTATCAAAATTTCAATGAAACTTTTGCATTGAAAGACTCAGTCATTCTCCAACACGAATGCAAAAATCTGTCCTCAAAGTTTAGTTGTGCTAGTTCATATTTCAAAATTTTACATTTCATTAAAAAATAACCAATGAAAATGAAACAAATTTGTCTTGGAGATAATTTTTATTTAAAAAATTGTTAAATAAATAAATTTAAACATTAAAAAATATAAACAATCGTTAAAAAATACATGTTTTTAATTGGTTCCCAATTAAATTGTTAATCGATTCAAGTGATTCGTACCTGCCCCTAAAAAGAAGTTAAACCCAAAATTGATTGCTATCTTTAATACCTTTATATTTCTGTAACTGAAATACGTATTTCCGGAAGACAGGTTAATGTTATCCTAGCCTGTAAAATACAGTCAAAACCCCTAAAAGAGGTCGGGAGGGGTTTGATCGCGTTCTTAATAGAGTTAGCCCAGAGTCATACAGGACGCCGAGACGCATGAGGGTTTAGAGCCGGGAGGAGGAAATGGGAGTTGTTCGTTTGAGACTGGCGAGGTTTGGATGCGCCAACAGGCCTTTCTATCGTGTCGTGGCGGCCGACAGTAGGGCTAAACGCGATGGAAAACATCTTGAAATTCTGGGCTATTACAATCCTCTCCCAGGTTTGCTTGAATCCTGCCTCCTCTCTTGTTTCTTGTTACTCTTAAACTCGACTTTGGACCCTTACCCTCAATTGTGACGATTATCAGTGAAGGACGGAGGGAAGCGCATGGGTATTAATTTTGAAAGAACCAAGTATGTATATTCTTGAGAGTAGTAATATGTCTTCATTCCTTTTTGCTTTACCGACTTCAATGCTCCCTACTTGTATACAGGCAACTCTTTTGACGCAAATACAACTTAAATCTTTGCATTTTTTATAACACTTTTTCATTAGATGTGGACACTCTTTTTGTTATTGGCAGTTTTGATTTTTTTTGTATGGCTGAAAAATGACATCGTTTGTGTTAATTTAATGATAAATACCATTTTGAATTAACTCCATTTCTCCAAGGGAAGTACTGTTTACATACAAGCCTGAAGGGAAAAATTATGTATAAAATTTAGAACATAATGCTATTAGTTAATTACACAGATTTATAATGCTGCCCGTTCATTTACTTGTTGCTTTATCCCTTTTGTCCTACCATTTGTTTGATCGTGCGTTCCTTCACCAATGCTTAATTTCGGGGTTAGCTGTGGAATCTTAAATGGAATTTCCTATCAGATTGCTCTAATTGAGCAGACAAACCCTAGAATGTGGCTATCTAAGCCCGAGCCTTCAAATTAGTTGCAAAGCCATGCTATCGAGACTTCAAATTAGTTGCAAAGCCATGATACCGAGACTTCAAATTAGTTGCAAAACCCGTTTCTTTGTGGTTGTAGTTTCTCTTAATTTGGGCTATTTGGCTAGCCTCTTACATAAGTATAAGCCTGTTCATCAATCATACAAAACATTGTGAAGTGCATAGCTACTGGGCAGAGGTATTGGTCAAATCTTAAGCAACCTCTCACCTACGGGTTTCAATGCTCACATTCGCCTCAAAATGTTTACACTCATGGTGCCAATGTTCATGCCAAAGTGAGAAAACCAAACATTATTTTTTACATTAGCCTGTAAACTTTTAGTTAATTTTTTTTGGGTTCCACGCACATTGACCGTGACTTCGATCTCAATAGTCCTCCAAAACACCTTAAAAATATTACACTTTTACTAGTTAATTTTATAACCTTTCATTGTTTTCATGTTTTTTTCGAAATTTCAATGAAACTTTTGTATTGAAAGACTCAGTCATTCTCCAACACGAATGTAAAAATCTGTCATCAAAGTTTAGTTGTGCTAGTTCATATTTCAAGAGAAATATAAAAGGAACCATAACTTATCAAGGGAAAAAAAATCATTAGAAACTATTGTAGAGATGCTCCTCATGAAATGAACGATACGTCTTTAAGGCAAGGAAAGCTGACAGATGCACTAAATAACATTGAATCAATTAAAGATTTGTCCATGCTCCTTTAAGGTCACCAGTTTTGGTTTTTTGGCTCTTCTTTCGGGCATTGACGTTGGACACTAAGCTTGTTTAACTCTGGAGGCTCTTCTCTCTTTCCTTCACCCTTTAATAAAAAAGGAGCCCATTGGCATTTGTTAACAAGGTGCTGGCCAACCTCCATTTCCCATTCATCCATTGAAATTTCCTACAAATTTTTGTTCCTTAGACCCTCTCTCTTAATCAGAATCCTCATGGTTCATGGTGTGAAGGGGCTTTGTTACGAAAATCACTTCTTGGTAAATAATTGCATAAGTTCCTAGTCACTCTAGAATTTCCGGTCTTTTATTTAAGTTTGCTTTTCTGGGAAAAGTTGATATTTTAAGATAAAATGTCTGATATTATTGTTTAATGACCCATTTATTTAAAAAGGGAATTCGAATCCCTTTTGTTAAATAATGGGTGCATAAATATGTCTCCTTTTAATAGAGGAGAGAGTAAAGTGATTCATGGGCATGAAAGTTCTAAAAAAGGTGATTTTAATGTACTTTTGATCTTCCAAGCCTTTTCAACAATCATACAAAATATTGTGAAGTGAAAAGTTTAAGCTTTTAAGCATTGGATGCTCTTGGAAAATATTCGCAACAAAGATTTTGATGTGAGGTTATTTTGAGGATGAAGGTGGAGTTGATGGTCAATCAATGTTAATATTTTAGCTAAAATGCCCCATTTTTTTTAAATAACCGAGGTGTTGTATTGTATCCCGGCCCCTTAACATGTCGCCTTGGAAGGACCTAGTGACTTGGTGTAACCGAAAGGCATGCAGTTGTAGGGAGAGTCCATCACACTAATCCTTGAGTGGTAAGGCCAATGCCCTAGCCTCCCATGTCACATTTGAATCGGGATTGAAGCTGTGATCTAGTAGTCACTAGTAAAATGCCCCATATTATTATAATATATCCCATTTTTTAAAATAGGGAATTGAAATCCCCTTTGTTTAATACTGGGTGCATAAAAAGGCCCTTGTAAATAAAAGAGAGTAAAAGTGATTCACAGGCATGAAAGTTAAAAAATCATTTTTTAAGGTGGATTCACGTGAAACCATATTAAAAGATTTTGACCTTTATATACAAGAACTAAAAGCTTTAGCTTTTAAACATTGGATGCTCTTGAAAAATATCCGCAACAAAGTTTTTGACATAAATATGCTTATTTTGAGGATGAAGATGTGTGGCTGTAGTTTTGGGAGGGAAGCTTTGCCGGAAGATTCCAACATGCTTATTCGAGGTCCTTTCAAAAGTATATGACATTGTATGTAGTTTTCGGTCCCCTTAATTCCTGGAAACTCAAATGCAGTTATGTTTTCAAAGAGGAAGTGGGAAAGTTGGAAAGTTTTTGGTAGGCTTGGCAAAGTGAAGTTAGAATGCAATTACTTGCAAAAGGACATCTTTTGCTTAAAGAAGCTAAACAATTTCACCCCAAATATTATTCTGATTCAGCTGCTGTCATGATTTGCTTAAGAAAAGTGCAACCTTCTTTCTGTTTTCGCCTGTACATTTCTTGATTCTCTTGTACATGCCCTTGTAAATATTTTCTATTAATATATGAAGCATATATTAAAAAAATGACCTCAACCAAATGAAATCTACTTACCAATACTTACCTTCCCGCAAATTAGGACACATAGTGAGTGTTATCTCAACTATGGAGGGTGTAGAGCTGCTAAGTGAACCCAAATGATACAATATTGAAGAAACAATACTAGAAGACGACCTAGTAAAATAAGTATGCAAATCCAAATTAAAAACAGCTCATGGAAGGGTGCTAGGACAGGACTTGAAGAAGAAGGTTACGTCATGTTCGGATAACATATGGGAGGAGGTATAAGTGGGTCGCAAAAGTAGGACAAGGAAGCATATAGGGGATATAAGGTGTGTTGATGAGAAGGAACCACTCTAGCGGACCTATAAAAGGGAAAATAGGAATAATAAGCATATAAGGTGTGAAGACAAGCAATAGAGGTGGTCCCACAGGGTAGGAAAAATAAACAACTTTTGAATTTTTTGAAAAAGATAGGTGTAAAATACTCTAAAATTCGTTATAATGGCACAATTGTTACAGCTCTTTCAGAATGTCTCTTGGAGCTACGGTTGCAAATTTAGGTAGGTAAAAGAAAACATCAAATGAAAAATAGATAGGAAAATCTCGTTATTTGAAAGATGTGCTAAAAATAAGAAGGTAAAATGACATCTAACAAAATCGAGTAGATAATAAAGAAATTAAATGACGTTGCCAAGAGTAAATTAGGTAATAAAACATCTAATAAAATCTATAAGAGAGATCAAAGAAGATAAGAGATGTGGCAAATATGGTCATAAGGGACATCCAATTTTAAATTTTTAAAAGATGCGGGATTTTATAAACAGAGAACGTGGCGAAGATAATAAAACAAAAGATGTGATAAACGTGATAAAAATGAAACACCAAAATGGCTGAAACCAAAATCAATGCTCGTGCTAGATTTTCTCAGCAGGTTACACACTACCATCTATTGTTATGATTAGGGTGAACGGAGATGGTATGGATGCAGAGGGGTTATTTGCAAGGAAGGCATGCAGCTCTTATAATCCAAACTCGCAAATCTTTGGCCAAAGCCAACACCAAGGGGGGTAAGGATCTCCTAGGAATATAACATCAAATTGATACTTAGGCAAGGGAACTTGAGTGTTTGATGTTGGGTGATTGTTGCATGTGGATAAGGTAACAGGTAATATTGATTGCGAAGATTCATGAAAGCAAGTGTGAAAGGTAGTTGCATGGTAGTGGAGTCATGCTCAGTAAGACTTGTGCATTTGAGAAGGGAGGTAAGGTAAGAGGTAAGAAATTGCTCACTGTAGCTTTGACTGCTTGAAAAATCTTAACAAGAGAAATAGAACCCTGAGAGATCATCAATGCACTTGCATTGAAGATACACTCATTTGAATAAATCCATACTTTGCTCTTAAGGTGTTTGTAACTGACTGACTGTGCGGTACGGTCTTACAAGAATCAAGACAAGTTTTTGTGTGAATCTAGTGTCTCATGACTCAAGGATGCAATAAAAGGAATGTGAAGAAGATTTATAAGGTTAAATAACATTGATGGGAACTTGACAAGAGGAAGGAAGACCGAGGAAACAATATAAGTCCATAAACACTCTCTCGCTGTCTATTGTAACCCTGCTAGGGTGTGAGAACGGAAATATAGTCTAACTCCATTTGTATCCATTAAAAAGGACTCAAACTTTGTAGAAAGGTGTTAATATATGGGGCAGAGATGTGGTTTAAGTTTCAAAGAGATTGGATAAGGTTTGATAGGGAAAAATCTTGACAGTTCAGTCCAGTTTGTTGGAAGACCCTGTTTTGAGGGTTTTATGATTAAAAAAAAAAGAACAAATGATAAGAATCATGCATTCACAACTCTTGTTATTGTTACCACGAGTGGAGTAAGGTGGAATAGGGGTGATGAGATTGCTTGAAGCTTAGAGAGGGTGCATAAATGATAAGAAGTGAGGAATCACAGTCTACACAGTCCCAAGAACCTTCTTCTTATAACAGCTATAAGTCAAGTGGAGGTAAGACCTATGAATGAGTTGAATAAAGCTAAGTGGGGTGTAGATTATAGTGAGAATACATTTGAGGAAGGTGTCATAAGGGAATAAGGTGGTAGAAAGAAATCTAGGTATCAAATTACCTTGAAACACAGATTTACCCTGTTTTGAGTCTTGATTCCAAGCAGGAAAGTTGCTTTTGATACGGAAATGAAACATGAGAGCAAAGTGGTGATGTTTAAAGGTACAAGGGGTGATAAGAAGTGATATAGGATGGTTTCAAATGCTTCATAGAGTTCACAGTTTAAGGATAGAGTATATGAATTGTAAAACTCAGTTTCAGGCCTAAGAAAGAGATAACTAGACAAGCTATAGTGCATTGAAAGAGTTATAGGGTGAGCAGGGCTAAACGAATTGGTGAAAAGTGAAACTCAATATTGGGTATCGAAAAGTACTTTTACTTTCCCATGGGTCCTTGTATTTTGCTCTAAAAATGTGAATTTGTTCTCAGACAGACCTGGTTGGCAAGGAGACCTAATTTTGAGCAAATCTTGCATTTTGAAGGTGATGTCCTAATTCTAAGAGTATGGATCTTTGTAAACAGTTGTTCGGGCATAAAGGGTATCTTAAAGGGTGCCTGGTTTAGTGTGAAACCCAATATTACTCTCAGAGCTACATGAAATACAGTCTAGGAGGGCTACTAGAGCTCTAAAGAAGGGCATATGAGGTTGTAGGGTAAGATGACATTGTGAAACTTTGGAATAACTTGTTTATGTTCATTAGATGGTATTGAGCTGGTAAAAGGTGGTCAGAGACATAAAACAGGTTTGAAGTGAAAATCTGGCACTTTTGTTGAGTTTGAAGTTCTTGAGTTCTTAAGGAAATTGACTAATTTGAAGAATCTTGCCTCCAAAACTAACTAGTTATTGTTTGTAAGAAGTGTATTGATTGTTCTCTGCATCATTCTACCAGGGACCCACACTCATCTAATGATGCTGAAAACAACAAATTCTTCAGTTACGAGACCCGACTTTTCTCCAAAGTTCGATACTTGTTTCAAAGGGTGGTCTAAAGATCCCCAACCATAGTGGCATTTCGGACCTCTGGGATTAAATTATCTGAACAGATAATTTCAGCCACAGAAGTGCCTCGTATGATGCTGGTTATAGTCAAGAGGATTTGTGTTAGATATCATCTTCATTTTTATAATGATTTTGATTGCAGTCTCTATATACTTTGCAATTTTGAGTATCTTGTAACTCTAGACATTATAATTCCGTCCAATCATTTTTTGCGCTTATGGCAAAACCATGTTTTGAATATTGGCCATTATTTAGATGGGTGTTGACCTTTGACTCATAAAATAATGCAAAAGGAAATGCAAGTCTATAAAGCAACTCGTAAATCTATCAAAAATTCACAAAATCCATACACGATGTGGAATTTCTCTACATTCACAAAAGTTTCTACAACGTCTGTTTGGAAAAATGATTGCAAATTTGTGCCCTAGAACGTTCTGGTATGCCCACGAAAATGCCTTAAAAAGTGGGGAAAATGTGATTACCAATATCTTAATCAATTTCAGTAGATTCACTTTATAGTCTGGACTGCACTTCTTGTCAGGATTGCACTTTTGTTTCACCTTCTCCTATGCCACAGTCTTCAAATTCTCAGACAATCATAAAATGTATGCTGGGAAAACTATGAAATGTCTTCTGTTTGGACTGCCAAGCATGTGCTCTGAAATTGCGATTCATGCTTGCTGTCTTGATAAAAAATCATGACCATAGAAATGAAAATTGTGATTTTTCTTTGCACCCTTCATGTCCTCTTGTTTTGTTTGCAAATACTGGAACTAAACTCACAAAGATAAATTCATGCAAGGTCTTTACAGACCAGAAAGATTGAACATGACATCCTAGTAAAAAGTGACTGCGTGTTTGAGCACTAAATCACTACATCTCTCTCACAATCATTGTTCTTCCTTCAAACTGACGTTTTTGGTCTTTGTTATTCATTCATCTGCAGCTCACGTCCTCTTCATAGTTGGTTCTCTGCTAATCGTGTTGTCTGCTGAAGTTTGCAAATTGTGACTTCTATCTCGATCTCTCGTGCCTGGCATGATGTTCTGAATTGTGCAACTATACAGTTTGTACCCTAGCAATCTTCCTTGGGCTTCCTCAAACCTTAAACCTCTTTTCTGTTCGTACCCTTCTGCAGGGACTTCCCTGAATACTTGCAACTTGTTGTTCGTACACTTCTCCTACGGCTTCCTTGAACAATTGGATTTGATACCAATGCTGGTAAATATAAGAGAGAGTGAAAGGCATACAACACATAGACATCTTGTGTGTGTTTGTTTTTTATTAAGCGTAAAAGAAGTTACATTTCAGGTGATGTAGCTATACATTTATTACTAAAGTACATTCATTAATATTTAATTAGTTAATGTTTACATCATAATAACTTTAATACTGACAAGGCATTACAAATGAAAGGAAAGGAAAAACTTGGTTAGTTAACAATATCATCTTCTTTGGAGATCACATATACTATCAAAATTGACTCCCTTCTAATGTAGGTTTTCAAAAAACGTTAATAGGAATATCATTGCCAACTTTGTAGTAAAGTGCTATACTTTGTAGTAAACAAATTGGAATATTCCCATCTCCAAGGTTGCTTTACCCCCCTGTTATTATCATTCAAAAGTGGGGACTTCTTGTATATGGGATTCAACTCAGGCTTGCCATGATCCAAAGCGAAGGATGAATTCTTTGTTGTGGTAAATCGATTGACTATATATGCTCATTTCATTCACATGACTAATTTAGGGTTCAATGGCCATAAAATTCCTAAGCTATACTTTAAATATCTTATAAAGTTTAATGGAATACCAGAGCACATCATCTGTAATAGGGACCTTCTATTACCCAGATGTGCACTCCCTTGCAGTAAAGTCATTATCTCATTCTCACAACCCATGTGATGACATTCACAGTTTGACGATGACCTTGTTGAGCATAACACTTGAAATCATAGTATGGAACATATGGTTGGAAATGAACAAGAACGTTTTTTGGATAAAGCTAATATGAAGAAAAGAATATAGATGAATAGTGAAGCAAATTTATTCGATGTTGCTAATATTTATTGAAAGTTGATTCCTGGAAACAGTTAAAAAAATAGGAACCCACAAACGAATTTCCATGAAAGTAACTTAATATATATATATTTTTTGAAAATTGGTAAAACGTTGAGGGTGTTGAAAGGACCCACATCCTTTTACAAAAAGCCCAAAAGGCCAGAAATTACATGTAAACACATAAGATACAAAGACAAAAGTCAAAAAGTACCAAATTCCAAAAGAGCGAGACCCACATAGGGGTTACATATCTATCATATTTTTCAGTACATAACAACTTCATAAGTAATGGCATCTGGATTCTTGTCAGCCATTGCTTTGGCCAAAGTGATGAGGTCTTTACAGCCATTTTGAAGATGTTCCCAAGTCTTGTCAGTGTGATCCTTCCAACTTTTGATAACAATGAAAGCTCTGTTGATTTTTTCAAGCACGCTGAGAAGAATTTCAGCAGTGCCAATATCAACATCAGCAGTTGCAGCAACATCAGTAGTGTCCTCAGCAACAATTTCTTCAGAAACCTCCATAATGTCCACAATAGTATCTCCAACAACATCTCCAATAGTATCTCTAGCAACATCTCCATCAACATCTCTAACAACATTTTCATTCTCCATGCCAGCAACATCATCAACATTTTCCTCCTCAGCAGAGTCGATAGGCAAACCTTGATAGGAAGGAGTAGGGGAATCAGAGTAAGCCTTTGAAAGGCCAAGAAGAACATTAGGTATGTCATTATCATCAATAGGGCTCGGCACTTCCATGTTGGTAGCAGAATTGGGGGTAAGAGTGGGAAGTGGTTAGTCCGTCGATACCAAGAGATGGTGGGGGGGGGGAGAAGACTGAGGGAGAGAAGCAGGTGGGGAAGAGGCGACATCCTGATGTCTCGAGACCACCACCTTTGAATCAGAAGCGGGCTGGAGGTTGAGGTAGCGACAGAGGCGGTAGGAGGAGGAGCGAACAAGGGGCGGCGGAGGGACGAGACGACAAGCCGAGCCAGTCACAATGGGATAGCGAGACAAAACCATAGGATCTGCGACAATTTTAAACAAATAGAGTAGACCTTGGTGAAGGAGGGGGCCTTCACCAACATGGGCTTGTTTAATGGATTGAAACAAAAAGTTAGCCAAATCTACCTTGATTCCATTGCGAAAATGAGCCAGGAGGAAAAGCTAGGGACCATATACAAGTTTGTATTGCCATTTGACCGTAAAATATCGCATAATCTGCTAAGCGATTCTGTCCCATGGTGTAGGTAGAGAAGCGTGTTCAAAACCAGATTGACATTTGTTAACCCGTTCCTTCTTCCTCAAGAAAGCCCCCATCTCTGCTTAAGTGATTGTTTAGAGTAAATATCTCCATCAGCTCGAAGACCCGTAGCGGCGACAATGGGTTCAATAGCAATCTAGAATTTGGTCCGCCCCACTTTCACTTTCCCCTTTTTCCATGACGTGGGAATGCAGCTAGAGACAATTACAGAGTGACCCGAGAGGCGTTCGATGAAAGGTGTGACCCTTTTCTCCTGCAGTAATTTCCACACCTTGAGGTCCTTGCGCAATTCATCACAGTTAGCAGGTTCCACTCTGACTAGAGAACCACCCATATTGACCAGAGAAGAACGATTGAGAAAAATAAAAGTTAAAAAGTAGGGATTAATTCGAGGCTCTTTAACTTGTCCCTTACTGTTCCCCCCACATGCCGGATGGAGATCGGACTATACTCTTTTATGATTATAAAACTCCTTCGTGAGAATTATTATTAAGATCTTCCCTTCCCACGCACGAATCCCATCATTACAATAAGTCGTAATAATATCTCCATAAATGCTTTCTTCGACGACGGTGGTATAGGTAGAGATAGAGATAATGCTGACACTCAATAAAGCAAAAACCAAAGTGTCCAACTTAAGCAACAACATACTTAGAATCTTTAGGTCGATCATTAGCTAACGCTACAAGAAGATTTTCAGGAAAATTTCCAATCCAAACTTGTTTATTTTCAATTAAAACACCCAGGTCTGCCAACTGGTCAGCCACTCTGTTTCCTTCTCTGTAGGTGTGCTGATATAAAATATTATGAAAGCAGGTTTGTAGGCTTCTCGTGTCAGCTATTATATTGTTTATGCTCCAGCTTGCAGGTTCATTAGAATTAAGAATGCGGATCAAGTTGAGGGAGTCACTTTCCACAATGAGATTACTCGACCCAAATCTAAGAGCCAATTCTAGCTCTATGATTAGTACCATTACCAAAGTTGACCGCAATAGCTGCCATTGGTTGACCTCGATCATCTCTGATGATTGCCCCACCTCCTGAGGTCCTCAGATTGCCTTTTACAACACCATCTGTATTTACTTTGAGCCAACCAATTAGAGGAGGGATCCAAGAGGTATTTACTCTAGCTGCAGCCGAAGAGGACGACTTTAAGGGGATCTTAAGCTACTTAATCCAAGGCTCCTTTTGAGTAAGAGTAATTTTTTGTTTATGTTGTTTCCAGATGGAGCAATTTAAGTTTTCTTGAACACTTGAGACAAAAAGGGAGTAAATTTGTAGGGGATTTTGAGTCTGGTCTTTGAAAACTCTTCTATTCCTCTCTTTCTAGATATTCCACAAGGCGTGGGGGAGGAGAAGTTTCCAAGCAAGAGTTGCTACTGAATATCTAAAAAAGGGTTTCCATTGAAGAATGACATCTGAAATTGTGGAAAGAAACTCCCACGAGACCCCAAAGCTATTTAAAAGAAGACTCCATATAGAATGAAAGAAAGGGCAGTGTACTAGCAAGTGAACAAAGGTTTCAAGAACATTAAGACATAGGACGCACCTACTAGGAAGAGGGATCCCTCTTCGCTGAAGATTCTCACTTGATAGAAAAGAGTCTCTAAAGTCCAACCAAGTATAAAAACCAATCTTGGGGACCACCTGTGATGGCCAAATATGATTTAGAGGGGGACCTTTCGAACGATGCGGGAGGGAAGATAAGCCGCCTTGACCGAAAAACTCTCCCGAAGTAGATAGTGGCCAAATACGAGTATCTTTCCAGAGAAAATTGTAAGTAATAGGAGGAAAGCAAAAGTTTTAGTTTATCCAAATGTTGTATCTAGATTGAGCTGCAACGTTCCCTAAACAGTAAATGCCAGCAAGGTGAAGGATTGGACCTGTCAATATAACCCTTAATAGTTTTGCCATATAATCTAGTGAGGTGAGTTTTGATAGGATCCCAATAAGAGTAAGAGGATAAGGGTTTCTCCCCTATCCATTAGTCTTTCCAGAAATCTATTTTCTTGCCATTGCCCAGTTACCATTTAGTACCTATGTAACACCCACATTTTACACACAGAAATATAACGGTAAAATACCAGGATAATATTTTTTTTTGACTTACATTTCTCACTTCACAACACCGTAAGGGCACCAAATACAAAAACTTGACAACGCATGGTACACTTACATAAGTCATCGACTCACATAGACACATGACAACACTATATACATGTCGATGCCACACTTTCCCCAATGAACGAATGCTAACAATGACCCAACAACAAGAAAAGGGATCCAAGGATTGGCAAGCCCACACACATCATTACCATGATTACATCTTAATTACGATTAGTATTTCAGGAATATTATTATGCAAGGATAATTTTGTCCATTTTCGACATACATATTCTTCAATTCATTTCACATTCAACTTATTGTTCGACCATTTAAGTTTTCTCTTTATCCCTTATGACAATCTCCATAACTTACATAATTAAATTCCATATTTCCAATTACATACAAAGTTCCTAATTCTCTTGTTCTTATGCTAAAGGTTTGTTTCTCAAAATATGTTTAGTTGACATTTAATTTTACCCTCATTATGCAAGGGGACCAACCAAAAATTGTTAAGGGAAAAATAATACACATCAAAGGAGGTGAAGGTTCAAGTTTCTCTTTCCTATAAACTTCCTTCCATTTGAAGCACATTTGTTTTCGTACTATGGTTGTTTTAGTTCTAAATTTGGTTTGATTCAATTAAACATTTACATCATAATTTTATTTTATTTTATTTTTAGTGGACTCTATACTGGCACAAATGCCTAGTCCCACCAAGAACAATTTGTATACATTCTTAACAAAAAATCAAAGCTTAAATCTACCACAAGGACTTCAAGAGTGACATTATTCTTAACCTCAAATATGATTTTACTCTTATATGATTTACTCTTGCATCACACTGTGGTCTCATTATTAACATAGTTTTATAATAGGAGCTACAAAAGTATTTGTCTAACTTGAAGATGTACAATGATTGGAAGAATTATAAACTATACATGAACCACAAGTGATTTGTGTTCAAGGAAAGATCCCATGTTTCTACTTACTCCATAAATGGTAAGGTTACACCGCATAATCGTTGCTTCGAACAAGGGCTCTTAAGGTGACTTCCAAGGTGGTCTTCACCACTCAACACGGTGTCGGACTTGAAGAGAAGACATTCTCCTTGCGGTTACCAAAACTAGAAGGAAACCACATACTTCGGATAAAGTTGGACCATGTCGTTCCTAAAAGATGGGTTCATGACAATGTCGCTAAACATAACGACTATGATGATAAACTCAAACTAGGGGTTTTATTTACCTAAACTATGAGGTTCCATCGAGTGTAAAATTTAAGTTCATTCTATGGTTTTAATCTATTCTATGGTAAAAAGGATCACGCATGGAGACATGTTATGCAGAGATCCTATACTAGGGTTGAGTGTTTTGATTAAATCTCTTTATTACATTTACAAGGTAAGAATATGACATAGTGATTAATTAATCATTTATTGAACACTGAAAATGCACTACAATATATTAACTTCAAATTCATTTATTATATATATATTAGCAAATCCTTTTACCATACGCAACTATGAATCAAATTGAACCTGTGATTAAATGCACATTTCCTAAGATATCCCTAAAAATAGCATCTCATACATATTAGCAAATTTCAAATATAACTTTTCTGTAACAAAATACTACATTATACATATATTTATTTTATAATGACCTATATAATTTACAATAATAAATAATGAATTACACATCGCATTTTTGCCATCTTTCTTGCATCCTGCAAAACCATGTGAGCATGAAATCAGTGATAATCGTTGGCATGGAATCCACCCTAATCTTACATAATTAATGTTTTTCAGTTCCCCATTTACATATAATAATAATTACAATTTGCATTCGAAATAAAAGGTTTAAAGACATGTATTAATTTCATTTCATTTCACTTCATTTTGTAACCAAGGAGAGAGAAAGAGAAAGGAAGAGAGAGAAACACCAATTTGTCAAAAGTTCCATTTCACACAAGTCACACTATAGAGTTTCAAAAAGTTATTTACATGTGTCAAAAAGATTCCACGGTGGTTTGGGAACCCGACACGGGGTCCTACAACTTTCTTTTTACGTTTTCCTCCTAGTTTCAAAAACATTCAATTTAGACTCGGAGGCTAAGAAGCCTCTTTCAAACGTTGTCTTCTGATGAGCAAACACACCGTGGTTAAATTTCTACGTGTCTATTTATATACCAAGAGTTCATAGGAATTGACGGAATTCGGAAATGGCAAACGGTTTGCGATTGGCGGCTAGTTTTCTGGGGCCATTAGTCATAATTGGCCTAGTTGCAAACGATTAAAAGTTAGCTCGAGGGCTCAAAAAACCACGTCCAAAACTAACGTTCGATTAACAAACGTGCCACGATAAATTTCCTACAAGTTTCGCCATATATGGAGAATTCATTAGAGTCGACAGAACTGAGAACAAGAAAGCTGTTTTCAAACGGCGACATGTTTTCTGGAGCCACCGGTCGTAATCGGTCAAGTTTGATCTAGTCAAATTGCAACCAGAGGCCTACAAAATGGCTTTGCCAAACTATCAAGAAAAATGTTTTTCCTCAAATTGAAGGTTCCAGACAATTGTCTAGTAAAAATACTAGAGGTTTGCAAAGGTGGATAAACATCTTGTTGCTTAGGGTTCAAATGGCGGTTCAAAACGAAAGCCAACTTTTCAGCTTTTGTAGCTTTCTACAACTGCAAAACAAAATAACAATGCTCCTAGTAGGGCATCAAAAAGATCACAAATGATCCTTCGAGATCGGTCCAAAATATTGAAGTGACTTCTCACATAACAAGGTACACGAATGAAGCTTAACATCCCCTTTCTGGAGTTAAGAAGGTTGTTTTACGAGTCTTTGAAAATTGTAATATATCTATTTAAGCAAAGAAATGGTCAACATATTTACTAGGAAGTCAACTTCAATTTGTCAATAAAGAGGGGTATTGTAGCAATCTAGTTTGGTTGGGACGTCGCTATATGATCTTGAAGTGAGGGTTTAAGCTCATTGTTTACCAAGGAATATTAGAGTTTGTAAGTTACGATATAATGTTTTATTATTTTAAAACAAGTTTATTTAATACAATCAAATATATGAAAATCCTTCAGTTTAAAATTTATTCCGTTGCAAAAGAAAAACTAAAGAACAAAAATTATGAGAGACGAGGAGAGATGAACCATGCCTGGAATATATTTGCGTCCGTAGTGTATGGCAGGTTCATCTGCATTCCAAAAGGCGTTGAATGACTTTTAGAATTTTGTCAAACAGATTGCGTGCATTCAGAAACTCCTCCATTTGAATTTTGTACGCATTTATCCCCTTTACAAACATTTCTACCAAGGTATAGACAACTACTACAACTGAGAAACCCACTTTCTATTATGCTTTGATGGGTACATACCCATTTCAAAGATCTCCTCTTGGCAAAAACTAGGAAATGCTGCTACAGATTTAGGATCTTTGTTTTGCACTTGCCACTGCCATTTGCTTGAAGTTCCCGAATCATTTTAACACCTCCATACACTCCTATCTGCATATCATGCACTATTTCTTCACTCAGTCCTATATTTACCACTTGGGTTACTTTGTAAGTCGGAGACATACCCGTGTGTGCATATAATGGCATGTCTCCCTGAGGCATCCTCCTTGGCTTTGTTTCTGTTGTTTCAGGCATACGATTTGACCATTTGTAAATGGAAATGATGCTTCTTCCTTTGGACAGCCTTCTTCTATGTAATTTCGCCAGTTAGGAGATCTCTAATTGCATAAAAACATGTACACTTCTGCGCCAAACATCCACAAAACTGAACTTCTACACATTCTAGACATAGTTCTTTATCCCTATTTATGGTTTTATTACCTTACCCAATGTGTGCCCAACTTCCTTAAGGCATCCAGACACTAGGGAGATTCCTTGCTTTCTATAGCCACACCATACACTAAAAAAGCCCACACGCATAAAGAAAAAAAAAAGAGCCAAGCTTCTCATGCATATTCACAAGCATTGTTGCAACCAGATCTAGTCTCTGCAGCACCATCAAACATACCACTACCTCCCAAAAATGATATAACCAGGATGGAATGATACAAAACTAGGAAATAAATTCACCATTGTTCCAGCATGTCTTGAAGGGCCTGCAAACAACATTGATATCTTCCATCGCTGGCCAAAAGTAGGCAGCGAGAAGGCACTAGCGAAGAGGTTGATTTAATCAATAATGGGTATGGTTTTCGAACAGAAAAAGCTAGAGCTTCGTTTAGAAAAGTCTCTGGTAATGTACTGGTCATTTAATTATATGAGTATAATTTTTTTTCCTTTGCTGCAACTGTCCAATCACCACTAATTTTTTCAACATCAGCTTGGGTTATAATGTGGTTAACAACTGGTAGCAATTAAGGTGTTTGAATTAATGTGAAAGGACAATGAAGGGTTGATAATCCTCTCACCTGCCACCCCTGACAGCCAAGACTCCACCAAACAAGCACGCATCCACTTGCCCACTCAAAAATCCACCTTCAATTTTTATATATTTTGTTTATTTGTTTTTTTTTTTGTTGGCACTACATTTCCCTCCCCTTATAAGAGCATTGTTCTCGATGCGACACAACGCCAAAGCTCGAAGGGTACGAAGGGAAAAAAAAGTCAATAATGACACATGTCGTTTAACAAAACAACTTGTCGGTACAAAGCGACCACAAGGAAGCAGACTAAATTTGACAATATCTTAAATTTTAAATGTTTTGTGAAGATTGATAGTTTTATTTTTCTTTATTACTTAGTCTTTTCATTTAAATTATTTATTAATCTCAACTCTCAATATTTCATTGTTTAAGATCTTAGTTTTCTTATGTTCATGGGTGCCTAACAGTAATTGGCTGCAGGGTGTCACACAAAACTCAACACAACACAACGACCCACGAAAAATCTTGCTACATACTTTCACGACTATATCACACCACAAGGCCTCTAATTCGACCATGAAAAGACAACAAGTAATTCACATAACAAATAATTTCCAACAATTATGTCATAGACATATATCCAGTACTCACATGTAACTGACAAACAAATTCATCACGTTGATACATATACAACGGGTATCACATGACCCAAAAACCATGACTGTACCAACATAGTGCCAAGACAATATCCAATAGTCCATACCAACCAAGGGGAGCGTCAAACTTTAATCATAACAACGTGTAACAAGATTCACAAGAGTACTCATAACTCACTATACCAACTTCACATATCACAAGACATCACGAAACAAACTCCATATATCTCCCAAAGCATCACAAAACAAATACATATACCTCCCAAAAATCACGAAACAACTCCATATACCTCCCAAAGCATCACAAAACAATACATATACCTCTCAAAGCATCACAAAACAATACATATACCTCCTAGGAATCACAAAACAACTCCATATAGCTTGTTTGATAAAATCAGCCAGAGAATTTATGCTGTTTGTGTTGATGTTGGTCCCTCCCCGCTTTTCTGAACTGTAGAGTGGAGTATTGAAGTCACCTACAATAATCCACGGAAGATGCTTACACGTGTTGAGGAATTCCAACAATTCTTTCTAGACTTTTTCCTTATGATTTTTCAGATTAGGAGCATAAAGATTCACTCTAATCCATCTAACATTGGATCCTATTTCTTGAAAAAACATTCCCAAGAAATGGGGTGTTTTGATAATGCATTCCCCAAAAAGGATTTTGGGATTCCAAAACGTATATATGCCTCCAAAATTACCAGTGGAAGTTTGGGATGCTAAGGAAGCATTAGGCCATATCTTATGCAACATATCATCTTCTTTTAATTTTGTCTTCTGCAACATCATAATATTTGGATTGTGTTTAAGTCTGTAATCTTTAAGGATTCTTTTTTTCTTGGGACCATTTATTCCCCTTACATTCCAGGAGAAGAGCTTCATTTTTTAGATTTTTTCTTCTCCCCCTGCATGGTGAGGGTTCCCTGTGTTCCTTGAGCTATATTTTGAGATGCTTCTTCTTGAATCTTTAGCTGAATTGGTATGTCTTTAGACTTTTTGGGACCCAAATCTGTACCCTGTTTAGAGCTGTTTCTAGTTTTTCTAGCTGGGCTGATTTCTACAAATACTGATGCTGAGGGAGAGGGATGAGGAGAATTCTCTCCCAAAATGTTAGGTTCAAGTAAAGGGGTAGAAACAATAGATTCTTTTGGTCTAGACTGGATGGGGATATCAAGATTTACAACTGTCTCAGGAAGCTCTCAAAAAGATGGTGAGGAAGGGGGGTGGCGAAACAAGTATTATGTTCAAACAAGGGAAATGTAGCAGGGATCTCTGAGGAGAGAGAAGATGTCAAAACAATGTGGAGGTCCATAGGAGTCTGTTGATTGGCCAATGCTTTTGAAGGAGTTGCAGAGGAAGTAGCCATCTGTTCAGACTGAACTTTTAGCAAGGGTGATGAGGATGGAAGTGGGTTTGGATGGACAATCCTAAGCGCTATGGCTAATGCTTGTGCAGATTGTGCAAGCTTGAGGAATGTATTCATATTCAATCGGTTGCACCCAAGTTCCTAGATCAGAATGGAGCTCAATGGAGGCCAATAAAGGAATACTAATATCAACATTAACACAAAACCTAGCATGAATGAATCTAGAACCAACTCTTGTTGCTTGATCTATAGCAATGAGGGATCACATGGATAAAGCAATACCTTTAATGACAGAAGTGTGCCAAAATTCCAAAGGGAGGTCAGGAAGATGAACCCATATCAACGCCCTGAGTGATGGTTTCAGTTCGTGGATTGAATCTTGGAGTCCACCTTCGAATGTAGAAGCCTCTCCTACAAAAAAACCAGGGTCCTCCCAACAACACCCTTGCAAAATCTTCTTTGTGGCTGAAGGTGAAGAGAATAAATCCATTGGGTAGCGCTGCAATTTCTAGGGGTCCACAGGCGGCCCATTTGGTTTGAACCCATTTTCTTATTTCTTCCAATGGGGGTCTGAGGCCCATGAGTTTACCAATAAGCGACAACTCTCTCGATCCCTGAGTCGCATTAGTAATCAATGCAGGGATTTGCAAGGACAAAGTCCCATCAACGAGCTTTGGTTGTAACTTTCGAAGTGGAGAGCGTTTTGGAGAGCCAGAAGTCACATTCTTCCAGGAGCTAGAAGGTACGAGAGAAGGGGCACAACAACATCAAGGGGTGGGTCAGGGGCTTGTTCCAGCAGATCCGACATCAGTACAGAGGCACTAGATGCAACAGAATTTCAAAAAATTGTAGAGCAAGAAGAGAGCTTTATATTATAGTATATAAATTCTATAACTTCGATTTGTGCATCACAATAGAATTTGCTCAAAAAATGATGAATGCTCTAATGATTTCCTTCCTTTTAAAAAACTTTGGATGGTAAACACTTATATTATACCAGAGCTATGAACTGGAGTGGTGGAGGAGCACTTTCTTTGAGTGAGACATGTGGGTGGGTTTGGGTCCTTAATGTTCGGTGTGTGATTCGCATTCGGAGTGCCCCGCTATGTTCCGCTTGATCCATATGGAGAAGTTCGACCCCTACCTCAAGGTGTCCCCATGGCCACCTATTGAAAGCGTTCAATGAACTCAATGGGAATGGAACTTGGGTTGATGATTACAAACTACTTGTAACTCACCAATAGCCCAAGACCTTGAGTTGAACTTAATATATATTTACTCTTGAATTTGTATAAGATATTTCATATAGTTTTCTACAAGGATATTTTTATGGTTTTGACAGATCACTAGTCGACGGGGCTTTATCTATTACAAATCACTATAAATTATTTTTAAAATTTAGGAGGCATTAGTTTCAGGTGTTGCATAAGGCTCACAGATGGCTAAATCCGGCCCTGGTTGGCACCCTCAAAGTATAATTTTATGGTACTGTTATAGGGAATCTTAGACTAGCTAGACAAGGATTGTTATGGTAAAGTACATCGTGAAAATGAGAATAGGACAATAGAGAAGAGCATATACATAAGTAGGATATTCAAAATAAAGTGGATACTAGTAGCATCCGAATAAATCTCAACATTATGTGCTACAATATTGAAGATGTGTGTAATGAGAACACGTGCTCTCATTACATACACTTGCACATAATGCATGTAGAATTACTATTGGAAGATTGAAAAAATGCAAGTCACAAATAGAAGAGTTGACAAAGCATACATAGGCAAAAGTTGCAGCATGCATGCACATATACGTGCAAGCACACATAGACTTGGGCACAGAAGATTCCCCAAATGGTAAAAAGACATAAATTTCTTCTACACAAATAAGGAACACATAGGAAGCAGCATATTGACACTTTTTATGCACTTACTAGGTGAATATTATCAGGAATATCTCCCCATTTATTAGGGTGAAAAAGAAAAAGACTAAGAGACATTGATTTCTGTTGGGAATTGTCACTACACAATTATTTCTTGTAATGAAAACTTCTTTGGGCCCTAACATGTCTTGAAATTTGACGTGTTTGGTTTTTGTCAAAGCTTTTGTAATATGTTGGCAACTTGGTCCTCTTACCTTGCAATATTCAAGGTGAATTGAACCACAAATCAGTTGGTGAATATCATGATGACAAACCTTAATATGCTTGGTTTGTGCATGACAAACAAGATTCTTCTCTCAGCTCTTTTAATCATGAAAAATATATGAGTATTGTGTGATGTGAAAACTCGGCTCTTTTAAGCATTTGTCGAGTCCAAAGTACTTGAGCAACGTCAACACCCCTTCCATACTCAACTTCAACAGTAGAGGGCAATAGCCGCTTGCTTCTTGATTTGCAAATCTAAAGGGGGATTTCCTATCATCCACATCACTTGCCCAATCTGAGTCGGTGTTCTCAGGCAGAGGATCACCCTTCTTGCTCTATATTCAATGTGAGAAGAATGGGTAGCCTAAACATATGTTGCAGTATGCTTCACTTCCGTCCAATGAGGTTTCTTGGGATAATTCATGAATTTGGAGACTAAATAAAAAACATGAGTAATATCCAGTTGGGTATGAGACAAGTAGTTCATACTGCCAACTTACTGTCAATACAAAGTTCCATTAATTTTTTCTCATGACAATAAGTAGTCAACTTATCACTTGTTTGAAAAGGTGTCAAAGTTGGTTTACAATCCTTCATGTTGAACCTTTTCGGTAGGTGCTAAGCATACTCAGTTTGAAAGAGGAAAATCCTATCTTTCAACTGCCAAACCTAAATTTGAAGAAAGTAATCCAGAATGCTGAAGTTGGTCATGTCAAAATTCCTTTTTGGACTCTGTCTGGCAGCAAGAAAAAACCACTATGGCAACCAGTGATGATTAAGTCATCAAAATACATGATCGCAATAATGATACAGCCATCAATGTGTTGCAAATAAAGATTGGGGACAGAATTTTAATGCACAACATGTTGCCTTTGAAAAAAGATCAATTTTCTCATACCTTGCTGTGGGAGTTTGTTTGAGACCATTTAATTATTTCTTCAGTGTGAAGACAAGGTGCTCTTGTGTAGGATTCAAAAAAACGAGGGGTTGCAGCATATGTATTTTATTCATTTAAATCACCATGAAGGAACTTCTAACATTCATATGATGCAATTCCCACTTAAATGTAGTAGAAATGGAAATAACAATCCTAACAGTATCAAGCTTAATAATTGGAGGAAAGATTTCATTTATTCAATACCTTAACAAGGGAAACCCTTAGTAACAAGTCAAGCTTTGTGCTTCTCAATCTCTCCATCAGATGCAAATTTTGTCTAGTATATCCATCTACAACCCACAAGATTCTTCCTTCAAGAATAGCCGACCCCCAAGTCTCATCCTTCATTAAGGAACCACATTAATCTGATAAAGATTCTCCCAGTCAACCCTCCTCGTAAGTTTGGCGATACAATGGTTTATAACTTGTTCGAATGGAAAATTGGCCAATTCCTGTCTCCAAGTCTTTTTAGTGTCGGCCACATCACCAACATTGGAACAAACACATTGAAGGATTTGGAAGGTCCATAATGGAAAACAAGCTTCACTTGCAGCAGAAGGATTGGTATGCACAACAAGTGGAGTTGGCATAGACTCAGTTTCTTCGTTAGAATTTGATTATTTCGACATCAGCAAGAATTACAACAAGCACATTAGAAGATGAATTAATTGTTATGGAGTGAGAATTCTTCTTAGAAGGTGATTGGGTCTCTTTAAAATGCACATTCCTTTGAAATGGGATGATTTGGATTTCACCGGCTTCAAGAATCTTAGGAGTAAGACAATTTTGGTGGCTGTCTAATTCAAAATGTAGATTACACAACTAAATGCCTTTGCCAAGAAGTTGTAGTCCAAATTTCTTGGGTGGAGCGTACATCTAGCCATCTCTTCAATATTTTGATTCTGTCGATTAACCACCCCAATTTGTTGAGGTGCATATGGAACACAACGCTCACATTGGATTCCATCTTGCCTACAAAAGTTAACACATTTCATTCTATTATCAGTTTGGGGAATGTTAGTGAACTTGTTTCTTAGCAAAAGCTTTTAAATATTTAAAATTCCTGTCACTTTGTCTTTAAGCTTTAGGAAATAAACTAAAAATAGCTTGGAAATGTCATCAATAAAAGTGAGCAGAAATTTTGAATTTGAAAGATAAATTTTGATCAGTGGTCTTGCGAGGTTGCCTTGCACTAGTTGCAAAGGTGCATTGCAAAATTTGAGCCTGACGCCTGAAAAGTTTATTTTTGGGTATAATCACAAGCTCACACAAAAACATCATACAGTGGTCGAGTCAGAACCTGACATAGAAGGAGACTTTGATATAAAGGTTGCATTCTATCTTCTGGTCAATCAAGAGTTAATTTTTGCACGTTTCTCAAGGTGGTGTGTCTACAGTATAGTACAGTGAACCTAAATATTATCCCTCTGATACTTAGAGGTTTTCTATTTACTGATTCACCTCAAGGAAAAGTGATTTCTGGGATGGCAAGGGGAGTTGATATCATCCTCTTGAAATCCTATGCTGTTCATTGATTCCTCTGGTTTCTCATTGCTCTGAATATTTGGTTACTGAGTACCTTGTCTCAAATAAACTGGCTATCAGAAAGAAATATGGAATTTTATACTGGGTTGGTTTTGTGTACAATTTTGACTGTGTAGTACTCTTTTCCCGGCCTTATCTTCTCTTTCAAGTTGATTTGGTATTGGAGGTGCATTTCATTCTCCCCCAAAAAAATCAGTGGAAGGATTACTTTCATCCTTTGACTAGGGATTTTATATAAGCTTTTGTTAAGAATCTGTAGCAAAGTACCCATAATGCCCGTGGAATACTTTTCTGGGAGTGTCCGTGAATCTCAGTTTAGATTCCAACCTCTCCCTATGTTTCTTAAGAAATTTTAGCCCAAATCTGAATCAATCCTCATTCTCAGCTCTGCTTAATCGACCTCTTAGACTTTAAATTTTCAAGAAAGGGAATGGATGCATTCCTAGTTGAATAGTGAGAATTGCCTTTTGAATTTCTAGCCTGCCTTTGAACACGTCTTGTGTGGTGGGCCCAGGTGCTTACTTGCCTGTTGATGAGAATTCGAGAAGCTTTCAAGGTGGATACTTGAGCGGCAAATGTTGGAAACCTATACCCAAAAAGACTACCTATGAGCTTGTCGCATACAAATTCATGTTCTAATTCGTGGAAGATAAAATTTGTCAAAAATTGGTTGCCAAAAAAATCAGTGATGAAATTTGTGATTAAGTTTGACTGAAAGAAATTTGTGATTAATTTTTAGATTAAATATTCCAAACAAAGATAATTTCACATTTCAAAAAAGAACAATAATTTCACTTCTCATTAAATAGCTATCATAACTTACTGATTGAAATGAAAATCTTTGAAAAACATGTGTTGGCAGCTGAATTACGATATGTAAAAAGTTTTCAAAAAGCGATGGATTAGAGTTTTGAACTTCCCTATGTAGTATTGGTAAGGCCTACTTATTACTGAACTCTAAATCATGAAGAGCACTTGGGTCAATCTCATCATTACTAGCATCATCATTAGATTCATTACCATCACTAGATTCACCCTTATGTTCATCACAAATAAAGTCAGGGTCATCTTCATCAGAAGAGTCTTCTAGAACATGCTGAAGCTTTTTTCCCTTTGAAGTACATACATCTTTTGTCACTTTTCTCATGGTCAATGACACATTGTTGTGAACATAAAAAAGATCTCCCAACTTTCCTGATAGCTTAATGCACCCACTTCTTGACTTAAGACTCAAATTTCAAAATGTTGCAGTTCAGGAGTATCTGCTCCATTGAATCGCCACCATTCATCTTCATCCATGTTCACCATGTCCTTTATTGCTGATTGGGTTCCAAATAGCCCATCTCCTCTCCTGTATGCCCTAAGTTGCTTTATACATTTCGTGGCAACAACTTGATTAGGTACAAGCTTTTCCATGGCTGCATAGATCCCACTCATGACTTGACGGTAACGTTCTCTTTCTATGTTATAGAATGTCGGCTCCAAATAACATGCTGCTGCATGTAAATGTGTATGCATCATCCTCCATCTTCCATCACAAATTTCCCATATCCCATTGTATTCTGTTTCCACATTATTGAATGCCTTTTGGATAGTTTCTTTAGAACAGTCCATACCCTCATAAGCCATGCCGATACAAGGGGTGTCACCATCAAACATGTCCTTTTCCTCAGGAAGTTCTATGAACTTTTCAGGTTCAAACATGCCTTGCAGCTCCATATCTTCATTGCTGTTTTCTACAATAGAGCTGTTAGAGTTGCTCCATCTGCAATTGCATGCCCTAAGCACAAAGCCCTTATTTTCCCAAAATTGTCTGCATTGTTCAATGTTAGCTTCAATGCCCTTGCTATTTGCATTCCATGTTTCTTCCATTTCCGGTATATTCACTAAGTGTAACCCATCATAATGCAAACATCTGCATTTTCTCTCCATATGAACAAAAGGATTCTCATCTTCAAAGACAAAAGTTTGTATGAACTCCTGTAATACCTAGGTCCAAGTGCTCCTTTCTCTTCGCTGCTCTTGGTGCATATAGCATGCTTTAGGTAATGGAGTTAGTGTAGTTGGAAATATGTGAACCTAATACCACGACTCTATGCTTTGTTCCTTCTGGATATCCATGTAGTTGTGTACATGTACCTCCAGACATTGTCCAATTTAGAATTTCAGCCATTTCTTTGCGAACTGATTGAGTTGGATCAGAGCTTGCAGCATCTTGCATACATCTTGGTCTAGGCTGTCTTTACGGTGCATTGCCACCATATGGTTGTGCTTCCTTTGAGAGAATGATTTAATGCATCAACTTGCATGTCTGCTAGTGGCACATGTGCTTTTAGTTTGTCAATGAAATTTTGGAGGTCCTCTACTTGGAATATTGCGGCATATGCCTTTCCTTCATAAATACCATCCCGCATTGGTTGTATCTGATGATCACGTTTGCCCAGTTTGCCATATCCACATCCAAATCTCCATTGATTGAAGAGCAACTTCCCACAAAATTCAGATTTCTAGATTTGGCTCAATATAGTCTTGGTTTGTTGTGGTGATATGATAGATTGTATCAATTTCGCACCAGATGGGCATCCCGTCATAGGAGACTTGTACCCCTCTGTAATTCGATGTTGCGAGGTATGCCAAATTCTAAGGAGTTTTTTTTTGGAACTGTTCACCTTTGTTCACATCTTGGGAATTCTGTGCGAATGTTTGCAATTTCTTCTCGTCCCTCTTTGGCCTTTGCTCTCCAATTGCAACCTTACAGAAACTTTCCCATATATCCCCACCACGTGAATCAGGCTCCTTAGGGATTGAATATGTCTTACGTTTCCCTTTGTTCAAAGGAATGACGATTGTTGCATCATCTTGATGGGATTCAAGTTTATTTTCCACACTGTTGATGTACATTTGTCCATCATAAGCCCACTTTTTCCCAATCAATGTTGGATAGTGTGTCTCATCTGTCTTCATTTGGATTTCTTCAAAGTAACCTCTCAATTTCAACTCTCCTACTTATATTTCCACATTCTCAAGCCTTTCAGTGGGAATCCATTCACCCGCAGTTTGTGAGACTTGTAACCAAACTATAGTTTAGTTTTGGCCTTCTAGTGGCTTCCCCCAGAGAATTAGGAATAATATTTACTGTGCCTCTGAAATCAAAATACATCGTTTGGAATCTCGTAACTTTGCTACGACAATGTCCATTTTTGCATCAACTTCCCATGGCTTCTTCATCTTGACATACTAGACCAATCTATCAATCCTCTCTTTGCCTTTTGTTGCATTTTCTGTTAGACTGTACAGAAGCTTCATGATATTTTGTGAAATATCTTTGTTTCACAGCAAGTTTATAAGCGTCAATGAAAGATCGCAAAATGGGACTCTTCGAACCTTAAGTGGATTCTAGGCAATCCCACACTCAAGTGCAAAATAATTAAAGATAACTCAGAATTTATTGCTGCAGATCTGAACTTTCAGTGGGGAAAAATGACTAGAAATATGAGAAGAGTTTACTCGCCTAACAATAAAAATGATAATTTTCTTACTCCAATGTAATAAGAATATATTAGCAGACCCAGAAATGATTCCCAAACTGATTTGAAGACTGTGCAACAATAAATATAACTGCTTCAGATGTTTTCTAGCAAGGGTGACTAGTTTTTGGATATAAAATTCCCCACAACAGCAATCAAACAAACATGTTTTCACCCTAAACTGATCTGTGCATATTGGCAGCTTAATATACATATTAATATTATCTTAGAATAATATTAATCTGGAATTTATATCAGAAGTCTGCAGATTATAGAGGTCTGAAACAGCACTCTAAACCCCTCCAAAAATTACAGAAAATGCTTCATTTGATCCACAAAAATTAATGCAACATACAGCAGTAAGTTTCAGACCTGAAATGTCTTCAGAACAGATCCAAATGGCCAAAAGGTGGGTCGCTTCATTGGATCAAAATGGCATAACCCAACTGCAATCTTTATTCTTCACACCCTGATACAAGATCTATCAACTGCTGACTGGGAAGACTGAAAATACTCATGCTAGCACAATAGAATTTCCTGCGTGGAAATCCCTCACATTCTCTAAGAGGGTTTTCGTCCTCTAGAGGCAATACACTAAGGGTTTTCGTCCCTAGAATACTTTATACAAAAGCACCAGGCTTAAAATCAAATTCAGAAGTGATAAAATGATTATATGATATCCTGCCTAAGCCGCCCCTCTCCTTTTTATAGGAAAAATATTATAAAATCACCTTTCCATCTTCCAATGAGAAGAGAGTGCCAAAATACCCTAAAAACATGCCCATACCAAGTCGCACTTTTCTCCTCGGGCAAATAAACATTAACTAGTATTTTATTATTTTCCTAATGTCTATTTTGGCCCCCCATGTCAAGTTGCACTTTTAACCAAGAGTGAAATAAAATCACTTTGGCCATTTAAAAGACACTTTATGAAGTCATAATAATATTATTATAAGTGCTCTATAATAATTATTTTTAAATCGGCACTTTATAATAATTTTATGACTTCAGTCACCCTTAATCATCTCCTTTGGCCGTTGGGTAGACTAAATGGGCCAAAGGTCTTCGACCAACAACTATCCAAGAAAAAGAGGGACATTACAGTCAAGAGGTTTGTGAGGGCCAACACTATATGTTCCTATTGTAGGATATGTGTGATCTATCCATACACCCGAGCTTCTGTGTTTGCAGCCTGAGACATTCCTTCGTCATCGTGTTTGATAGGTTTGAGTAATTCTGCAGACTTATTGATCAACTTCTTTTCTCTTCTGGCATCTGGATATTCATAATCTTAAACCTTGTGTGATGATCCATTGACATCTCAAGCAGAGGTAACCCCTGTTCTCTGGGTTACGTCTGAGTAACTGCATGCCTCTTTGGAGGCTCTTTTGTATGACCATTTACAATATTGGCAATCCGCACAATTTTATTTTTGTCTTGTTACTTCAAGGCTGGACAATCCTCTGCCTGTGTTGCCCTGATAATCGACAATAAGCACGATGACTATCTCTTTGTGGGTTCTGAGGGAAATTTTGTTTGATGTGATTCAATTCTTTGCGCATAATAGCACGTGTTACACTGACAATATATTTGGCCTTTACAGCAAGATCAATATCCCCTTTGACCTTGATATCCTCCTTGATTTCAATATCTCACTTTTCGTTGGGGGAACCCAACCATGCTGGTGTTGTGAAGACAGATGAGCCCATCTCCCTTGTTACTGCATTACCTTCTTGCTGCTGGATGTTTTGCTGAATGTGAATGGTGAAACCATCCTCGTAATATCCTCTTTAAGCTATTGAAGTGCTCTGCACCTTTTGCCATCAGGAGTTGTTGAACGACAAAAAGTACAAGACACACTTTGTGGTTTTTGCACATAGTGTTGAACAAGGTGACATTTGAATGTTAGATGACCTCATGTGCGGCGAATCTCGCAGTATTCATTGCACCAATCTCCTACCGTTGTTTGTTTGTAATGATCTCTTCTGGGGCACTCATGGAGTTAAAGTTCTTGTCCACATTCCAAACACCATATCGACAGTGTTTGCGCCTTACCTTCTTGATTTTTTCCATTCTTCACACAACGACATCCTATTTAGCTTCAATTTTTGCTTTCACAGCTGAACTTTCTATGTTGTCTTCAATCTTTTCAACTCGCAACATAACGATCACTGCTTCAGCCTTATTGTTAAATTGTGTTTCTACAATGGAAAATCAAATCCCCTAGTGCAATCTTATACAAACCATGCAACTGTATTGTTTTAATCCGATTCATCACATTGGGAAACCGATTGTTGTAATCCAGGACAACTTCTGGCTTCTGTGCAATCTCTTTCAATTCCTGTATTGTCTGGCTCACAGGCTCATGTGTCTTGAATTCATCTTGCAACTTCTTTTTCACTTGATCCAACTTTAAATTTTCATCCTTGAATTTGCATATGAACTCCAAGGCTTGGCTATTCAAGCTGCCTATCAATTTGCACTGCTGTTTATTCTCATTTTTTAAACCTTTTACTTCCCATTTCATGTCGCAAGTCACAAAATAATGCTCTGGGTCTGTGGACCCATCATAAGGCTGTAAGGCGACGAACATCCCTGCTGGATATGCCATTGTACCTGTGTTTAGGTTACTTTTACCCTTTTTGCCAAATTTCATTTCCATGCTTGCAAATACTTTTAAAACCGTGTTAAAATCTCCTTGATTTTTCCTTATTTGCCCCCTTCCCTTATCTATTTCTTTGTTCCACTAGTCACATCTGAGTATCAAATCTAGTAAATGATCACACTATTCTTGCTTTATTTGTTCTTTGTGTCTATCAATATGAAAAGATTTAGGGGATGCATCTTCCATGTCTGGACTTTTGGGTTTTTCGTTCTCTTAGCTGGACCTGTCATTATACCGTGCTTTTTGGACTTTTTCACAGTAAGCTTTCTTTCAAATATCCAGAAGATTCAACTGCCTCCTTAAACTCTTGGTATTCTGATCAACTTCAGTCTCTTCGGTCGCATGGTCGCTCTCACTTAATGCGAATCTTTCTTCTCCTTGAGATCCCTGGACAGTGGGATCGCATGCAGGCTGGATGCGACTGCAGCGGTAGCACACGCTTGGGGTAATTCCCTGAGTGGTCGAGGCTCAAACTCAAAGGGTGAATAAGCCAGTTCAAACGTTCTCACCTGCTCAAAATCAAATCAAATCTTGCCTGTCCTCTGGATGTACTTCCAAGACATTTTTCTCTTCTGCGCAATGATTGCATCATCCACTATTAGTGGTTCCACACTACCTAGTTGCTCCTTTCTAACTCCTTTTCCTAGGCCTTTAGGTTTCTTCAGTTTTCCTGCTTCCCGAAGGCTTTGTTTGTTTTGATTTTCCCATTGCTTATATCATCTTACATCTCGTTGCATCTTATTGAGCCTTTTCTCGTTGTCAAGGTCTGCAACAAAGTTCTTTTGGCATCTGACCAGGATGCTTTGAGTACCCCTTATTCACTTCCCATGAACTCACATCCCATCCTCCAGTTCATTCCATTTTGGCTTGATTGGCACCAGTTTTCTCCTCAACAAACATTTTAACAAATGTCGGAAGATTTTGTAAATCTAATGAGAAAATCGTATGCAGTGTCAAATATACATACCTGAAAACATCAAATTGAGACACATACCCATCTACAATCTTTATCCAGTGATCAATATCCTGCATCCATTTGGTTTTCCAACATGCTCAATTTTACCAATTTCTCCTCATTCCATTCAAACTATTTGTTTTTATGAGCCCAAAAACAATAGAGCTCAAGCCTTGGCAACCATCAGCTTGTTTCTTAGGGATTTGCACCAGAAAATTTCATGTCTCCATAGGTGTAACTTAGTACTTCTTCCTTTGCAGGGATTCCTTATTTACTTGCCTCATGCTCATAAAACCTGATTATCTCTTCCTCTAGCAATCTTTCTGTGTCACGTTGTCCGAGTAACCATCTTAACATCTTTTGTTTCCACAGGTTGCGTGTTCAACCGGCAATGACACCGTTGTTAGTAACGATCTTTGGAACCCTTCAGGATATGCCAAAAGTTGCTCTAATGCTTAAGGAATATTATTCACAAGAATCAAGAACCTCATACGAGGCTTTTACAGCAATTATCTACATTGTTCTTAGATGAATGAATGCATACATGGCTTAACTACGAATTCAGACTCCAGTGCATGCACAAGAAATATATAATATAACTTTACTCAGCGATAAGACAAAAATTAAACCTTGCAATTTTTCCTCCATATATTCGTAAGTGAAGTATATCAGGCTATGGAAGATAGGAAGATTATCCTTCGTCGTGCAGATCTTACAAATATTTATAGATTTACAGCTGACTATTCATATTCTTAGTCTTCGTTTCAGCTTCCTCTTGTTGCTATGGAAGTGTTACAATATAATTTCATATTTATTTCCATTCTCTTAGATACAACCGTACAAGTATCGTTTTCCCAATTATTTCATATTTCCTCGAATCATTTACATACAAAATATATACCAACTATTATTCCCAAAAACCCCCGAACGTTCAGTGCGTCTATATGTAGCTTTGTTGGAGAATACTGTGGATTCTGTTTAGCAGATGCTACTTCATTGGAAAGTTCTTCCCTACAAATGATTTTTTTCATGCTGGACAGACAAACCCCAGGGCATGTAGACTCGTGCCAAGTATTATTCCTTGCTTATCATGTTTAAGGCCTCATGTTTGGAACAGCCAGGGAACTATTTTGAGACTATTAATCTTCAATTACAGGTGAAATGAGTGCTGGTTTTGTCCGTGTATGTCTTTTTTATGTTGGTGGTTAACATACATGTCTTGCATTGGAAGGACCTCTCAAATTTCTCAGCATTGCCATATGTAGCTTTGTTGGAGAATCTAGTGGATTCTGTTTAGCAGTGGCCATTTCATTAGTCAGTTCTTGCTGCAACACTCGTTATGTCTTTCATGGCGGAAAGATAAATCACATGTCAGTTAGACTTGTGCCAATTATTATTGCTTGATTATCATGTTTAAGGCCTTACATATGGAATAGCTAGCAAACTATTAACTTCAGGCTGTTGATCTTTAGTTACAACTTACAAGTGATATGGGCGCTGGTTTCGTATGTAGAGTACGTCTTTATTATGTTGGTGGCTAACAAACATGTTTTGCATTGGAAGGACTTCTCAGAGTTGTCAGCACTCCTATATGTAGCATTGCTGGAAAATAGGGTGTTCTGTTTAGCAGTGGCCATTTCATTTGGGAAGTCTTGCTACAACACTGGTGATTTTTTTCATGCTGGGCAGACAAACCTCAGGGCAGTTAGACTCGTGCCAATCAGTATTCCTTGATTATCATGTTTAAGGCCTTGTTTTTGAAATAGCGAGGGAATCATAAACTTCAGGCTAGTAATCTTCAGTTACAAGTGTTATGAGTCCTGATTGACTCTGATTCTAGGTATTGTAGGTTTGGAGACTTTAATATTAAGTTATTAACCAATGAAAGCACCAATGAAAGTGTTATGAGTGCTAATGCTATGGGCTAGAGAATAAATTTCCTTTATACTTTCAATTTGTTATTCCAGTATATGCTGGTGACTGATGCAGTAACAGTGTTCGACATTATTTTCATCGAGAGGAGAGCAGGATCACTTTGAAAGGCTCTTGGAAAATATACCGACAGATTTACTAAAGGTATATTCAACACTGTTTGGGGCGATAGGGAAAGGCTGTCTGAATAAGAGGCTAATTGCATGCTTTTATCACTTTTGAAGTTTGAACCAAGCTAAGAGATATGCAACTGCTTGTCGTGACAGTCTTTCGATACTTGCCTAATGTTGTGTGAATGATATAACAGGAGTCAAAATGTTAATGGAGCTCAGTATAATTTATAGTTGTATTTTCAAGTTATGCTAGCTAACAAGTTTGTCTGCTTTTGGGGGAGCCCTTGCATATATTTGAATCTAGCATTATTAGTTGCTTTAAATGTGAAAATAGGTGGTTAGTATTAACATTGGCTACAAGGAAGATGATTCTGTTGATTTGTCATTTATGATGATCATTTTTCTGTATATTCTCTGTTACCCATGTATAGATTAGTTTAACTCTCAACTACACGTAATATTCATTTATTCATATAGCCTGTTTTGAATAGCATTTCCATGACAGTTTAAATGAATAGTAGCCATGTGGCCTTGAGGGCTGTTGGTACAGTGGTAGGCAGCTGGGCTGACATATTGTTGGGTCACAGGTTCAATTCATGCTGGTGACTCCCTCATAAATATGCCACCATACATTAACGGATCAAAAAAAGAATAGTTTGCATCCTTCATGTTAATAGCCTCATTGATATCCATTTTTGATTTTTGTATTATAAAAAAAAATAATTTACGGTGACATAATTTAGTTCTTTTACAAGTTAATGAATTAAGGTTTGAATTTCTTGGCAGGTACTGGCTGTCTGTTGGTGCTCAACCCTCAGATCCAGTTCAACGCCTCCTTTTTAGAGCAGGACTATTGCCACCCCCACCAATGCTTACACTGCAGCGGAAAGGCGGCCCTCGTGATGAACGTATAATTGATCCTCTGACAGGTCGAACTGTGGCTCCTGAAGAAGATATAAAGCACATTTCTAATATAAAGGATGAAACTTCCATTTCGGAACAGGTTTAGAAGTTTGACACTGTTTATGGGTTTCTTAAATTGCTATTAGCAAGGGTATAGTTAGTTTCTTGGTCTGTGTAAACTGCAAAAGGGCCTGTCCGGTATTTGTATATGTAGTTTTGATTATAGTTAGTTGAGTAGCGTAGCAAAGAACAGGTTATGCTCTTCTGGATGGTAGTTCCTAAGTGACTGTTTGAAAGTGGGGTGGCTAACGAATCAGCAAAATCTGTTTATTATGAAGGTTTAAAGGATGGAGCTTTTGAAATCTTATTTTCCCTGGATAAGAAACGGGAAAATGTTTGTCAAATTATGGGCTGATTTCTTTTTAAAAGGTGGGGTGGACAGAAAAGTTTCTCTTCATCTAATTAAATAGTCTATAAATGGCTGTTACATAATGACGTGTAATAGTTAAAAATTCCGTCTATGGAGACTTTCCTTTCCATGGCAATTGATGAGCGTAAACGTGATTCAGCAATTTTTGTTTTATTAGCTAATATGATTCTTAAGAAATAATTTAAAAAATTTGTTTCATTTTTTCATTGCTAAGAGAACATCCATCAGAATCTTCACATTTTTATTTAACCCGGTTTTGATCTCTGCTATATATTGGCATTCAAGTTTCAAGATTTAAGATAGTTTTTATGTAGATTTGCAGTATTGAACTTTCAGAATAAAAAAGAAATCCACGATTGTGAATGCAGAACTGCTTTTTTGCATTATTCGAGGGAGAAGTTTGTTTTTCTTCAATGAACTTCTTCACAATTGGATAGTTTCTTTGAATGGTCAGCTGGTCCAATTTTGAGCATTTTAGGTTAGATAGTTTCCATGCATATTCTATTCTAGTTGCTTACAGACGTGTTATATACTTAAAACATAAATGCACATGAAAAGTTTTTTAATGAAGTTTCTTAATGGGTATTTTCAGTGCAGTACTTTATGACTAACTTAAATATCAATTCTGAAAGGGAGTCTTACAATTAAGTAAACTTTAAAAGGGAGTCTTACTATAAATAATTTTTCGAAGCAAGTCTTGCAATGTGTACATTAGTAACGTATAGATAGATTTATTATGCAGCTGAATACAATCCCAAATTGGGAATATTCACACCGCATGCAAAGAAGGCAACAGGTGGGCATAAGCTTCTACACGTGGAGTAACTTCATATAATCTTTAACCTAGCTAAGAGTTGTGTATACAAACATTTTCCTAATAAAGCTTGATTGTTAAACGGGACATGGAACTAATAAGTATAATGTGTTCCTTATTTACTGTGACATCTGGCCTGTTAAGTTCAAATCTCCTAGACAGACAAGCTCTTCTAATATATGGTACTCAATTTTTTTTTCCATGGCTTGCAATAGTCAAAAGAGGTGCAAGGGATGTTCCCAAAGAAATGTGGAAGATAATGTTGTACATAGTTATAGAGATGCTTATAATTATCATAACGTATAATTTAAAAAAATCTGAAGTGTAGCTGTAAATATTCTGAACTTTAAATTTTATAATGTTTTTAATATTAATTCTTAATAACATTATTGGCATAATTATTATGAACTTCAAAGTGAATAACAAATTTCTAATATTAAATCCCAATAACATTATCTGCAAACTCACAATTTTTTCCCAAATGAAGGCCTAGCGTCAAACATACCATTTTGGTGATTTGAACTAGATAACCAAAATATGGAATTTAATGTCATTAAGATTGAATTTATTAATGAACATTGCACATGATTTAGTGGCAACCATGAATTTACAACATGACATTAGTTTGACATGTCAATACATAGAGAAAAAAGTTGTAAATGAGAAATAGTTGCAAAGAGCCTTTCTAGCTTCCATGATCAATAGTCTGCTTTTCTTATTACATATTGTGTGTTCAAATTTGTTGTAACAAAATAGTTTTTTTAAAGTTAGTATTTGTCAAAATCAAATTTGATCTGTAGGCTTTTATTAGAAACAAATTTAATCTTTAGTCTTTGTTACAACCAACTCTGAATTTAATTTAACTTAAACATTTGAATTTAAAATCGATTTTGAATTTAAAATCGCTTTCGAATTTGAAATCAAAATTTAAAAATTGAACAAAATATTTCTAAGTTCGTTTAAAATTTGAAGCTTTGAATGCCATCTTTTGAGTTAATTTAACTAAAGGATTTGAATTTTATCTGAATTTAATTTAACTTAAACATTTGGACTTTAAAATGCTTTTGAATTTGAATTCAAAATTTAGAAGTTGAACAAAATATTTTTAAGTTTGTTTTAAATTTGAAGCTTTGAATGTCGTCTTTTGAGTTGTTTAAACTTATAAAATTTAACTCAAGTTTTTGAACGTTAATTCACTTTTAAATTTGAATTTAAAATTTTAGAGTTGAAGAAAATATTTGACGTTGTACTTGAGCTATTGATTTCGAAAATTTGAACTTCTCCTATTAGATAAACTGTAAAATTTAAATTTTATTATGAAATTTGTAATTTAATCCTTTAAATTTTAAATTAAACACAATTTTAAATCTGAAATATTATGCTTAAGAAATAACTTAAATACATTATTAAATTAAACCTGTCTATGATGAACTGTGCCGTATACAGAGGATCCTTTGTTTTCTTGTTTCCTTTAATATTGTTTTGCGGTTGATTTGTATCCAACCGATACAAGCTTCTAAAACGTGGACATTTTGCTTATGGAAAGTATTGTATGCATTTAGTATCATGCATATATAGTTAGAAACGAGGACATTAAGTGTCTTTAAACTAGCAATTGTAAATGAACTGTACGATGGAAACGCCGAAGGGGTTCTTTTAGAAGAGTCGTATCGGAGGGAGAAACAATCAGAGAAGCAAATGGGTGGAGAAAAAAGGGTAAGAAGGCGGAGAAGTGCGAGGATGGTGATAGCATAAAGGAGAAACAATTTGAAACCAAAGTGTATAGAAATGATTAGACATTTATGTCAATCCTTTGAGGAAACATGGGTTGTTGTCTTGAACGATGCAAAAATCACCTAAAGAGATATTTGTCAATGTGGGGAGTGGTAGAAATGTTTTACGGAAGTGAAAGTGTATTTGTAGTTTTAGCCCTTGCATAAGTATAGACAGGAGGATGTGCAGTGGAAGCAACTTCTGAAGGTGGCAATCTCATGCAAAATTGTACTCATCAGCAATAGTGATGGCATCGTCATTCAACAAACACCAGGGAAAGGGACAGGTGAGGCATGCTAAGGATTTTGATTGTATAGGGGAAAGTAATCAACAACATGGGACATGCAAAGCCTCCCTTTCAATTGGTTTCGAGATGGAGAAAACAATGTGAAGAAACCATGGCAAGGGGGAAAGAGTCATCGAGTATTTGAACGTTGTTATTGTGAAGATAGAGGTTGAAATACACAGGGAGGAGAAATTTTTATTACTATATTTATAAAAATGGAGGTTTAAATGTGTATGAAAGGTCAAGGATTTTACGTTTTACTTATTCAAAAATTTGTGCAAGCATGTGTTTATTGTTGGCTAAATTTATTCGTGGAAACACCTTGTGCGCATGTTTTGAAATCGTGACGTCATGGATTTGAAATCCAACATTTAATTCTTACACAAAATAGCTATATAAATAGATCTTCTCTCTATCTTTTTTTGTCATCATCACCACACTTTGAATTGTATTAGATTTCCAAAAGACTATATATCACACACCATGTATAAAATTTGTATGTCCCACTACAAAATTAGAAAAACAAAAGAGGACGAGGAGGAGAAATAATATCAATGATGTGAAATAAAAAGAAAACAATAAGGTAATACAAGCATATGCATTTGCATTTTTAAAAAAAATGCAAAAAAATATACAATAGTATTTTTACATTAAACTTCACTTGGAAACGTGAAGGAATTTATGTGATGTATGTTGTATTTTTTGAAATTATTGTTATATTAAAAAACTTTGGGGAGAAAAAAGTAAACAAGGATTAACTTATTAGGTTGAAATTCATCAAAAAAGTTGAAATTGCACAACTTGTTATGTTGAATGTCGTTAGAAATTTAAGTGAGATTATGACATACGACCTATAATTCCTAAAATTAGAGTATTGTGAGAAGCTTCAGATTTGTGGAGCTATAAAGGAAAAAGAAGCTGCAGGATAGCCTATTAGATCAAATTTCTTTGTGTATCATGGAGGATGGCATGCAATATAAATGCAAGATGAATCATCGAGTTTCCCACTCGTAGGAGGATTTGAAATAGTAGAGAGTCTATATAGCGGGCGGCTTTATAAAGGAATTAAAGGAGGTCATCGAGGAAATTGTTGCGACTTCGTCATATGGGATGAGAGGTTTTATGGATGAAGCATTTATGGAGCAGGGTTGTATGGAGAAGAACACGACATGGGGTAGAGAAAACAATAAGAAGAATTCGTGGGAATAGGGGTAAAAATCAATGTTAGTGGAGCAGAGGGGCAAGCATGCAATCGTAATCCGTTGGAGCATTTGATAGTTTGGGAAGGTTAAGGCTAGTGCCTTATGGAACTTATACTTTGAGGTAGGGGGCTATGACTGGGATATAGGGGGCTACCACTGTAGGATGCGATAATACATCCAACATGACTAATGTCACACCCAAACGGTTGCCCTTCCCTTTATATTATTTTGAGTATGCCTTCAACGTATTTGTAATAGTTCACCTGGTTTCAGTGGCAGGATTCAATCATCATATGTAAGCGAATAGGGGATGCCAAGACTACCACCAGAAGAGTGAAAACCAAACATTTTGTACGCCAACAAAAATCTTGATAAAAAACTAGTTGATATGTTCGTGGGAATGGCGAGCTTATGGTAGGATAAAATTCAATATAGAAATTAACATACCCCTGTCGCATGCATGAGATGCCATGTTTGACAAAGAAAATTAAAGCGTTGAATCCCAAGGCTACCATTGTAGGATGCGATAATACATCCAACATGACTGATGTCACACCCAAATGGTTGCCCTTCCCTTTATATTATTTTGAGTACGCCTTCAACGTATTTGTAATGGTTCACCGGGTTTCAGTGGTGGGATTCAATCATCCTATGTAAGCGAATAGGGGATGCCAAGACTACCACCAAAAGAGTGAAAACCAAACATTTTGTACGCATAAGAGTGAAAACCAAACATTTTGTACAAAAATCTCGGTAAAAAGCAGTTGATATGTTCGTGGGAATGGTGAGCTTATGGTAGGATAAAATTCAATATAGAAATCAACATTCCCCTGTCGCATGTGTGAGATGCCATGTTTGACATAAAGAAAATCAAAGCATTGAATCCCAAGGCCTTGTGCGCACTTGAAGGCTCTGGCATAGTGATGCAAACTGTGAAGAAATCAGAGCCTTATTTATGCTGCACAGAGGATGTCATAACATTAGAGACCAATTATTATCTTTCCCCGAAGGCTTTTAGTCCCACATAGAACACACTCTTCAAACATTAAGCTACAATGAAAATGCATTCATAAGGTAATTATTTATATGTTTGAATATGAAGATATTACATTGCAATGACTTGAAATGCAGTAAAGAACTAACAATATTGAAAAAAAATTAATTAGTTTTTTATTTCCCTAGAAAATTTCTGGTCTCCATCATGAAATTTTGACAACCCCTCTTAGTAAAATATTTCACAATCACCACTTGAATACAAAAATTCACCAATCCTGCAAATTGTTACTACCACCAATTTTTTTGTGTGGTTTTCAATGTTTTACTAAAACCGAGTGCATGTAACCTATGGGCGAAAAATTAGGAGTGACTTGAGTGAATGTGTAAATTTGTCAGGGCAGTGGACTGCAATGTAAGTATGGATGCATCGGTCTCCACCCTTGGATTTCAACGCATGTCCTTCAATCTACTTTGTTACGTTGATTCCCTGAAATTTGTTAGTCTTGGCAAGCCTCCACTTGTATACATTCTAACTATATATGCCTAAGATAAATAACCGAAAATGAGAATTTTGCAGAGTCCAGTTCCACTGCCCACTAATTGAGAGGGCTCGAAGTAAGTATTCTAAAAATAAGAGGGAAAAAAGCATAGTCATATGCTTCACAATAGAGTCAACGATAAAGCTAAAATACAAGACAAACAAACAGAATAGGGGGCGTGAATAGAGTAATGGCTGCACAAGGTGTGTTTCTTCCACCAAATTAAAAAACCACAGGAATCCGATTAATAAAAATAAAGCGAAACGTGGAGACGAGAATGCATACACCATTTCTGGCACCCAAAATGAATAGCTCACAAGTTGAGGCAACATTTTCTTCCGAAATAGATCTGTTTCTGATGATTTACAAATGCAAGGGAACAAGGTGATTGACAATCAGGTCCATATCCTTGCCCATGACTTTGAATTACAAAGATTTTTGGTAGATGTAAGGAGTCGTGTTTGACAACTAGGATTGAGCTCTTGACCTTTCACTTTTCATATGAAAAACTACAAGTCATTATTTTCTTTTTCTAAAAATGAAAAATAGACATTATCACATGGAAGGAAAATGTGTATAATGGATACAATTCCAGAACTCAAACACACAATCAAATCAATCACCGTTATGGAGAATAATCAAATCATCATGTCTTGTTTATTTTTATTATCTCCCTCTTTATTAAATAGAAACATATTAACATTAATTTATTATCTCCCTCTATATTAAATACAAACATATTTTCATTAATTTATTATCTCTTGCTTTACAAACATATTTAACATTAATTAGAATTTGATTTCTTAAAGTATCATTTATTTCTCTACATGTTTGAACAAAATGGGCAATGTATAAATGATTATCATTTATTAAAGTGTCTTTTTATGATCTATAGATGAAGTCTTAAATAAACAAGACCATGAAATGACAAATTGTTCTGGAGTAAACATTGTGAGTGGGTTTCGAACATGAAATCTATTGGGTTTTCCCCATTTTTCTTTGATCTCTTTAAAAATATAAATTGCACTCGTGTGAATAATGCGAGTGAACCTGATATGATGAAGTGGAGCATCGATAATGTATATTATTTGAGGTTAGGAACAATATGAGGTATGGAATATGTGTGGGACATGTAAGTATTTAATTCCCAAATTTTTCTTTCGGACTTTCCAATCACATCTTCTTCCTATCTAACAAATTAAATGTCGTTCGATCAAAAAACTTATCGATATAAAAAATAAATAAAAAAATAAAGTTACATTGCACTCAACAATTGCTTCTTTCTCCTGATCATCCTTCTCAAAATAATGTTACATTGCACTCAAATCTATATCTTCACTCGGTTACACTAAGGTTACATTTCAATTAAGTACTCCACTTTCAAATCCTCCTCCGCATAAGAAACAATGAATTCATTTACACCTATCAACATTCATTGGGTGCGATTGGTAGTTCTGTTTGTATTATCCTCTTACATTTTATTGCTTAGTGTCAAGGTATTTAAACCTAAACCTCAAAACCTAAACTTCTAAAATTTTCTCGAATTTCAGATTGGAACAGGGAGTTGCAGCAGTAATGGCTAGCATGCTAGATGTTGTTCGAATGGCAGCAGCACGAGAGACAGGGGCAGAGGCAGATGCAGAAGCAGAGTCAGCGGCGTGGGCGCACTCTTCTCTCACTCTCAATGCCGAAGCCGTCATTCGCACTCTTCTCCTTTCTGCACCAGAAGAAAAACCCTCCGATACAGATGCGCATTTGAGGAGGCTTCCTGCCTGGAAAATCCACGAGAAAGACAACCAAATGATCCTTGCAGAAGCCGATATCCTAAGCCATCTTAAATCCACAAGCCCCGCCGATTTAACTCGAAAAGCCTTCTTATCCTTGTTAAACCCCTTTCTTCTCAAGGTGCAGGCGCTGGCGCAGGTGCAGGTGCATGTAGGGGCAAAAAATAAAGACTCTGCCACGATTAATTTACTGGAGAATTTGGGGCCTTATCTTGGTCGCCACATTGTTAGCGAAATTGTTAGGTTTTCTGTGGAGCTGAGGTTGTGGGAGCCCTTTAAGATTCTGCTTTCCTGTGCGAAAGGCCTCAGCCCAAAGCTCAAGCTGGCCGAGAAATTGACGGAAGCTAAACGGGGCGACATGCTCTGCCTTTTGCTGGAACACACCCCCGATATTCGACCTTCTGACTTGGTACTTATTCTCACCTATTTTCTCTCTCCTCCCAAAGATGATAACAGCATGGCACTCTTCAGACGGGAACGGAAACAGCAAGTCCTGAAGGCAATTGAGAAGCTCGAAAATCGCAACTTTGCTATTCAGCAGAATGTCATGTTGATCGCCGCCGCCGTCGACAGATTTTCGCCCTCCGAATTCTGTTTGCACTGTGTTGTGTCGGCGTCAATTGATGAGAATGTGTTGGGATGGGTTGTTGGTCGGCTTGACGGCTCGGAGGTTTTAAAACTGGTCAAATACCTGTCAGAATGGGTGAGGGTTTATTCAGCTTGCCATTTGACGGGACTTTTTGATTTTCCGGCAGTTGGCGTCTCCAAATGTGTGCCTTCCTTGGCTTCGGTGATGCAGTGGGTTAGTGTTATTTTGGATGAGGGCTACTCCACTATAGTTTTACGTACTGAGTTTCATGATGAGCTGAAATCTTTAGAAGTAGCAGTCAAGGACATGGTCGAAACGGCGTCAGGTGCTTGTGCTCTGGCAAGTATTGTGGAGCTGCTAAGGTCAGGTCCCAAACTTCCTAACATTAACATGTTCAAAACTGGGCAAGAACATGTTATTGATTATTTGGACTGGACCAAGGTGACTTCTCTTTAGGTTATTGTAGTCTCAGTGAAATTGTTATTTTGGAATTAATGCAAAGATGGTTCTTTTTTAATGTTTGTATGTTACAGTTTTGAATTGTACTTCTACCTTTTCTTCTCCCAGTTTTTTTTCCAATCATTAGTAGTTGGGATGAGGTTGCATTTTTGGGAGTCCATGTGAGCTCCCTGGGATTTATGACTAGCAATTGTACCAAAAGGTCCAATGGTCACGCGGATAGAGCGGGAATTTGAATGATATGGGAACGATTTTCACGCATGTTTCGAATCTGACAAGTATAGCCTCAAATTAGTAATATCCTAATTCAATTTTCATTATCCTAATCGGCAGTCTGTTAAATAGATTTATGAGAAATGACATTTATATGATTTCCAGCTCTTGTTGAACAATAATCATGAACTTTCTTGTGCCCTTATTATAATCTGAAAGCATAAACTGACTGTAGATGTCATAATTCATTGCCTCAATTTCTTAAAGAAGTTACCATTCAATTTTAGTTAACTAATACAGATTAGACTACAAAAAAATTACAAACTTTTGCAGAAACTAAAGAAAAAGGGAATATAGCGATTGATGTACTCTACCCAAGAGTCGAGAACACCTTAGCCCGGAGGCCTCTTCATATCAGCAGTTACTGTGCTAGATATAAGCTCCAATAGCACAACTCTGTAGTTATAAATATCAGAATTTTTTTGTCAAGTATCCTGTCAAAACATATCTGCAACCATGTTGATCGGGTGTAAGAATGTCTCTTTTTCACGTCGGATTGTGGATCATATGCTCGAGTATGAATGAATGAAATTGGGAGAAAAGGAATGACTAGTTCATGAAGATATTGAAGACTTCATGCTGCATCCAGAGATATCCTCAATCGTTTCCCCCCACCTCAGGATGGGAGGATTGCCTTCTGAACCTGGTCATCGTTTTGCACTCAATAATCATGTAATCCCCGTGGAAATAAGGAATGGAGTGCAATTTTAAACAATGCCATTTCAAGTCAAATATACCTGCCTGACACACAGTTAGTATAGAGCCTTGTACCATTTTTCAGGCAGCAATTTTGATGTTAGTAAATGCAGGACACACAGTTAGTATAGAGCCTGATAAAGTGTTATTTTGGGATGGTTATGCATATTTGTGTTATGACAAGTGCTGAGAGATGTTAGAGAGTGGTGCTAAGACTCTACAGAAGCAAGTTGAGGTTTTGAAAAACTTCAGAATTCAAGGAAGCGAAATTACTCAAAATAGGAGGTCTTGGGTATGAGACAACATTAAACTAGGGTTTGAAAAATTAAAAGCGTATAACTTTCATTCCCACCACCAAAAAGGTTTGAGATTCTGGGAGCACTTAAACATAGGGGAATAGAAGATATGGACAAAGTTTCAGGAGGTAATATGAGGTTTAGAAGGCAATAACTCAGAAAATACAGTCTTCACCCTATCATTTACCAGTCCATGGGGTAGTTGAGAAGTAACGGAGCTGAGAGCCTTATCTCATGAAGGAAGACATCTGTAGATAATGTAGTATGATGGATAAGAGATACTAAGGGCCTTAGGAAAGAAATAATAAGTTCCAAGAGTTTGCAAGTGAAATATCCATATGACAGTGCTACAAGTAAGAAATCCGAAACACAGAGCAAGAGATTGTATAGAGTAGCAGGGTATTGGATGTTAGAGCCAGGTTATAAAGTGAAGAAAGTATTTGGAGGGCTTTTTCGTAGATATTAGTAAAGAGAAATCATTAGAAGACAGCTACAGAACTTGAAGTGTCGAGGAGCACAGTTAAGAGCACTAAACTAGTCAGTCTTAGACTTGGAACTTTGCTCTTCTTCTTATTTGAAAGTCAGTTGGTGATTATAAGGTCAAAAGAATTTGATGTCAAGAAGTAGTATTTGAATTGAAGGTGCCATAAGAAGGATATCAGGTATTATAGATGTTTGGGAGCTTGCAGAGTTGGTTAGAAGGGCAATTGATGAAGTTTCTTGGCGACAGTCCTAATTGACTATGTTTTTCTCCAATTTAGGGTATTTTTGCATATGTCGAATGTTGGAAGTCAAGCTTTAGGGTTGAAAGAACCTTGGTGAGAGAAAACACATGATGAGATTGAGGATAATGAGTTTGAGATCAGAGTGATGAAGTAACAAGATTGCTAACCTCTTAGACTGATAAGACAGTCAGTCATGTAGGACAGAGTTGAGAAGAATCAGATTCTCAGAGCAGAGTGTAATTTATATAGTGGCATTTGCTAGTGATGAGGTCTAATAAATGTCTTATAAGATGTTGAATGATGGTTCATAAGATAATCGTCCTTGTAGAAGTCTATATCATAGAGGTGAATGACTAGGTCAGTCCTAGATGGGTTAAACTGACATGTTGAAACAGAGCATGAAGAAATAAATTTTGAAGATAGAGTATGACGTTGCAAGTTAGCATTCATTGTTGATTGTAGGGTTTTTCATTGTTGTGAAAAGGCTTGTTAAGGTGATTGGCAGGGTTGAGGAGACTAGAAACAGAGTCGTAGACCAAGGAATGAAGAAATCAGTTCTTGGAGAGGAACAGTAAGTAAAGAAGTCTGAGTAGAGGATTAAGGGAACTTGAGTTAGGCTTGTGAAACACTTGGTGTGTGTATATATATATATATATATATATATACACTAATGTGGACACTGTTTGAACAGTGAGAGGTAACTGTATGTTAAGAGAAGGGAGGTAATGGCTGAGTTAACAAAGAAGAGAAGAAGGGCAGAGATTACAAGTTTCTCAAGAAAAGAATAAAGTTACAAGAAACCTGAAGGAGACAAAATGATAATGAAAAGACAAGTAAGAGAAATCAGACGCAGATTATCTAGTGTGTGTTCAAATGAGAGGTTGAACTCAGTCAAGTTAACCTACAAGATAATCAATCAGACTTTAAATCTAGTGAATTTATTGGGTTCCAAGGTCTGTATGATGCAGATAAGGGATCAAAACAGGATGAAAAGTTGGAATCATCAACCAAAGAAGTCATAACTGTCATTTACCTGAAAATTTACAAGTTTGAAGCTAATATTGGTTTGTTTGATCATGCTTGAATTTTGTTGCTTGGTTATGACCTGTTTCTAACTGGTTTAGAGTTGGTTTATCTGGAAAGTGATTATTTTCTCTACATCACTAAGGAGTTGAAGGCATTCAGACCCTGGGAATAGAAACCTCTGCAAAAGATAGCTGGGTAGAAACTGCCACATCATGGATTTCCGAGGAGGGCTTAACACTTTTTTTTTTATATTTTATAAATCTTGGGTTTTTGGACAGCCACCAAAGTCAGGATGCATTGCAATATATTGCATTTAGACCAAGCCTCAAAGGAGATTTCTTACCAATATGCCCTCTTTTGTTCAAGACTAAGTCAGACTAAAAATAGCACGGGCAATTGCAGGTGACATGGCAGTGTCAAAAGTTATAGATGGTGGTAATTATAGATCTAGAATGCTGCCTGACAAACGGTACAAGATACTGCACCACAACAGTCATGAAAGTCCAATAATATGCTTCTGGTTGAACACACATTGCTGCAACGGCTGCAACCTTCATTAATGCAGTATCAGGTGAATAAGTCTATACATGTTTGTTTGTGATGATCAAATGTATAAATGCTTCTGGTTGAACACACATTGCTGCAACGGCTGTAACCTACCTCAATGCCGTCTCAGGTTAATAAGTCTATAAGTGTTTGTTTGTGATGATTAAATGTACAAGAAGGTTTGTGGTGCAACTGCGTAGAATTTAAGACATCCTTTGCAAAACCAAGAGATGTGAAATAAGAACAAAATCTTCAGGGCGATATAAGCCTAATAACTATCTGTATTAGTTCCTTGGTAGAAAAATGTCCTTGTAGAGCAGGATCAACCATGTAAAATTTATCGTAACTTTTAGTTGGCTACATAGATTCTACTATGTCTTGCACAGACTGTAAATAAAAATGCTCTATTTATAAAAATATTTTATTTTTTAAGCAGACTACACCCAAAACCTATTATTCAAAATAAGAAATTCTATATCCTATGAAAAATTCCATTGATGCCAATATAAATCCCATGTTTTTTACGCACTGGTAAACATACTGAATTTACAATTGTATTTTATTTGTCAACTCCACAAAAACCTATCCCTGGTTTCTTAGTTGAAATTAAGATTTATTCTGCTGTTTGTCAATGCAAAAAATACTATAACCTGTGATAAAACTATAGATGCCGATATTAATTCTCCGTTCACTAAGTTTACTAGTGCTCTGAGTATACAATCAGAAAATAATGAATAATTTTGTAGCTGCCAATCTCTCTGCGGTGTTTGTGTCCATAGCAACTACCACCTATTACCATTATTGACACCCAATAAAGCTAAGGAGCAGCAAATAGAGAAGACAAAGGAGCTCTTTCTTATATAAGAAATTCCATGTCTTGTGCTGGTGGGTGTATGCCATAAAAAATCATTACTTCAGCCAGGATGACCAGAGCAGCATAACCAAGAAGAAAGGAAAGCAAAATGTAGCCAAAAAAAATATAATATTAGCTCAAAAGGATTTGAATAATTTAGATCAAACAAGAAGCTAACTGCAGAAATATTTTTGTTCAGTCCAGTTAAATCTATTGTTGGATTTCTAAATCTGCAATTACAGACATGAAACTCAAATCATCTTCGTAGATAAAGGATAGATGCACCATTCCAGGTGCAGAGCCATCTAGCCAACACATCAAATGCCTAATACAAAAAAAAAAACAAAAAAGACCCTAATAATGGTAATTACCTCCATCCTTAAACACCCATAGGTTGAACCTGAAGCTCTATAAATGCTATTTGGGTGCTCAATTTCTGTGGGCCACAACCAAAACAAAGAAATACCCAACAAAAATGTATTTTTATAGGCCAGACTGGTTTGTAAGAAGCTCTCTTTGCCCGCGCTGCTTGCTTGGCTTACAAGCTCTGTTAATACACAATGGCCTCCCCTATTTTCATGCCAAATGGCGTTCATTATGACCAAATGCACAGCTCTATGGATGCGATTCTGAGGAGGAAGCAGTGGCATTAAACATGGACGCCTTACCGTACACCTGTCCCATGAAGGAAAAAAACCCGTGGAGTGGCACATCCAAAAAGCATTTTGAGCAGTGAACCCCAACCATCCATACTCAGAAACAATAAACCTGAGCTTGTAGCATTGCAATTTAGAAGCTATCTTTATCACCTTGATAGTTTCCCCATGTTTCACGGATATGTTAGTATGATGAAAATAAAATCCTATGTGTTGGTTGGATCTTATGTTGCTGAATATGCCCAATGGAAGCACATAAAAACCAACAGCAGTTAGGGAATGTCACTTATTGACAGAGTGACATTCCTCTACTTTTGAGAGGGACAGATCCCTCGTATAATGATGTTTTTTGTATTTTTGGTGCTTTTAACTGGAAAGCACGAAAGGGCAACAAAATTGAAAAAGGGAAAGAAACAGAGAAAAGGGTAAAAGAGGAGAATGAGAATTCTACATCAGATTGAAAACAGAAAACTGCACAAATTGGAACTTCTCTATCTGGCACAAAGGGAAGAATACAATAATGAATGTAAAACCATAAAGCGCAAAGTCTTTATCACCTCCGGAATGCATTGATATGGCACAAAGTCCACGTACCTTGACAACCAGCACAAAGTCTGAACACCAGAGCATCAAGCATACCGTGAAGGAATGGCAGCATTAATGATATCATCAATCATAAACAGAATAGCAGATTTTATAATTGAGCATTATGAATACAGCATTGAGAGAATGTATTCGCAAAAGTAGGGAGAAGAATAAAGTACACAAAGTTACATTTATTGCTCTCTAGCAGAGGAGCAGATAGAGAGTGTTCCCAAAAAAAGTCCTGTTTATAATTACAATTCAGCCTTTTACAGACATCATGCTCTAAAAGTAGTTATTTAACTACTTTCAACCTAACGGAACAACCTATGTTCTCAAGTTGACTCAACTTGAGTTATACGTTAAGGTTTACAAATTATGATCTTTTAATTAATTCAAAATTGAATTAATTAAATACATCCTATAACCCTATTCCATTTTGAAGATTTATTACAACATGGGAATGTACTTACTGCTTTTCAGGATTTGGAAAATCTACTTTCCCAAGAACACACTTTTCTTGTCCTTGTGACCAAATTCTCCCAAGTTTATGTTCATTTGAGATTACATCCTTTGATGTCCTTGAACCTTCTTGTTTATCAAAGGAGGCAGTGTTTTGGTCATTCCTTTTGACTATGGTTACAGTTGACAACATCCCTGCTTGAAAATGTTGAACTGACATGAGTGATTCCTCATGAGCTATTTGTTGTGTTTCCTGTACCACGAGGACCTTGAAAGAGGTAGACAGGGGCAACTTTCCCCTTCAAAACAGCATTAACAAGAGATTGCACAGCCATTTTCTGTCCCACCAATTCATCAAAGGACCTTGGCCTATTCAGTGACAGTCTACCAAACTCCTCCAAGAAAAAGTCTCTAGAGTCATTGGAGAATCCATAACTGTCATCGTCTACAGATGATGCAGCAGTTTCACGCACATCAGTCAGCAACGATTAAACCTCCATGTCAGGATTCAATTCATCTGATCTCTTTGTGTCATAAGCAGAGAATGGCGTGTCTTTTTGCATTGTAATCTTACTTCGTAAAGGCATATTGCTATTTTTTTTTCTCCTCACAGAATCGGCCTGTCCACAAGAGGGATTCCTTGCTCTACTATTTGGGAAGTTTTTGCTTCTATGTCTAGAAGTTCAGGGCCAGTAGCAGGGGATTCCACAGCCATGCCACGGTAGATTCAAACCATCCATTTCATCATCACCAGAAAATGCTGTTCCGTCACAAGACCCATGAATGCTAAATTTACCGTCATTGTTGAGAGACCGTACTGATGTGGGTGTCTGGGAATCATCCTTTTGCCTTCCTATATATTTTGAAATGTTGGAATATATCTTTTTATTGCACTTAGCTTTTTGTTCTCTAGTTTTGTCTCCATCTCTCATCAACAAGGGAGAACCTGAGCGCGAACCACAATCTAGGCCTGAAGCTCTACTTCCGTGCATCCAAGAGAAACTTAGATTGTCATCTCCATCTTCACATGGATCCTCCTCATCTAAGGAGAAGAGCGAAAATGCCTCCGCTGAATTACGAACAGAGGGGAAACAGTAGAAGATTTTGATACAGAATCCTTTTTGCAAACCTTGAATAACCTATCTTTCCTGCCTTGTTTTGTTGCTGGCCTTTCACCATTGCCATGCTTTACTTTTCTCCATGAGCTACCAATTTTTGATTCTTCCACAGACCTCGTTGGTGGGCAATCTCTCTCCTTTCTATCTGGATCCCTACACTCCTCATCAAAACATTCATTTCTCCAATTATGAAGCAGAGTCCTTTCTCCTCCATCTGTTCTCTCTAAGCCATTTTCATGACTAACCTGAACCTCTCTGCAATTTATACCGGCTTCCTCGTTTCCACTTTTCGTGATTTAAAGCATGCTTGAAATTCTTAAAATCACAGCTCAATCTACCACTCACTTTATGAGGTAATCTTCTTTTCTCTGCTCCACTAGGAGTCATGAATTTTGCAGACTCTCTCTTCGAGCTACTAAAACCATCATATCAGTTCTCACATTCAGCTTCTACTTCTTCTTCTTCAGTACAGTTAGCTGATTCCCAACAAGAGTGCCGTGCAGAAGGACTGAATTTGAGCGTAGAGGTTGTAACAGGGTCCCTGAAAGACGGACACCTGGATCTTCTCAGAGCAGTAAGCTGTTTTGTCAAAGGCTTCCCCACATCCAGCATTGTCACACGTGTACCAAAGCTGCAAGATTGGCAGAATCATTGAGAACAATTGGAAAAACAAAAACATGTGGCCTCACTGTGCATCTTGCAATATAACTTCGAAGTTTTATTTTCATGTCTACTCCGAGCATATCCTGCAATCAGCGTAATCCATGAGATCACATCTTGTTCGTGAACATTGACAAACAGTTGTTTTGCACTTGCCATGTTTCTTCTTTTTGTCTGACATAGATTTGTTCCCTTCATTTGGCTAATCAAGGCCTTCAGAAGCCAAGCCCCGTCTTCTCCTGCTCCTGGCACAATTCCCTTTTGGGTGTGCTTATCCCTAAGACATTTTGTCAAACAGTTCACGTGCAATCCATACGGTCCACTACATACTGTATAGTTACACCAAGAAATATATTTCTGCCTCGATGATTCTCATTGATGTTGCACATGATAACAAGAGGGAAAAATTTTTGTTATATGTGCCCCGTGGCTTGACGTGACTGACCAAATTCTCTCAACTTGCTATTATTGACATCTCCTTGCTTACATTTCTTTCAAAGTGAGCATGAGTGTCGGATCTCTTGGTCTGCATGTGAACTGTAGAATTATTCGGATTTTCCTCGTCCAGACCATCCACAAGTGAACACTGTTAATTGCCATGATGAAAGCAATTCAGCTGTCTTAATGGGATTGACGGAGTTAACATGGAATTATCCTATAAGTGAGTCTAGGCTCCACAATGAATTACAATGTCGCTGATTAGGTAACTATCATGCAAATTCCATTCTGTCGGTTTTGGCGGAGGATTGGGTCATTCATGGAACAGTAGAATGTTCTTAAGATTCTTGATGCGGCCGACCCGGAGATAGGTGGAACATGCAAAATCACCGACACAAAGCACCTTTTCATAGTTGGTAATATCGGCCGATCGGGGAACAAAAAGAACCATAGAAGTATAGAACAATTCCTAAATTCAGGGCATTGACCGATAGAGTGAACAATACACCTGATCGGTTATTAGGAGATGATGAGGAACATGGGAACTGTTCCAAGCATTCCGAGAAAACTGGTCATCTCCGTTTACAATGCACATGATTTCTATGCTTTTTTCAAAAATGTGTTCACCTCTTCTAGTATGCCATGTAAACTTATCAACATTTCAGTCGTTATAGTTTTAGTAGGCTTTTTTTTGCTCGAGTTACCTAGGGAGAGGGCCCTAGCCCTTTGTGGCATCACCAACCCACACCGGCCGTGGAATCATCCAAGGATGGTAATTTAAGCTCTCGGCGAGCCCACAGATTAAACCACATTATCATGGTGCCCTATCACCAGGGTATCCAAACTGTCAGTAGTAGGCTGCCTTAACACAGAGCCGAGATTTGAACCTTGGACCTCCCAATTACAAGGAGACCCAAGAACTGTTACACCACTACCTGTTGGATTATAGTTTAGTAGGCTAGCCCATGTAAGGTCTTTGACAAATATGTGGCAACATTGTAGGCAGGTGAATCGGGCACTTTGGAGAACAATAGAACTTGCGGAACGTTCTATTAGTTCCCCTTAGAACTGTTTTAATTGATGAATCAAGCACTCAAACTCAAACATCTTTTAATGAGGGAAAACATAAAAGATAACGGGGATAGTTTGAGATAAGATTTTCGGAGAATATTTGTCAAGACAAACATTACGATCAGTCAAAATAATTTCTGATCATGCAATATTTATACTTGAAATTTGTCATATGAGTGATTTGGACACAGTGAGACATAAATTATGGAGTTTCGGACTGTCCGACTCTTTTACATGACAACACTCTGAAAATCAACGGCCTAGATAACTTCAACGGTCATCCCACTCCAAACAAAATCTCAACCGTCGAATATTGTACTTTAGGTGACTGCTTTCAGCCTGTGAAATGGCCCATCAGTGTAGTCAGACCACAACCCATGTGTACTCTGATCTATTTTTCAGTTGGGTATTTTTTTTTTATTGATATTAAAATTAGATATGAGAATTTCTGTTATTTTTCATGTATTCTTTATAATTCGCTATGCTCCATCCCATAGCCATGCCATGGAAGTGCTTATAACAGGAAAAATAAATCCAGTTTATGTAAGGTATTCTATGCAGTCCAATCTTGCAATAATTTAAATGGTTCAACCCTTTCTTGCAATTCTGGCCATGATTTGTTTTGTTCATGTTAACCAATAAATGATTTATCTCTAGTTTTAAAGATGAACTTTTGCCAGCAAACACCAAATGGCTCAGGCTTTGTAGTGGATACCCGCAAACATATGAATTAGATTCTGCAACCCAATGACTGGTGCTACCCAGTTGGAATTTGCTAGTGCCCATCAACACAGCCATCATTGCATGTATCCTACTCACTGGAAGAATAAAATGTGTTTTATTTTGTTGTGATAAACAAATATCTAGACTGCACAGAAACGCCTTGGGGGTCCCCGTACCAGCCTGGAAATGTACCAGGTACTAGTACGGGGGTACGGTACACTGTGGGTACGGCTGGAAACATACCCACAGGGACATGGTATGGTCTGGGTACGGCAAACCGTACCCGGACCGTACCTTGTCCATGTGGGTAAGTTTGCCATACCTGGACCGTACCCTGTCCCTGTGGGTACATTTCCAGCCGTACCCGTCCAAAAAAAACTTGCCTAAAACAGCGTTTCTTTCCTTTTTTGGATTTTTGGTGAAAAAATCAAGAAGGAATAGAAAAAATTTTGCCATTTTTGGAAAGGGTCCGGGAAGATGTAGCAGCAAAAACTTGCATGTGCCATAATTTTCATTCTGTGACTCCGTTTCAGGTGTCGTTTTCTCTAAAAGTGTATATTTTCTTGAGCTCTACGCATTGATGGCAATATTTTTTCTTATTTTCATAAAATCCATTTTTGCACCTTTTTGGACCAAGCAACTTCTTGCAATCTTCTGAAAGAATCATGAGCTTTGATCGCCTGTAGATAGATTAGTAATTAAAAATACTGGATAGCTTTCCAAAACTCGGTGAGTATTCTCCCGTGCTGGGACTAATCGTCCCACCTGCCAGCTTGGATCCATATTTTTCCTGCTTAGTTATGATGTTTCGGGAAATATGTCAGACAATACTATCATGCTGAGTGGATCAGAGGAAGGTCACCATGAACAATCAAACCTCCTTGAATCTTATCAGTCACTAAGATAAATAACTGTCGATAGAGAAATAATAAATTTCAATAAGTATGCAAATGCTTCTTTAAATATATATATATATATATATATATATATATAAAATGTACCCCAAAAATGTACCGTACCCAAGATTTTTAAAATTTTTCTGTAATCGGCGTACCGTACCCGTACCCGTATCCGTGCAGTCCTTGACAAATATACATGTTGCTGTATGGATCACAGATTGCATTTATGACTACCAGAAGAACATTTGATAGTAAGATCTAGATCAGGAATTCCTTCATATGATGATCCATGCATTTCAAAGGTTCCACCAGGAGCTTCATATTGTAGCAATACAAACGACCTGTGAAGCTTTGAATTTCTTGAATCTCCAATTGTTACTATTGTAAATTCTACTAAAAAAAAGTCTGAGTTGTGGGGCCCGATACATTTGACAAGACCCTTTATAAGCTCATTCACATTGAGGTAGGTCCTTTACTCTCGTCAAGTAACCATACCTTCAAGTTGGCTTCCTCCCAATCCCACCCACCCCGGTGGGATAATGTAGCACACCTTTCCTAGAGTGGTAAAAACAGGAGCTACGAGCCAATACCTTGTTTACAAAAGCAACATATTACTGCCATACTTCGGAGCTAAATATTCCTCATACTCAACTTGTATCACAAGTCAAAGTACGGGCTTAGCATTTGTTATGGATTACAAACAAAAGAACCTCCAGGAGACTTGTGGGTCAGTGCAATCAGATAAGAGTGGGAAAAAAGAAGTATTCCGTCATTCCAGAAGTGTACGGAGTTTTTAGAATACATCTCAACCCTCAAAACCCCCCAAGGGGCACTCAGCCAGCTTGACAATCCGCAAATATGCCAATATCTAATTTGTACAGTGCTAAACTGAGTTAATCACTAAGTTAGAGCATACCTGAGAAACATGTTTCCTTGGACAATCTATTTGTCCTTTACTTCACCAAGAGCACAAGTTTCTAGCTGTGTAATAGTGTCTATGATAAATAATAATGCTGGAAGTACAAACACTGGTAATTAGACATGAGAACATCTTGAAGGGTCAGTGCATAGAAATTGTAGGGTACCGTCAGTTTAGGGACAAGTCCTAATTATGAAGCATCATTAAGCTTTACAGGTATGAGACCAACAACCGACATTTGGTAGCAACAGTAGGAGAGCTTGCAGCAGAGTTGTAATGTACAGAGGTATGCAAAGCCCTGTTGCAGGAGTCAGCAAGTGAAAAAACCTCGGTGCTTTAAGGGTTTCGGTCCATTTCTTATAGATAAGCATGAACAACCAGTTTCAGACTGAAACTCCCTCACTCAATGCTAAATTGATTTAGTGTTTCTCATTGTAAGAACAATATTTACAGTCCATAAGTGTATGCAGAGTACAGGGGTTTGTTATCCATGTAAATTGTTCAAATCATTTCCAGAACTTTGAAGGCATTCATGCGGTTTGCAGCAAGGGCATAAGTGATGATCAGGACTTATAATCTGTGTTTTTCCAAGCAAGACTGACACAACCAGTACCTCATCATAAGCATGGTGTAGAGGTTTAATACCAGCCCTATATGCAAGATCCATTTGACAGCCCGCAAGAAGATCAGTTGCAAGCAACACACTAAGAGATTTAATCAATCACAAGTGTAGTTATGCACCAATCTTTAGAGTTCAAGATAGAAGGCTATCAAAACACAGGATCACCAATTTTGACATAGCCCTACATGCTGAAGTACAACCTTCATTTTACCATGATGACAGATTGGAGACCATACCAGTTCAACTTACAACTTAGACAAGGATTTGTAGTGAAAATACTATTAGGATACAACTACCAAGTCCCATTTCTTCTTCACAAGACAATTTAATTAGCCAAGCAGTTCTCCTGCTAGGATCAATAATACTGGTGATCAAGATTGCTAGACATACAGGGATGTAAAACTTAATTTAGAATCACAGCTTTACAAGGTGATGCAAATATGACATCGTGAAGTTACAAAAAAACTTGTGTGTACAACTACTCCTTCTAAATCAGTACAGAGTTCCTAGTGCCAAGGAGACAACACAGAGTTATAATGTTATTCCTCTCATTGGCCTTCAGGTACATAGTTTAGACTCTAAGCAGTGACCTGGAACCAAGTCTACAAGTCATGTAAGGACTCATTACCATTACACTTGTTCCAGTCTCTATATACATGGGAGCAATGATGTTTAGCATACCACTACACTATGTTCCAGTCTCTATATACACGGGATTAATGATGCTTAACAAAGTGTTAAGAGTGAAACAACATAGTTACAAGATGAACCTGCAGGTATACAAATCTGAGTCTAACCTCTGTACTTGAGCAGCATCAATCAAAATTCCAGTTACAAGAATACAAGTAAAACAAGAATGAATTCAGGCATGAGTGTTAGAATCATCAGAGTGAGCTCAGTATCATGGGGAGCATAAATCAGGTCACCGAAATGATGTGTTCAGAACCCCAAAGGACATACAAACTCTCCTATGGTCAATAACTTCAAAGCAAGGAACGTCCATGAGTGCAGAATAACTGCTACAGATCTTCCTATTAAGGGTCAACATCATGAGTTCAGAATAACACGGAAGTGCAACTAAGATTTCATCCCATTACCCGAGACAAGAGTATGGTAAGGACAAGTAGCAGCATTCATTCTATGAAAAGAAAAATCATAAGGGAGGGAACTCCAAACCAATATGACAATAGGAGGTTCTACAGTCTGATTATTATGAGATTGATTTTATTAATTCGATTATTAACCTTGTCTGGACAAGATATCATTGTTACAGCTATAAGGAGGTTAGGCACAATGCCACAAAGCATCCCATTCAAATTAAGAGCTTTGAGATGCTGACACAAGTAATAAGAACAGTACATATTTGATGACTGTACTTGCAGCATTGGCCCTAGGGTTGACTGAGTTCTACCGCTCAGTCTATCGACTCAATCCCGGACTCACATAATGGTAGGGCTTTACTTCCCAGGTTGCAACTTTGATACCTTTTTAATAGTTACACCATTCCCCTCAGGTTCAAGAGTGCAAAAAAGACTCAATGCCGTCTTAAGAAATTCTATGACCATGGAACGGGGGCATCAACTACTCGTTATTACTATTGTGATTACAGGCATGAAGTGCCGCAGCTTCCTCAAGGCCCATCTACCATACCTATACTTGCTAATCAAGGCAAATCCTGCTTACACTCTACAAGCAATTATTCAGAGTAAAATGGTGCTTCCGTACAGACCCAGAAAGGAAGAGATCAGAGTTGACAGGAGCAACAAACCCAATCTTCATATATAAAGAACAAAGAAACAATAAAATAGGTACTGGCCCCAATCACATATTCACTTCCATGCCTCAATAATGTTCATAGAACTTCAGAAATTAGGTCAACAGTATCATGCTTAAGACCATTTCCCGGTCAAGTAAATCCTAAAAGGCTAGAACAATACCCACTGCTGCTGCATCATATCATCTATTTGCGTAGAACTAGATTGACTACCTACAACAATCTTACAACTCAGGACAGGACTCCCAGAAGAAGCATACAGAAGATAGTGGGCTATCAGAACTAACAGAACTTTAAAGGTAAGCATGGGTTTCAATCTTGACCTCACCATTCAGAATTCAACTAATCTGATCAGTGCAGGCCTGAGCAGTGATACAATGCCAAGTTTATGAGGTATTTAAAACTTCATAATCAATTTTCCACTTGTTAGCGTTCATTCCAAAAGTAGTGCATTCATTTGCAACAGGACAATGCAGAATTCAAAATATGACACCTTTAATCTCTGTAGTACTTAGCTAAAGCTTCTACTAGAATGCTCATATTAGGGTTTCACTTTACAGAAAGCAACATCCACCCCAGTTACCAAACATAATGACTGCAGGGTCTAGGTTTCTCCTTACATGGTTTTTATTGGCAATAATTCTACTGGCTGTGTCAGTGTCACCACATAAGAGGTCTTGTTCCGAAGTACATTACCAAACATAAGACCTCAAACCGGAGGGACTGATTATGAATTCCCATACTACAAGAAAATCTTTAATGGGATGGAAAAGAACTTTATAGCATAAGCAAAAATACATAGCTTACATGGCAACTACCAAACAGCTAATTATACATTGGTCTTTCATTGCACTCAAAGTAAGTATGTACAACATGCGGACTGCTTTCAAGGATCTCCTTACGAAACGAGAACCATTCCACACAAGAGCAAGGTCAAAATATCGAATCAATTCACTTTCTTCTTCTTCTAAGAACTCAACAGAAGATATGTGCTTGATGAAGACAACACAGACATGGCCTAGGCCATCCTTGTGTCCCCAGGTTCAGTAACTACTGGTTTTAGATCATAACTGTGAAGGTACCGAACATACACTAAGTACAGATTTCATACTCGTCAATATCATTATGGTATATTTGACGATCATACTTAGAATTTGGGAAGGGTAAAGCATATGGGCTGCAAGCATACTTCTAGGCAGATTTACACAAATGATGTAATTGATAAATCCAATGCAAACTAAAATCAGTGCAGAGATATTCTCACAGCCCTGTTAGCGCATTTGCCAGATAACATGATATCTAATCCCAAAGATGATACTCGCACAAGTTCTGAATCCAGAATAGTCTACAGTCATTACTCAAGGGTGAATACAGAGTTCTTCTACCACCACCTGTGCTTCTCTCAAATATATATGAATTTAGATAGAATTAGAACATGGTTCATATCACCTTCATAACAACTTCGGGCGTTTTAAAACAGAGCACAGTGTTATTTTCATCCCAATCTAAAGAAGTCTGCATACACAAGGTGACTCTTGCATACCAGCATCACAACGCTAAACAGAGCAGACCATAACAGTATTAAACAGTCTACCTAATGGCACGGACGTGGAAACATCACAATGAGGAATGGTACAGGACTCCCAGTATTGCCTTCATAAATGACAATATCACTTGCAGAAAACAGTCCCAAACTGTTAACATGATTTCTCAAGCTAGAAAAGAGGTCATTTAATGGAACAATATCATCCACAAGCAAATCCACCGATTGTCAAGTACAATTCCAGCCTTCAAGTGCATCCCCTCTCACAGACAGTGCAAACCCTCGTTTGGTGGCCCTAGCCACCTCAACCATCAGCAGAGTTTTGTGCTAGGGTTCCAAGGAGAGTGAGGGCTCAAGCAAGCATGGCGTGACTGGAAAGAGAAACTGAATCAATAGCAGCGCAAGTGCGGTACAACATGTTTTAGGGGCTGGATCGTAACAAAACACATTGACCAAGTATCAAAAACAGTCGAGAACACCAAAAGCAGTATTGTAACAACAATAACTCATAACCCTAGCAAGGTCCAACGGTCAGGGTATTCATCAAAGTAATTCAGAGCTTAAGAGTTATGAAATTAGCATCTCTGCAACCATGAACTCCCAGACCCAGTCATCTAGGGCTGTAGAGTCTTCAATCCAGGAAACTGCCTTCCCAAACACCAAGAGTAGAAAACTTTGATCTTGGGTGGAGATCACCCCTAGGCATGTAGTATCAAGAGCAGGGGGGTAAAAGAAAAGCATCAAGCACCAGAAGCATTGGCAGGCTATCACTCACGTTAGTAGTGGCCTACCCATTAAGAAAGGACTTGTCATGGCCCCTTTTTCTGCTTAAAACATAGAAACATTTACATTAAGCGCTGCTTATAAGATCTAGCAATATAGTAAGTATTCTTATGCACATCATGGTTTTAGTTTCCATTTACTTGATTCGTTTCCAACATGCCAATTCAGCCTTTTCACAGTGCTTAGCCCCCTTCTACTCTGCTCCCCTTCTTCAGCCAATTAAAATCTCTGTATCTCTCCTCCATAACAGAATCCTCTTTTATAACTTTCATCCTTCATGTTTCCCGAGTTGGAGTCTAAAAATAGTAACTTCCTCCTCACAGTTCTGGAGTCTATAAAGACTCTTCTTTCTAGAAATAAGAGCTGTACATATAACCAAATTTTCCTTAGAGAATGTCCCGTTCTATATAATACAATATCTATATTCACATTCGTCACTTCTTCTTTTACTCCTTTGTCTTTGAAAGTCCGCACAGAACCAAACCTTTGATTCATCCTATCCATCTATCTATACAGATAGATTGATGAATGGATAAACAGATATGTAAACACAAAGCAGGCAAATTTTGGTATACAGTACTATACTCTAACATTACCAAGATATGTGATTATAGGTGTGTTGCTGGTGCATGTGCCAGTATGGGGTATGGTACTTGTAAAATTTAGGTGAGTGTATACTGCTGCGTTGAAAATTGCAAATGGATTGTAAATATGAAGAGAAAAAAATAGACACAAATTTGAAAATCAAATATAGAAAAATTCATTTAAAAAATAAAATACAAATTACATAAACACATCAATATTATAGATTCATCGATCACAAGACTTAATTAAGATTTTAAAAACTCACCAATAAACATTAAACATCAACACTCAAAATAAATAGAGGACTTTGATTCTTAAAATGTGTCCTTCTTAAGGTGTAGATTTTGACCACCTGAGCATATTCCCCAACAATGCAGTCTTACAACTAACAGGAAATGGGTAAAAGGAGCAAACTATAAGCTCATTCCAAGTAAAAACTTGCCTTGCGACAAACTTAAAGCACATGCTTAACTCACTCATGCTTGGTGCAGACTTTAGCACTTGCCATCTGGATGGGAAATGTGCTAGAGCTAATGGCATAGAGGCAATCCTTGATACATCAAGGTGCAAGTTAAACGTCTTCTTGGGCTCAACCCAACTTTTCAAATAAGTGCCTAACACGATGAAGCCTAGTAGAGGCTTTAGGCATCACATGCCATCTTCGGAGAATGAGAGAGATTTGGTGTGCAGCCCTTGGTTTATACATCCAACACAGAGTATATCAATTCCATCTCCAATCTCCACCAATCTGAAGGAGAAGAAGATCCAAGCTTATGAAAATATAACCTAAAACAAGCTCTCGGTCCAAGAAATGACAACCGTAATGGGATTAGAAAGAAACAAATTATATTAATGTCCATGAGTGACAGTAGGTCAATGGGACTCAAGAATACATCCAATCTCAGTTGCCAAGGATAGGTACGGGCCTGAAATGCAAAAGCACCGATTTGAAAAAAACCCTTGGTTATGAAACAACATGGAAATGCCCATACAATATATTATCAAAAACATATAACAAGGCATGTGAACTGTTTGATAAAATGCCTCAGAGCGCTATGTTCTCAGAGTGCAACAATTTCAATAAACAGGGCACACAAACTATTTGATAAAAATGCCTTGAAAAAATGTGGTCTATTTGACAGAAGGCTTGTTGAAAGGGCCTTTGAAACTATGAGGCAAATGCAATTGGAAGACATAAAGCTAAACTCCACAACCTTTGATAGCTTACTACTAACCTATGTGAAAATGGGAGCTTCAAAGCAGGGTATGGACATGCAGCAAATTATAATGTAAAGGGGATTTTGGCTAGATGTCGTAGTTGCAAATGCCCGGATAGATGTGTATCTAAAACTTGCAAGCATATACAATGTACGGTAACTGCTTGACAAAATGCCTCAAAACAATGTAGTTTCATGCATTTTTACGATTGCAGGATATGCACAAAATAATCAATCAGCGCATGAAGGAAACAAAATGTTGCAGGATGAGTATGTTTCTTGGCCTTCCCCTCTCCTCCATACTACCTAAGTTGGACATGCATCCTCAATGTATCTTGGAATTGCTTCTATGAGTTGAAAAATCCTCATTCAATAAAAAAATTAATCCCCCATTTGCTGGTTGGCTTGGTCTGCGGTAATATATAAACCTAGGTATACCATGATCCTTACGCTAATAGGGGTGAAACGACAATATAAGTGACCCTCTCACTATTGTATCATGTCAATACGGGAAGAGTTTAAACATCATGTACATTTGCACAAAAGTAGAATGAAAGACGACAAAACTTGAACTCTAAACTGATGGCTTGCAAGTTGCATAGCCTACCGTTGCACTGCAACGATTTCTAGAAAATTTGTGGAATTTTTAACTTTATAGTAAAAAATTTGACCCGCTAACATACGTGATATTTAAGCACTAGGGGTGATGCCTCATATTTAACTATCAGTGTAACCAGTGCACCTCCTTTTGGTGCAAGTGCCTGTTCTATACTCTACCCTGTCACAACTACAAGGTTTTTTATTCTGGGAAAAGTCTCTTCTTTGAATTGACCTAGATGTAAAACAATGAAAGAGTTGGCAAAGAACAATCTTCTTGTGATATTTGTAGATTCCCAGTAAGCCAAGGTCCAATGACTTGAGAATTTCACCTAGTTTTTTTGTTTTTCTCTTCTTCCAACCCCTTTCTTGTATGAATGTAAATATGTTTCTTTAGTGGTCATCAATGACTGCTTTACTGTCATCTTTGAATTTAGAAGGCGATTTATGATTACAAGCATCAAGATAAAGCTATTCATTCATGCTGATTTTGTTAACTTCATGTTAGCATATCAAACTTTTCTTAGCATATCAAACTTCTTCTATACACTTATCTAGGGCGTTCTCACCATTTCATTCGAATGTTTCCCTATGTTTCAAGAAGCTGTCTTAAGATTCATACTGCGACACATAATGAGGTTTCTAGTATTTCACCTTGATCTCATAAGGTTTAGCCGTATCCCATGATAATATCTTTCATATATTAATGATAGTGCTTTTAAGGATCCATAATTTGTCTATCGTTTACGTGTCGTAGTTTTACCATTTTCATTCCAACAATATATCACAAGAAAGACTTCTTTTTCACATGACGTGATATTATCATACATCGCATATAAATGTTGACATATGAAATACATAAGAGCTTGTCCACAATATTTCTGGTTGTTATTTCAAAGAATGTTTACATGTGGCCAATTTCCAAGAGTAACTATTTGTAATATGAATCAAATTGTTTCACGAGGCCTTATCACTTTTATTTTATACTTGACCACAAGGCTGCCATAAGAAAAGTTACAACAATTTCGCCATTACAATATAATGGCCATTTACCAAAGAAGATACCTTTGATATTCATTACGTACAAAATATAATCACAATTAGATACTGAAACCATACATGCTTATATATACAAATATACACCAATAAAGTGTCATCTGCTTTCATGACAAAAAATGCAATGAGAAACAGAGGGTGTATGTGTTATCACAGCCCATGACCATGAGTCATACTATACTTATCTATAACCGCTAAAGCAGATTTGGGGTCTATGTGCCAAGTAGCCCCGACCATTGTCAAAATAAGGTCCAACCCAACTCATTGGAGCGAATAAGCCAATACCACCAACATCATATAAATGTCAAGTAGTTTAAGTTGGAGTACTCCTGAAGCTATTGTCAAGCAAGTTCTAAGATATGAAAATGTTTCAGCAGAGGTTGTCTATTGGCTGCTAAATGCATCAGTAGGAGGTTGTGTTCTTAGTAGTCGTGCTAGTAGGATTGGGTTGGTAGATTCCTCCCTTGGTAGTTTATGCCCATTGTGTGGAGATGCGCCCTTTTTCAACTCATCCTTAGGTGCCCATGCCCTAATGGGTGTGACGTCAGAATGCAGGATGGTTTACAAAAATGTAATGTTGGAGTTGTGGTGGATTGCCCCTACATGGATGAGAAGAGTTTGCATGCGTTACTCCTCGGTGGGAAGTGTAGTAGATGATGTCTATTATATTGGTTAGGCGATCATTCACATAGGAGGGGAATTGCATGCTTCATGCATGTGGTGAACTTCTTGGCTTATGGTGCTGCCTTTGTATCAAAAAGTCCTCAGGGGTTAGCATATGGGGGGATGCATTGTGGTCATCTATGAGAAGACAATGGCATATATTTTATCCAACCACGAATGAGCCAACGCCTAGTCAGGTAGGGAAAATCCTATTGTCGGGTGCACAAAGGTGATAGTAAGATGGGTTGTTATCAGGTGCATGTTTCGGGGCAATTCCCTGAAAGGTCGAGGCTCGGACTTGAAGGATGAATAAGTCGGCGCAATCGTTGTCCCTGAGCGTTATATGCTCAAAAGCAAAAAATAATAAAAACCATATAGTGAAGATAACCCATTGTGGCATCACACATTTGTGGGTAACTCCCTGAGAGGTCGAGGCTCGAACTCAGAGGATGAATAAGTCGGCACAAGTGTTGTTCTTGAGTGTCACCAACTCAAAATAAAAATAAAATAAAATCACATAGTGAAGATAACCCATTGCATGTATAATTATTACATCACTTTTCAAGCCAAAAGGAATGTGTATGAGGATCATATCAAAGTTGTATTGCTGAAATGTTATATCCTAAAAGTGAAGACAACCCATGGCATGCATAATTATTACATCACTTTTCAAGCCAAAAGGAATGTGTACGAGGATAATATCAAAGTTGTATTGCTGAAATGTTATATGCTAGTCTTACCTTATTAGATCCTTGATATAGCACAAGGATGTAACTGCACATTGCAACACATGCAATTGAAATACTTGTGGTGTAAAATGCCTAAGACAAGTCAATATAATATTAGTAATACAAGGAGGCAATGCCATTGTGATGTAGTCTAGGTTGGGGGCCAAATGAATATCCACTTCTCTAGTGATTTCTCATCCATTTCATGCTATCCGCTTGAAAGTTAGAACTTTTGTCTTTTTAATGCGAAATTTGAATTCGTAAGCT